>JBAIZL010000005.1:227352368-227377368 GCA_036971475.1 Prosapia bicincta
AGTAGCAGAAGATCATTATGTGCTTTCCTTCGTCCTGCCATATTCAGCCCTTATCCTTCTTCTTACAAGGAAATATAAAGTATAGACACTTTTTATGATCCCAAGAGGAAATATATTTACTCCAGTTACTCAACTCTCCACACGTGATACCAAAATCTACCAAATATCTTCTGCCAGGGGGTTTTAGGTCCTATCTCAATCCTATCTATAATTATATACCTTTCCTACCCATAGTAGGCGATAATAGTCAGATTAGCTGATTGCCTTTAAAAGCTAAAAAAACTTACTAATTAGTCATTGTTCCAAAAACTTAGCAATATTGTTATAATACCTAATCTCATTTAACATCATAATCTTCTAATAATATTACGAAAAATTATTATAACATTTTTTGGTCAGATCTGAATAATGTTTTGGGGTTTTGCAAAGTAGAGAGTAACAATGGCCATAAAAGTCTAATCGTTGATATATAATCTTTACAAAAATATAAAAATATTTTTTCGAGAAAAAACAAATTAAAATTTATGTACGCAATAGGTGGCGTTAAATATTAAAATATTTAATAGGTGGCGTTATTTATGCGCAATTAGCTCTGGCTTCAAAAAACGTTTTGTCTGTATCATTTCGTTATATCGTCTTTGTAGACTGCAGTGTCACTGTAATTTGCAATAAAAAAGCTCACCTCAAGTTGTAGCCCGACCAATGTGGGTATGCAAGAGTCCTAACTGATGATAGAGATCATCCCGGGCGTTTGGGATAGGTAGTTACACCCCCCCCCCAATCTGAAGGTGTATGCGTTCTGTGTGGGTGTAGATTCCATGTCGAGATATGATTCGTATTCTTCAGGGTAAAGAGGGTCTTTAACGGAGTATTAGCGGCACCATACGCCATCCTCGAGTATTTTAGTCCTCGCACGGTCGAATTTGGGGGTCTGAGGTGGTGGGCCTTCATTTCCCCAGTTGCTCGTGAGTACAACACAGTAGATGACACTAGCGGAGAAGATTTAGTTCGTAAGGGAAGGTGGCACTAACAGGGATTGGGAATCCTATCCCCATGGGAATGAACAAGAGGGGGACATTGGTGAGGTCATTAGGTACTTGCTTCAAAACGCATTTGAGGTAATGGAGCTGTGATGCAGGGAAGACACCAGGGATATAAATATGCGTCAATCATTTTCGTTGGGTGATATAAATTAAGTGGCCAGAGAGGATGGTTTATTAAGGCGCAGGTAATTTTTGTGGAGCGTAGTTAACATATGTTAGTTTTTCTGGATAGGAGATTGCTCTAGGTTCGACACCTGAAGGGAATTACAATGCAGAGGAACAATAGGCACGAGATGGGGACTGGGTTTTCTTCAGATGTTACTGAATTGTAACGATGGATTTATTACTCTAACATTGAGTCGAGAATAATCTTTGCATGAACACAGGTAATGATAACGGCATATCGGGTGAGTTTCGTCGGGTACAAACAGCAGCAGAGATGAACTGCTATTTGGTGATACACTGAAGGAACTGTGAGAGCCTCAGAAGAAAACATTGCCTCAAAATAGAAAATAAAACAGAGGCGTGCTTGGAAATTAGACCCAATATAATGAATTTTTGTTCATTGATAGGTCTAAGATTGGAATTCGTATTTGTACTCTAGCAAGACCATAGCTCGGTTGGGACACTCGGAAGTTAAGGGGGGCAAAGAACTACTTTCATTAAGTAGGCTAAAACAGAACCATGGTAGAGCTGACCATAAGCCACGGGAATCTGAGTGGGTTTAACTAGATTATAGGAGGAGTTTAGTATGTGGGTATTTGACCAGTGCAACTTTACACTAAGCAATTCTGTGGTAGAAACGGGAAGAGAGTACAAAGGGTCTACGGCTTTAAGGTACCTCCGGCTCTATAATTTTAAAAATATAAAAGGAAATAGTCTAAATTAAAAAAAAAGGAAAATATATTATTGTCAGTGACTTGCATAATATCGTGAAGCACTGCCACCACCACAATACAAAATGAAAACTTATTTCTAAAACTAAAATACTTACTCTGTGTCTATATCACGGCATTAATACTTTTAAAACATCACGTAATGTAGAAACACTTTTCTGTGACTCAGCTGAGGATCAGGCCTCCTTGAAGGAAGTGACCAAGCCCTAGCAACTCACGATTCTCGTCAGTCCAGAGCAGGTGATTCATATTCTAGCCTTAACCCTACCTAAGGCTCACCTTACTGACTCCCACATCCCTACCCACTATATGTGCTTTTTGCTAATACAAAATATTCTCTAAAACATAACGACTTCTTCAAAACTGATAAAAAACAGTGGGTAACACTTAATTTAGCACAGATTTGTTTAATGGAAGAACTCTGAGGTCACAATTATTTGTGTTCCTTTGATTAATAATACACAATAAGACAAAACGTTGCCCCTTTCCTTGGCATAGTTTTGTTACCAAATGTTACAACAGAGGACATATGTGACTAAGTTAGATCGTTAGTTAATCAAATATTAATTAGTGTGGAAAATAATTATTGTTTTTTATGAAGGATAATAAATTGTTGATAACCGAGTAAAGTAAATTTATTCATAGCTGGTTTTTTGTCCTTATGAAGGCTGTTTTACATTAAAAACTTAGTCCTTATTTAACACAGAGATTACTTATATAAAAAGGAAAAATATTATACCTTCTATACGTAACTGTAAAATCACGTTTAGTTGAAAGTAGAAGAAATGTCATTTTGCCTTCTCGTGTTAGTCACCTTATCGTTAAGTGTTAGGACTAGGTTTTTTATAATAAAACAAACGTGATAAAGGCAATAAAATCAACTGTCGAAACTTCGTCTTTGTAATAAACAAATTTACTTATCAACCGTTTATTAACTTCATAAAAAAACATTTAAGCAAGTGCCCAAGTAAACATAAATTATTGTATTTTTACAAATAAATACATTGTATATTTTTACTTACAATCCCGCTCAGTTAAATTAAATTTTGAAACAATAACAAGTTTATATAAACTACATATGTAAAGACGAATAATGACAGAGGACGTGTATGTTGAAAATACTTTTGCCTGATAAATATTAACTTCGATAAATATACCCCTTCCCGCTCAGAAATGAAGGAATCTGAACTAACGATGCTACATCTTCTTTAAACCTTCCTAACGAATGCCCCCAGAACCCGATGTAAGCTGCGTTAAATTGGCCTTGAGTCAAAAATAACATTTCATTTAGAAGTGGTTCTTCTTTTTTTAATCGGGGCGCTGTGGCCCTTGCCTAATTTAAACGGACAGTGATTGAGAAGCACGAATGGTTCCTGTCCACGACGGAATCACGTGATCACTTCCTTCTCCATTGTTGCGTTGTGTACGCTGACAATTTTATTTTTATTTCATTCCTGAAACATCGAGAGCGTTTAACCTTCGCCATTATGCGTGACATTGTCGGCGTTAGTATCTTTAGGGAAAAATAAATGTAATTTACTCAACATTTTTAATACTTTACTGCATTTTGTTTCAAAATTACATTTTATTAAATGCTCACCGGGTAAAGTTTAGTTGTACTGTATTAAGAATAAGACTTTCAAAAAATTATTGTTCTATATTTAACCGACTTAACGTTTTTACAGTATAAATATTATACTCTGCAATTACATTATACTAGTTGTTCCCAACAAAATGTTTTGAAAAACTCTTCATTGATCGCTATACTGACAAGGACGCCTCAAATTCTTAAACTTAAATTTTAGATTACATGCAACATAATTTGAGGTATATATGGAAATTAAATTTGATTTCACCACAAGTTTATTACAAGTACATTCAAGAAGTGTTTTATTTTTATCTATGTTACAAAAAGTAAAACCATCACCATGTGAAAGTTTGCAGGTTCAGGTGAAATTCATTAAACTTATTTATATTAATATTTTGTTTGGAACAAGGAGTTAACGAAGAAAAAAAAGCATCACAAGTTTGTTTTAATTGTGATGAGAAAACTATTGAATAAAAATATAATAAGAATATTAATAATAATATTAGTACACAATTATTATACAATGCAATTGGATTAACTCACAACTTAACAATAACTTCTGTGAAATGAGTTGAATCTGTCCTTTGAGTTAATGATTTCAGAAATTTTAAGTTCCATACTTGACAGTTTTACTCTGACGTCATACTGTATATCAAGCAAGTTCTTATATTTATTTTGCATAAAGCACAAAGTTACAGATACGGTCGAAGAGAAGGTGTTAAATAAAACTAATTTAATTTCAGTGACATTTTACGGACCCCTAAAAGATTTCCCTAGGGGTACGCGGACGATCTGTTGGGAATCACTGCATTATATTATAACCTAATAGCGATGATTACCAAGCGTGAAACTTTCATTCGACAACTTTCATTCTCATTTTTGAACCAATCTGCATTATTTGTGACACACTCCTTACAGGGAGTTCTACAATAACTTTAAACAGATAGGATAAGCTTAAGTGTGCTCAAATTGGTAACGTTTACATGATTTTTTAATCAAGTTCAACATAAATATTTATACTCGATCACCACAAAGAGAAAAAGGAATATAGGCCTGTATCACTTACACTTACTTAAAGCTAAAACTACACTGAAACACACCAAGTACCCTTTAACTACGAGGGCTCAGTAGGCTTGAAAACACCGTGACTACTTTATATCTTTAAAAGTCTACTTGAAAAAAAAACCAGTAAGATTTTTGTTAAGCTTTCAATAAATGTAAATAATAAGCGAATGCAGGCACAAGTTTTTCTATCATTACAATAATCCCCCCCACACACATAAAAAATAGACAAAAATTAAAACAAACGAGTTTTATTTTTGTTTTAAAGTTTAAAATGCGTCTAAAATGTGCCTCTGCAACTACTTAACTTTATTTCTAATCTTAATTTTTGTGTGTGATCTAGTAATGAAATTAATATCGAAGAAGATTAAAAAAATATGTAAACATTATGAATTTGAACCTTCTTGAGTAGAACTATATACTGTATATATATGTAGACAAGGTAGGCTTTCAATGTAAAATTGAAACACCTTTAATTTAACCAGGACGAGCAACGCATGGAAAACAATAATTAAAGGTGATTCAATTTAATACATTGACTATAACGGTTATAATCAAATAAACATTCAATTATAAATGCTAGGCGTAAAACCATAAAATACAACTATGCAATTGTTACAAATATATTGTATTATACAATTTACTACAGCCAACATGCTGTGATAATAATAATATTGTTTAGAAAGCAGCTACTATTCTAGTCAATCGAGAGCTGAATAACTGCTGGAGTCAAGCAACCTTTTAGCCACTCTAGCAAAGGCAATTTTACTACGATCTTGACAGACTTTCATTACGAATTTATGAAATAATCAAGAGTTAGATACAGGCTATGTAGAGGCGTAATCACTTCAAATCGTAACTCAAACAAACAAAAGATGAGCAAAAAAGCTTTACCGCCTGCTAAGAGTAATTCGCAATACATTTCAACACATCAACAATATGAAGCCTAAAGGATACATAGTAAATTGACACGAACGCACGCACACACACACACACACACACATGCATATATATATATTTATATATATATACATATATATATATATATTTAGATAGATAGATACATATATATATATATATATATATATATATATATATATATATATATATATATATATATATACATGTGTATATATATGTATATATATATATATATATATATATATATATATGTATCTATCTATCTAAATATATATATATATATATATATATATATATATATATATATATATATATATATATATATATATATATATACATGTGTATATATATGTATATATATATATATATATATATATATATATATATATGTGTGTGTGTATATGTATGTATATATATACATGTGTGTGTGTGTGCGCGCGTGTGTTTGTGCGTGTACGTGCGTTCGTGTCAACTTGAGAAAAATACTCGTAGCTGAGGTTAAAATAAAACAAGCTTTATTTGTTTCATATAAAAGTTAGTATTTTTGTAGTTATTCCTAAAGGCCTTTTAATATTCCAGTATACTCTACCATTTTAACAGAATATTAACCAGTTACTGAGGAATTCGACATCTTCGCCGAAACTTGTATGTATTAATAAACTAGTGCGCAGTGAGGTTTTGAGGTGAAAATTTACCGTGTTCTCACTAGCAAAGCTCTAATTTAACTATATACACTCTAACTTAACACTACTTAGAATTTGTACATTGTTAGTCCTTAAGAAATCCAGTTTCCGCAAGGATTATAATACAGCGCCATAATTCTTCTTGGTTCCCCAATTATCGTTCCTTTAATTAGATTTAGGACAATGGTACTATGGAATATATTTACCGGCGCTAGCGCACTGAACACTTGACCTCAATCAAGTTGTAAAGTCAAGAGCAGAGTGCCAACAATATTCCACCTAAGCCGGCCTTCGACTGGAATGAAAGTTGGCATAGCAACGAGTAAACAGAATAGTTAGCGATTGTCTGCTAATTATGGAAAACATACCGAGGCTAGAAAACAATTAAATGGAACCCACGAGACGTTAGTTATCTTCATTATATGTTACCAAGGTGTACCTTGTACAGAACGTCTTATATACGTTTTCAAAACAGATATGAATATTTTGATGAAGCCTACAACATATTTACTACAGTGTTCCTAATGGTTATGAAAAGAAATTACATTTTTATTTGTAGGTCTTCATGAATTTAAAAACAATGACTATTTGAAATACTTTAATTTTCACAATTTTAAAATTCAGAATTTTTATAAATTTGTTGACGTTTACAACAAAAGTTTTAAGTTCCAATTAATGTTTGTGTACTGCGCAAAACTTTAAATTTGTTAGTGCTTAAGAAACAAGCATTTTAAAAACCACTTATAGACATTCTCTAATACAGAAAAGCAATATAACAAAAACAAAATTAACTAACAATATAGAATTTTAAAATATTTTGTACTCTAGTTCTTACAAATATTTTTTAAAACTCAACTGTAAATTAAAATTATTTCACTAGCTTCACATAGCTTGTCTATGTTTGCCAGTTATGTAGGCTACACGTTATTTCAACTGCTTTCTTTACTTTATTCCTGGACAGACAATTACACAGTTACAAATAGATTGAAATCTGGTAATAAAATTGACGTTTTTCTAGATTTACCATTTAGAATCTTATCTTGATTATTTTCAATATTTTGGATAGAAAAATAATAGAATTTCATAAGTGCAATAGTAGTTAATAATTTGACTAAAATATGGTAACCCAAAAGTAAACCATAGAAAACACATACTTCAAAGAAGGTTTTTAAGCAATTAATTTTTATGTATGCATATTTTAAAATAAGAAGAAGATTGAGGCCTAATAAAATTTGTGTTCTTTATCCTTTGTTCATTTGCATCAGACGTTTTCCTGCTTGTTTAAAATGATATTATTAGCCTACGTTCGTACGCTAAATATTCCTTCGTAAAAGGACGCGAAGGTTCATGAGAACCTATAACAGTAAAACAGTTATAACATACATGGTTGTGACAACTAACTGACAAATTATTTTGGCCATAACTATTTATTCATCACCTGTGGAATATGATCCATTACGGCCATTGTAGACAAAGTAGGCTTTCAGTGTTAAATTAAAACACCTTTAATTTACCCATGACGAGCAACGGATTGAAAACGATAATTAAAGGTGATTCAATACATCACCTTGACTACAATGGTTGTAATCAATTAAATATTCAATCATAAATGCTAGGCGTAAAACCATAAAATACAACTATGCAATTGTTACAAATAGATTGTATTATACAATTTACTACAGCCAACATGCTGTGATAATAATATTGTTTAGTCAAGCAGCAGAATAGTAATTCTAGTCAACTGAGAGCTGAATAACTGCTGGAGTCAAGCAACCTTTTAGCCACTCTAGCAAAGGCAATTTTACTACGATCTTGACAGACTTTCATTACTAATTTATCAAATAATCAAGAGGTAGATACAGGCTATGTAGAGGCGTAATCACTTCAAATCGTAACTCAAACAAACAAAAGATGAGCAAAAAAGCCTTACCGCGTGCTGAGAGTAACTCACAATACATTTCAATACATTAACAATATGAAAGGATACATAGTAAAGTATAGAAATGTTATAGTCTACTTTATAAAGTAATATAATTATGGTAATTGTTTAAGCGTTTTTCTCTTTAAAACGCTTAGAAAATGCGTGGGAAATAGAAACACTTTACAATGCAAGGACAAATAGACTTGGTGATTAACCATCTGACTTTTAAGTCCATCTGGACAGTTTCCTCAACATTTGCAAAGCAACAATTAAAATGTATGCCGATAAGTTCCCAAACTGGTTTTGGTTTTGCCATTCGTAAACACTGACCGTTGTGTAACAAATTACTAAACATTAAACATTATGAGTCCAACACTCTATTTTGTCACTAGAAATGGCGTTGTTCTGTGCAAACTTACATCCACACATACGTAAACAACTATCTCGACTCTTTCCTGTTGAAATAAATTCTAGTAACAATCGCAAAAAAGTAGTAGGCTTACAATTAATACACAATTTAGTTACCAAATCTTTCGAGTTTCGCGTGTGTACATACGTAATAATAAATAATAACGAAAACCAATTAAAAATCAATAATTTATTTCACAAACACGTTTCAATGATGCAGTGATCATCCATGAGAATAACAAACACAACATTTAAACTATAATTCATAGTATAATTATAGTTTAGATGTATACAATATTCTCATTGATGACTTTAGCATTGAAACGCCTTTTAGGAATAATTTATTAATTTTAAGTAAGTTAAATTAAACACAATAAAAACCTGATAGGACAACAATAAAATTAAATTATTAACTACTAATTAACACCTTATAATATATATATATATATATATATATATATATATATATATATGTATATATATATATATATATATATATATATATATATATATATATACATACATACATATATATATATATATATATATATATATATATATATATATGTATATATATATATACAATAAACTCCCGATTATCCGTGGAATAGGGTGGCCCGGAAACGCCGGATAACGAATTCCCCGAATAATCCGCTATTAACAAAGAATACGCAAAACGATCGATAATCGATTATTATACCATAAGTTACACAAATAATGACCCCAGTTAGTGCAATTCACAAATAATCTTCAGAGGACAAAATAAATACAGAAAATAATTTAAAATGTCGATGTATTTGACGGATTATAACATGTACATTTATATGTCTAACTATTTACAATACGTACATAAGTATATGTCAAAAGTAAGTATGTATGTACATATGTAATTTCCTTTACACATAATACTTTCACTTTTTAACAAAAAAATCTGTCACTTTCTGTCACTAACTGTTTTTTTGTGTGCATTGATTTAGCTTTAATGTGCGATCTAAGTTTCTTGAGAATAATTTTGTCGCACAGTGTCTACTTGTGTCACGTGTGTCACAAAGCCATAAAATCGATATATATATGAATAGTTACTATCTAGAGTACATCCGTTCATTCTGCAGTCCATATATTTACATTTCGCAGGAACTGCGAATTTATGAACTGCAGAATGAACGGATGTACTCCAGATAGTAACTATTCATCATATTTTTCCATCCGTGAAGGAATACGTATCAGCATATATATATATATATATATATATATATATATATATATATATATATATATATATAACACCTGATAACCATCTTCATAGGTACAGTACTGTAGTTACATAATGAAGTACTGAAGTACATAAGGTGTTAATTTAAGGTTGTAAATTATGTTTTAAAAAGGTTGTGGTAAATGAGGAATATTGTATTTAATAAATTCATATTCCACAGTTGTTCAACAGAATAGGTATTTTGGTAGATGTTAGGTTTTATTTAGTACTACTAAGAGTTTTTCTGACAGATTGTTTAATCCGAAGTAAGAACCAGAAAAAATCTAGTAAATAATGTGTTTAAATAAAATTATGTGCCAGATAAAGGTCCAACTGTGAATATGAAGTTGTCATTTTTCTGGATTCACAAGTTTGCCTTCACAATCTTTTATTTCCTCGTAAAAAGTGGAAGTGTTTACATTCAGACGATGATAAATCCCGTGAATAATTCCATAAGTTACATCCTCTACCAGTGTCCGTTTCTAACAATCTAACATTATTGTGCAAGTTTAATTTTAAACTAAAGAATTTAATGTGCATTACTTTGCCTCTTGTAATACTTTGTAAACGTGTTAAAGTTAATCTTTCTACAAAAGTGAGTTTTATCAATAGCTTTGTTAACATTCTAAAAGTGTTTTAAAATTATTATAAATATCGAAATCTTGTTGCTGTTCATGACGAGCTGGTTGTAAATTACTTATTACACTTTTGCCATTACTTGCGACCAGACTTTTTGTTAACTAAGTTGTTGAATTGTTAACTTACACTTGGAGGAAACGTTTTCAACTTGCAACTTCTTCAGCCTCGTATTTTTGCCGCTAGGAATGCTGCAGTTGTACTTCCTCGGTACCATTTTTTTGAAAGTTAGAAGTGATGTGATTGAAGAGTATGTGTGATCTGTGCCGTGTTTGTTCATTTAAGATGTCATTTTTATGTGTGTTGCTATGTCAATATATTTCATACTGTTCCAAGAGTATACAAACTAAATTGCAACAACTGCAATAAGTTCTATATTGGACAAACAGGCAGGTCTATCGCCGAAAGATATAAAGAACACAAAAGCGCACTGCACATTACTATTGAATCCGCCTTCGCAAATCACCTCATGGACACTAAACACTCATGCAAAAGTATGGAAAATAACATGAGCATCCTCCACACATGCAACAAAGGTCATTAATTAAACACGCTAGATGCTATGATACTATGTATTTTGACAACGTAAGAGACGTCGGGTAGTGTCGTATCTTATGATTTGGATATTATTATTTAAATATAAACAGGTAATACATCCCGCTTTGTTACGCTGATAGTGAATGATTGTTATTAATATTATCAGAAATTAATCATTAATGAAAATAACTTTAGAAAATGTCTAATGCTACTAAAAAAATAAAAAACTCAGCAAGAAAAATATTTCTGAAACGCTGAAGGTCGAAGGAGGTTTTGGCGAACATTTCGATATGAATTGGAATCGGATTTAACGGAAGTGGCAGAGATGACGCCTGGCGCTCGTTGCTATGGTAACCGTCAATATCAGAATCTAATTAAAACCCATCCACGATACTTTGATGTTGAACAAAGCAAACAAAACGGAAATTGCTTTTGTTCACTTGCTAACTACAGTTGAAATATCTTGAATAAAGTGAGAAACAAGTTTATGTCTGTAAACCTTATCGTTTTTAATAAGATATGTTAGAGGGAAATGAAATTTAGAATATCACACGAAATAAATTGTAAAACTATATACTGATACTATTAAAATATACCTGTATTCTCCGTATAAAGCCAGTTATTTTATTAAATAAAACCTACTTTCAGATTTCTTTGATACTATTTGTAACAGTAATTGCTTTCTTAAAAGAAACTTTTACTTTTGTAAAACAATACTTTTGAGATATTTTTTTACAAAAAGAAAACAAAAAGAGTAGTAGCTTTGGAATTTTTTAAAATTTACATTTTTTTTAGATTATTAAATTCCTTTTATTAGTTCAAACTCGCCTTACACACGAACACGCACACGCACCCCCCCCCCCCCACACACATATAGTTCAGTTATTCAATCGTTAACAAAATAATTTGTACTCATCCACTCAAGTTCAAATATTTTTTAAAAAAACTTGTGGATGATACTTGATGTTAATATAGTTTTTTTCAAATATTAATTAATTAATTAAATTTAATGAGTTAATCTACTTTTATATAAGAGAGAAACTTTTCAAAAAAGGGGCAAGCTATGCAATATAGTTATTTCGTCTCATTTGACTTGAAATAAGTCCTAACATATGATTTCACAAAACAGCTGATTTTATTTATAGGTTATGTGGGTGAACAGCAGTTTTAACGCATAGGTTTTGTTACTTTATTTATTTTAATAGAAATAATTTAGTAAAGAGTAACGTTGAATAATGAAATTATTCAATAAAATATTTTTTTTTATGTAAGTAGGAATTTATTTTAAAATTTTTCGTTCATGCTGTAATATAATAGCGACTTGAGAGTGGCATTTACTGCAGTTACTTAATTTACTGCTTTAGTTTTAGTTTTTTCCTTTAGAATTTATATTGTTTTTGTTTATAAAAAAGATAAATTAATTACTCTTCACCAATCGCCGTCTTTGAAGCAAAAACTAAAACTATTATTTGTAAATATAGAGTTGTTTAGTTGAATAGTTTATGTTAAAAATCTCTTTTTTATGCAGCGAGTTATAATTCCATGATTACCTTTATGATTGAAAACTTGTTATTTTTAAACATAAAATTTAAATATTTTTTTAAAAACAAATTTGCACACAAAATAAAGCATTAACAGGTTTTCATTTTTCTTAGTTGGATGAAGCAATAAGTTGTTTATGTGTGTGCACGCCGTCAAGGAACAGGTTTTGTTGTTTACAGGAAAGGAAGTAATGGATGTGACAAAGAAAGCCGTGGCGCCTGCGAGAATGAGGTCGCTCCGTTGGCAGTGGTACAAGTGTGCCTCGTAGCGGGGACAACGTTGGGACGAGTCAAAGGTCAATTTTACACAAACTCAGGCGACGCCTACGAAGTCATAACTGATTGTAAGAGATCAGGTTTGTTTCAGCATAAGTGGGCTAGACTCTTATTTCTAAAATAAACAATATGTTACTGAAATAGATCGATATTTCTTTGGAGCAAAATATAGGGTCATAATACTCGCTAAATAAACTAAACTACATTATCTTTGTGGATTTTATTGTTGATGACAATCGGCGAAATATGAACGTTTTTCTTCAGCAAATAGCAACTTACCGAATCATAATTTAAGTAGGTCTAAATTACGTATGAGAAACGTTAAGTAAAAAGACGTATTGAGTCAAATTTGTTTTGCTTCCAACACTCACGAAAATAACACAAGCGATCAAAAACGTTTTGCCTGTGATTTTTCCATAAATTTACATAAATTATAAAGTTTTAAATGTTTTTTTACAAGGGTTGTGTTCAATAATTCCTGTTAATTTATTGCATATATGTTATCAGAATGTTATAAATAAATTCTAAGTTATTGTCAGAATATTTCCAAGCTGATATTAGTCTTATAAATTATAAGTTCGACAATTTTAAAGCAAAAAGATTCATACGTAACGACACAACGATTAGTCCAACTTTAATAAACTACTAAACCTAACCTAAGCCTAAACCTTTAACGTTTTAGTACGTATAACCTTAAAATAATTCTGTGCCTTACACAAAAAATATGTTCGTATAAAAAAAATACTTTTCTCTTATAAACTAGGAACATGTACTGTGCTATAAAATATTTCATTTCACGAAACAAGAAAATATATTTAACAAGCGGACTATTTTACTCCCAGAACACAATTCTCAGCTTTAATAAAAAAAAAAAACACATTAAGTGAGATACTGGGGTCTCAACTATTAATTTTAAATTTTATATCCTAAGGAAGTTGAAAGATTTGTTAAAAGATTAAATAGCTAGCATAGTTATAACAGAAAAAGTATATTCTAGATGCATGAAGGTAAATATGGAACAACTATGAACTATTATCAAATTAAAACTTTATCTACATTAGAATAGAAATCAGAGTGAACAATTATTAAGCTGTTGTAACCTTGTACTAAAATTAAGCTACAATTTAATTAAGTTATAAGATAAAATTAAGATTCAATAGGAACAATTTATCAGCGACCTTTAAATCCTCACGAAACTATTTATTTCCTCAGGTACAATCGGTAATTTTACCCAATGGCCTTTATTATAAAGGCCAAAAACAATAAAGACTTCTTAAAGACAATATCTGACCCTCCCAGTCTCTTAATTTGACTCCCATTGGTTTATACCTATCTAGTGATGGCGATATGGCATAAAGCCTAACATGAATCCCACAAGAAAATATTGTGATTTTGTAGTGGCAACACTGTACTACAGTTGTGCATTCCGGTTTGCTTATGCCAGTAAAAGAGTTTGATTACTTTGTTAGAATGGTTGTTTTGCAGCTTAGAAAGATAAGAGAGAGCTCAGAGCTCAAGTCAAGTAATGCACTTTTAAATATACGTTGAAATATCTATCTAGACATCGTTGCAGATTGAAACGTATTAACTGCTAAAGAAGCTGAAAAATCCTTCTAACATATCCTGAACAGGGTCAGTTTGAAATATTGTCTCAGTGTTTAAAATTGACGTTTTGGAAGAAGTTGGAGTTCGAAAGTCACTGGATTGAAACTAGTTAGAAAGCAATGGATAAAGAATCTGTCCATTAGTCAAGGTAAAAGTTCCCAAAATGAAGTTGTGTAAAACACTTACCAAGAAAAAAATTTCCAAAGAATCTCCCTAAGAAAAACGTATTTAAAATATACTTTCTACATCAAGGTGTTCAAGAAAAATTAAAAGAAGGTGTCAAAAAAATCTTCCCGAAAAGAAAGTTAACAGAGAATATTCCTAAGAATACCAAAAAGATGGTATTTAAACAATATTCCTGTGAATAAATTGTTTCAAGAGAATTTTCATAAAACGTTGTTTACAAAATCTTCTCTAGAAAAACATGCTCAAAGAAAGTTTTTTCAAGAAGGTCTTCCAAAGAAAAAACCTGAAAAATCTTCTGAAGAAGATGTCTTTGAAGAAACTGTTTTCAGAATCTTCTCTAGAATAAGATGTCCAAAGAAAGTTTTCCCAAGGAGATAAAAAAAAATTCTGAAGAAAGTATCTAAAGAAGCTTTGTACGAAGTAATCTCTGAAGAAAGTAATTACAAAATCTTCTTTAGAAGAAGATGCACAAAGAATGTTTACCCAAGGAAATATAAAAAATCTTCTGAAGAAAGTATCTAAAGAATCTTCTTACGATGATGTCTCTGAAGAAAGTGTTTTCAGAATCTTCTATAGAAGAAGATGCCCCAAGAAAGTTTTCCTAAGGAGATATAAAAAAAATCTTCTGAAGAAGATATCTCTGAAGAAAGTGTTTACAGAATCTTCTCTTGAAGAAGATCCCCAAAGGAAGTTTTCCCAGGTAGATATAAAATATCTTCCGAAGAAAATATCTAAAGAATCTTCCTGAAAATACTCAGAAGAAGGAGTACAAAATGTCTTAACAAAAAATAAATATAGAGCGAATCTGAGTTGAGACCGACTCTCATGCAAATTTGAAATGCTTAGTAATATGATCTTCATAAAGGTAGGAAACACTACAAATCTTGTAGTAAATCAACAATTTACTTTTTGAGTCTCTCAAAATGGAGAGCACGCCTTTTGCCGTGTAATTTAATAAGAATAATGGCATCGTTTTTGAAAATTAAAGCAATGTTTTTGGGAGTTAATGAGAACGACAGGAATGGTTGACGTCATTTGTGCGAGCATTCACTGAGCGGGTGGGATTGCTTGGACGGACTGGTAGGCTACACCATTATAAAGGAATGCGTAAAGAAATTTATATATTACAGACCAATTGTTTTAAATAAAATGTATTATAGTTCTACGACAACCACAAACAAATTTGGATCAATGTTACGTCAAAGGTTTACTTAAAGGCAGAACTTTGAAAAAAATTATTTGATAATTATAGTTGAAAATAAAATTTCACAACTAGACCATATGGATTAAAAGCAGGCTGGTACCACTACTTCTGCAGAGTGCCGTTCCTTTGCAATTATACGTTAATGAGAATGCAAGACGAAATGTTTTATCCAGCGCATATATCCTTTTAATGTTTATACTGGACGGGTGTTACAATGAGATAATAAACAGTATTTGAAACAATAAGGAACAGGTCTACCAGGTACCCAGAATACCATCATAAAAGTAACCACAACAGATGAGACAAATTTCCAATTCCAGATCTGATTTAGATCACTTTCCAATTACTTACTTCATTGGCTAAGTAGTGAAATAGTTTCTTCCATTTGTCTTTAGCAATAAAGTTTTCACTTCTAGTTTAAACTGTACTTCACAAATGCAACACAATGAAACCCAACACAAATGCAATTAACGCTCTTCATCGTAGCTTTCATTAGGCTCCATACTTATTGCTTGCTTCATACTTATTAAATTCTTGAAATTTCTAGTCCATTACGTTCGGTGAAACTTAATTAATCACTTTTACATTCGTTTATGACTATCCGAACTTTAATTTTGTAAATTTGTAAAAACGTACTGAGACAGAACGTTTTCGATCGCTATGTGGCGATCTTCATCAGTCTTCAAGATCGCCACGGAGCGATCGAAAACTTTCTATCTCAGTAAGTTTTTACAAATTTACAAAACTAAAGTTCAGATAGTCATAAACTATTGTAAAAGTTACAAACTTATTAAATATTAAATTAACGTTATACTGTATTTGTATTATAGTTATTTTTGTGTTACAACACATTTAGGATAACTGTGGCGTAATGTTTAACATAAATAAATGTAACCTCTATACCACAAATAACTTTCTTCTTTTATTTAAAACCTTATGTACATTTCGATAGCATAGCAATCATCCTCAGAGGTAATTTACAATGAAAATACTAAATGCTATGCAATCGAAATGTACATAAGGTTTTAAATAAAAAAAGAATGTTATTTGTGGTTGAGAGGTTTCATTTATTTATGTTAAACACATGTAGGAAATCATTGTCTGTTGGTTGTGAAGAACTGGAAAGTCCCTTGGTTAGGTTTTAGAGGGAAATTACTGGTGTGTAGGGTGATATCTTGGAAGCGAACTTCCTCTATATCAGGGTTACAGGGAGATTTCTACATAACCTTCTGTCACGAAGGAATAATGAAATGTTAAGTTGATTAAGAAGGTTAGAACCACAATGGTCTAATGTTAGATAATACGTGCTAAAGATTGGCAAAACGAATTAGATAATTGCATATAATTCAATAAGTTTCAGTGCTGCTATCTATCAAAACGAAGCATACTGGAATTGCATTGCAAAACGAAGCATACTGAAAAACTCATTACTGCAATTAGATCATTCTGGCAGTAAAATGTACATGTTGTAACACCTATTTCTGCTCTTAACTCAATTTCTTAAAATATGAGGTTTGGCTTATTCTAGCCCTAACTGCCTCAAATATAGGTAGGACAAAAATAGTTTATGACGTAGTGGGAATCATAGCCCGAGTGGATATGGTTTTTTTCATGAAATACCATAGCCGAGTAGGCGTACATACCTTGTTATGATATTTTGATGTTATCTGAAATGCGTAAAGTTATGTACAACACTATATCTCATCCAAACTCTAAAGTGCCCCAGAGGATTAGCGATCCTCGCACTTCCATGTACACACACACGCACGCACCTGCTTACCTCCGTTAAAGCTTTCCCATGAACCGGCTACTATTCCTTGATCTAAAAAACTAAAAATTGTTTAAATTGTTACAATTAGACACTTTTTACTGACATTTTTGAATGCTAGATATTATTCCTCAAAAATAGAAGCCAAGCTCAATTTAATTAGGTCCAGATTAAATAAATATTTAATGTAAGTTAAAAATATCATAAATTGATATTTAATGTAAGTTAAAAATATTATAAATTGATATTTAATGTAAGTTAAAAATATCATAAATTGATATTTAATGTAAGTTAAAAATATTGTAAATTGATATTTAATGTAAGTTAAAAATATCAAAAATTGATATTTAATGTAAGTTAAAAATATCATAACTTGATATTTAATGTAAGTTAAAAATATCATAAATTGATATTTAATGTAAGTTAAAAATATCATAAATTGATATTTAATGTAAGTTAAAAATATCATAAATTGATATTTAATGTAAGTTAAAAATATCATAAATTGATATTTAATGTAAGTTAAAAATATCATAAATTGATATTTAATGTAAGTTAAAAATATTATAAATTGATATTTAATGTAAGTTAAAAATATCATAAATTGATATTTAATGTAAGTTAAAAATATCATAAATTGATATTTAATGTAAGTTTAAAATATCATAAATTGATATTTAATGTAAGTTAAAAATATCATAAATTGATATTTAATGTATGTTAAAAATATCATAAATTGATATTTAATGTAAGTTAAAAATATTATAAATTGATATTAAACGGGTGTTACCTTTCCTCTTATCTTTAGGATTGAAACATTGTAAAGAATGGGGAAGAGTGGAATTACGTCGTATTTGCTCTATATTTCCAAAGAATAATATGTAGAATCGAAATTAAGACAGTAAAAATTACATAAAGTTTAAACAAATTTAGTTTTCTAGACCAAGGTCTAGTAGGTGACTCACCGGAGGCAGGTGGGCCACCAGGTCGGGTTAGCGCGAGTGTGTGTGTGAGGGTCGCCTAATCCTGAGGGGTAAATTTTAAAAATTATTACTATTTTAAAAATATATGTTCGACTAAGTGAATATATTGAGAGCCACGGCCTTTTCCCGTTATTCTGTTACCGTGTTGTCTATTCAAAATACATGGTAGCAGTATAAACGTCTTATAAGGATTATTTAACAAGATTATAATAAGCGAAATTACAGTAAGTAATTAAGAATTAACATTTCCTTGTAGTTTTATCACAATATATTTGATCTAGCATAAATGTAATAAACGTCTAAAACTAATTTTTTAGAAATAAAAAAAAAACTTGTTAAATAATAAGTAAAATATCAAATTAAAATAGTATATTTTATTATTATAATTTTAAATAGTCGATACAATTTACAAATATTACCTTTTAAGTTTTTAAACTTTTACCAATATTTACAATTCTAGTTCTTTTAAAACAAAAAAAATATTATGTTGAAAATAATATTAAACTGATAAACAAAATAGGATATAATTCAACTTACTAGAAATAAGTACAATACAGGAGATAAACTGGGCTACGAGTGATAAAAACAATTATATGAAATTACACGTAACCACATAGTTTAATCAAATACTCAGTATTTATGAAAATTCTGTATAGGATATAGCATTTGAAAATAATTTAAACCTAGAAGTAGAAAATACTTGTTAATATTTAATTTTAGTGTAGTAAATTTTAGTTTTAAAGAAACTGTAAATGGCTGAAATGTCATCGGAAATATCGAATTAATTTGAATAATTCTTGAATTTTGTAGTCCATTACGTTCGGTGAATCTTAATTAATCACTTAAACTATAGTTTATCACTATCCGAACTGTTGAAGTTACTGCTAAATTATTATAGTGTTGGAAGTTCATAAGATTCATTTTACTTAGTATTCTTGAAATATTTATAAAATCTTACTAATTTGTAATTTTTTGTTAATTTAAATAGTGTTTTTTAACCATTTAAGTAGAATGTTTGTGTTACTTAGATAACATGAGCTGATACTAACTTTATGTTTTAAGTGTATTTTATTTGTTTGTTAATTGATTTTAAATTTGACCTAATGTAAACAAAATTTGTCAGAGTTAATTTGTTCGTGAGGATGATAACATCACTATTGAAACAATTATAGCATTAGACATATTAAAACACTTTGTGAGGATTGAGTTATTTCAGTGCATGCTGTAGTAATTAAAATTACAAACTCCATAAAATTACAGCTTCATCATTTTTTCTAACCTCTTCAATTTTGTAGTCCATTACGTTCAGTGAAACGTAATTAATCACTTTAACATTAGTTTACGACTTCCCGAACTTTAAATTTAGTAAATTTGTTAAAACTTACTGAGACATAACGTTTTCGACCGCTATATGGCGATCTTCATCAGTGTCTTCTGCTTGGAGATGTCGGGTCACAACAAGATACAAAATAGCATACAAAACTAATAACAAGTGCAATACAAAATACAACACGACACCAACAACAAAGATAAACTACTAGCACCAGGCGTATACAAACTAAACTGCTACAAATGTAACAAATTCTACATTGGACAAACAGGTCGCAGCTTTAAACAAAGAGTCGAGGAACACAAACTTAACATTTTACAATCACATAAAAGAAACAGGACACAAATACAGACATTTACCATAAATTAGAAATCCTACACACCAACAAAAAAGGACCACATCTCAACACACTAGAACAATATGAAATTTACAGACACACAAAAAACACAAAATACAAACATATTAAACGAACAAACACAATACAAATTTCACATACTCTTTGATACTATCGAAAACCTACCTTTAAAACCGTCACCGCTTGACCCAACATCTCCAAGCAGAAGACACTGATGAAGATCGCCACATGGCGATCGAAAACGTTCTGTCTCAGTAAGTTTTAACAAATTTACAAAATTAAAGTTCGCATAGTCATAAACTGTTGTTTAAGTGATTAATTGAATAATTCGTTGTATTTTGTGGTATTATTTATTGTCACACATAAGATGTCAACTCCATATGTTATTATAGCTTATAATGAAAACTAAAACTGCACTTAGTATTAATCGCCACCTTGTTTGACTTTTGAAAAACCTTCTAGACAATTCGTTCATCTCACTTACATCGGTTACAAAAAGTGGTGCTATAATACCGAAAGAGTTTCAGGACCGATACTGCCTTTCATAGAACTTCAACAAGGAGTTTAATAAAGTCGTTAATTTTTCTGACACGCTGAGAAAAATATTTTGCACGTGGCCCTAAAGACATGGCATTCCTGCAAACATCTTGGCACAAACATGTATGCAAATATTTCTGTGAATATATAAATAGACAAGCAGTATTTGTGTTTCTGTAAATATAAACGTAGCAGAACGGAATGAGTTTGTCGACCTAATTTCTAATGCAATAATTTCTTTAACACCTGTCTCTTGGAAGCAACAAGTCACCTGGCGGGCCACCAAATTAACTCAACTCTTTAGCTTAGCTGTTTGGTCAGATCAGGGAATTGTTCCTTTTACGGATTATTTATTGCGTCCGATCATGTCCAGACGTTCAGTAGACTTGTGCATTAGCCAACGCCAGAGGGTTGAACGATTGTTTACTTTTTATAGCACACTGTGGTTTTATAACCACTTTTGTGCTCTAATTTGGTTCACCAGTTCTTTCTGTATAATCTTTAAAATTACTTTGACCACAGTACGTACTGTTGTTTTTCAAGTAAATGAAACCTCTATTCCACAAATAACCTTTTCCTTTATTTAAAATCGTTTGTACATTTCAACTCCATGGCAATCATCCTCGGAGGTAATTTACAAATAAAAAAATCTATTGAATTCCATACCTTTTTGTATCCAATTACTGTACTTCCGTACGTATTATTAAAAGCACACGGTCGTGCACAAAATATTTATAAGAAAAAGAATTAAAGAAAAGAAATGTATGGCTAAAGAGCTTTTTCGGTCATATAATCTTAAAATAAAACATGCACCAGTACACTTAGCTATAAAAAAGCTAATGGTTTTTATTATAATGTTTTAACGATTTTAAAAATTATCATGGATGTCTGACTGCCTGATAAGCAACAAATTTTGAATAAAGCATATGCAGTTCCAAAACTTCCAGAGCCGAGTAGCATTTCTCCCCTTCAACAAACGTTAACAGCGTTATAAAAGCGGTCGTAGTATTACTCCATGATACGTTTCCATGACTTTTTCTTGAACTATCTGTTCAATTAACAAATGACAATTAACCATTAACAATCGACATCTGTTTGACATTGCTTTGTACTGTATTTCCGATGGGTCACATCTTGTAACAAGAAAAAAGATACTGTATTGATTTGTTTTTGTTTTGAAAATTTGCCGGTTAATAGAACGTTCTGGATGATAGAATGCCGTATAAAAGAGGTTTTACAATATTGACATAAATATTTAAAATACAAGCTCTTGTTAAATCATATCGCTTTCAAATCCCACTCAATCAGTTTCAGAGTACAATACTTGAATGCTAACGTATGTGTATTTTGTATTTTGGAAGGATCTAGCCTGAATAAGATTCTCAACATATATTCCATCACTTATATAGATTTTTAACATTTAACAGTACTTCTGGATTGACATAGAACATGTAAACTATTAAGGCTAACTCTTGTGGTAATTGGACACACCATTGGGCAGTCATGATTGGAGTTAGTTTAAGTGATTGATTTGTGTTACATTTTACATATTTTCAAGTTCTGTATGATTTTAATGCCTAACGCTTTAACGTTTTGAGTTTAATTTTAAACCACGGAAATTTAGTAGATTGTTAGTGAATTTTACTACCCGAATTTCGACTATCCGATTATTCAGTTACAATAGAACTTCGATTAACCGTCAGATTCTGTTAACCGACAGTAATATGTAACGTCATTAAGTAATTTAGTCCAGATCACAAAAAAAAAAAAAAAAAAAAAAAAAACTGTTGGCCACTTACATTGAGGGATACAAGAAGAATCTAGCTCTGAATTGAAAACGTGTTAGGTTTGTTTTATATAATAAAATTTTAAACAACATATTATTATGTACGTATAGGCTACTCTCTCTTCTCAAAGTACTTCTGGTTCAAGTTTATTCACTACCATCACGTCCTTGATCTCGGCATTACTTTGATCGAGTTTTGCTGTATCCCGATATTTTAAATAAAATTACAAGAATTGTATGTGCCTCAAAACAGAACTGGTAGAAATCAAAACTAAAAATGCAACATGTTGAATTGTTATTTCCGTTAAGTTGTTACTAATATAATCTTAAATTGACTTGAAAATATTTAAATACTTTTCTGGACGATTGTTTTTACGTATCTTGTGACATATATTTTGTATTAATGATAAAATTTAGGGTTTCAAACACCTCCAATAACAGTTAGGCAGAGTACCGTTAAAAAAAAAACGGACAGGCTGTTGTGCCAAAACAGAAATGAAAGCCAGACTGACGTTCCCGTAGTATCAAGACAGACGTGAATGGCAGATGACGCGACGGTACCAACACAGAAGTAACAGGAAGGTAGAAGTGTCCTTCAGAAGTGTCGAGGAGGCGGCAGTACCACATCACAAGAGATAGGCAAGCGGAAGTACCAACACAGAAGTAACAGGAAGGTAGAAATGCCCTTCAGAAGTGTCGAGGAGGCGGCAGTAGCACATCACAAGAGATAGGCAAGCGGAAGTACCAACACAGAAGTAACAGGAAGGTAGAAATGCCCTTCAGAAGTGTCGAGGAGGCGGCAGTACCACATCACAAGAGATAGGCAAGCGGAAGTACCAACACAGAAGTAACAGGAAGGTAGAAATGCCTTTCAGAAGTGTCAAGGAGGCGGCAGTACCACATCACAAGAGATAGGCAAGCGGAAGTACCAACACAGAAGTAACAGGAAGGTAGAAATGCCCTTCAGAAGTGTCGAGGAGGCGGCAGTACCACATCACAAGAGATAGGCAAGCGGAAGTACCAACACAGAAGTAACAGGAAGGTAGAAATGCCCTTCAGAAGTGTCGAGGAGGCGGCAGTACCACATCACAAGAGATAGGCAAGCGGAAGTACCAACACAGAAGTAACAGGAAGGTAGAAATGCCCTTCAGAAGTGTCGAGGAGGCGGCAGTACCACATCACAAGAGATAGGCAAGCGGAAGTACCAACACAGAAGTAACAGGAAGGTAGAAATGCCCTTCAGAAGTGTCGAGGAGGCGGCAGTACCACATCACAAGAGATAGGCAAGCGGAAGTACCAACACAGAAGTAACAGGAAGGTAAAAATGTCCTACAGAAGTGTCGAGGAGGCGCCAGTATCACATCACAAGATATAGGCAAGCGGAAGTACCAACACAGAGGTAAAGGCAAGCGGAAGTGGTGCCACAGAAGTGAAAGAAAGGTGATGTGCCAACACAGAAGTGACAGCCAAGCGGATGAGCCAACACAGAGGTAAAGGCAAGCGGACGTGATGCCACAGAAGTGAAGGACAGGTCGATTTTCCAACATAGAGGTGACTATCAAATGGAAGTCTCAACACAGAAGTGACGAGCCGACGTAAGTACCTTCACAGAAATGACGGGGAGGAGGAAGTGCCAACACAGGGGTGAAGGCAAGCAGAAGTGTCAACACAGAAGTGACGAGCCGGCGAAAGTACCTTCACAGAAGTGATGGGGAAGAGGAAGTGCCAAAACAGAGGTGAAGGCAAACGGAAGTGGCAACACGGAAGTGAAGGCAAGCGGAAGTGCCAGCACAGAAGTGACACCCACAAGCGGATGGGCCAACACAGAAGTTATGGGCAGACACCGGAAAGGTGACGATTTATATACGCACGTATGTTTATAGGCGATTTCATACCGTCAACCTGTCTCACTACTCAGATTTGAGATTCAGATCAGTAATCAACGATGTTTATCAAGATGTATTAATAGATTCTTCATACTGACAACACGTGAAAATAAGGCTGTTTATAATTACTTCTAATCAATAATCACTCAATCAAAATACAGAAACCCAATTAAATTAAAATGGATAAGTGATATCTTATCTGACCGCGCACGACATTGCAGGAGTTCAAATTGTAGGGAGGGGGGAGAATACTGGATTAAATAACTTTTAAGAATTAACGTTTACTTATGAATGAATATATTCATTATTATTAAATAAAAGTCTATGAATTCCATTTTATATTAAAATTAATAGTTAAATTTAAAATTTATTTAATATTATAATTAATTTATTATAAAATTAACAATAAAATCGGCAATCTCCTCCTCCTCTCTGTTCCTCACGTTTTCGGTTGATAAATTAGTGTAGTCATTTTGTGTTCCAGGCTAAGTTAATTAGTAGGTAGTCTTAAGATAATTGTAATTTGATATAAAGTTGCATTCTTAGCATTTAGTCACGTGGTTTTAAGTAAAGTTCTGCAACACAATAAACTGTTA
>JBAIZL010000005.1:227382368-227494868 GCA_036971475.1 Prosapia bicincta
ACACACACACACACACACACACACACACACACACACACACACACACACACACACACACACACACACACACACACACACACACACACACACACACACACACACACACACACACACACACACACACACACACACACACACACACACACACACACACACACACACACACACACACACACACACACACACACACACACACACACACACACACACACACACATATCTTGATTGACCGGGCATATACTATTGGCCATTCTTTGGAAAAGTACATAGGCTATCAGAAGAGATGTTTTAATTTTATTTCTACAGTAATCTTGTGATCTTTTTACATATCTTGTCTGCAACACTACGAATCATTTGTCATATTCTAGCAGATGATCTGCTGATAAAGTCGGTAAGTAGTAATTCCTCCTTTTGCTATCCTGGCACATGATTTCAGAGAGACAGGGAAAGGCTGCTTTACTTAGGCCATGCATTATTCAAGCAAAGTAATGTAGCCAGCTCTACGCTTACACCGCTCGCTCATTTCTACAGGCTGAATTGACTTGAAGGTTATGTACCACCCAGAAAAGTCTTTGAAGCTACGGGGAATCGAACCTAGAACCTTTAGTGTCGTAGTCAAGTGCTCTACCTTCTTGGCCACACACGTTTGTATCTGTTCTTTTGAATATTCACCAAAGTTCAATAATTTAAAAATAAATAATAATAATTATATGTGCATGACCGTGGAGGAAATTCTTGCAACGAGTTTCTGCAAATAGTTTTTATACGTTACCGAGAAAACACAACAATCCATGATCAATAAAAATCCATTAATAAAATAATGAAACACGTTTAATTAATTTACATTGACTTTATTACAATCTCACCTTTCTGTAATGTATTTATCAAATTAAATGGACAAGTAGAATTACACTGTTCTATACGATTCTATACCTTTAATTAAACCTTAGATTCGATGGTTTAATTTTTATGTTTCAAGAATAATTCTAACCCGATCTCGCCTCTATACGTGTTGGGGTTCACAGATTGGGGTTCAGTATAAAATTGGCTCTCACTCTCAAATTGCAATGTTATTCTTTGTTTAGAATTAAAAACGTAATAAAAGTTTTCACGATACTTACAGAGTCCAAGATTTTTTAATCTAATCTGACACAATAGCACGATTGTCAGGGTTGGAATATTCCTTGGTCACTCAACGTAATTAATGTATTTGCAATTTTTAGACAACCATTCTAGTTTAATGCGGGCTATTTAGTCATTAGAGTGAGATTAATTCAACATTAAATTAATGCATTAAATGGTTCAATTAGCAATAACTAATTAAAAATTTATAAAGGCTTTAAATGAGGCAGTTGAGTGATTCAACCCTTATGTTTTAAGAAATTGAGTTAAGAGCAGAAACAGTTATAGCAACATGTACTGTTTACTGCCAGGGTGGTATAATTGCAGTTAAGCTACTTTTTGATTTTCCCAATCTTTAGTAGGGCCTACTTATTATCTAACATTAGGCCATTATGGAGATGCATATTCTGGCTTAAGAGTCTCTAACTATCTTTAACAGCCGTAGCAGACAAACCATCCCTGAAGCATCTCATATTATAATGAAATAAGAATCCGATATATTGCGTCTTATATATCGGACATTAATTGTATCCAATATAATGAATTTAGTAAGCAGCTTTGGGAAGTACAGGTTCACTTGCTTTTCTGTAACACATTTTTTTTAAAACCCGGGTCTGGGTCTCCAAAACCCTCCCAGCCCTCGTGGCAGCCAACCTCTAGCGAGCTGCCTCCGTCCCACATGTGCATGCGGTTAGTATTCCTACCGCGAGTGAAGGAAACGGGATTGATTGCCCATGTACCAAGCTCATAAGCTCTTTCCATGGAGAATCAGGAGATAGTGAAATGAAAGAGTACGGAAAGTGTCGCGCTAAGAGCGGGATGAAAAAAACCTGACAAGAAAGAAACCCTGCCAGGAAAAATCTCGACAGATCATGCAGGAACCCTAATGAATCACCTTCTGTTCTTCTCCAGTGATGGTCTCTGGTGGAAAAAACATAAGCTTTCTACAATCTTACCAGTTACAATGAGCTAATAAAGCACTAACTGCTAGAGTTTAAAAGTCTCGAATTATGACAATCAATATGTATATTTCTTCATGTGCCTTGTCCGTGGCAATCGTTGATCGGTTAAGAGCGCTGTCCTGATTTAATTTTCGTTAGACTTAACTAGTTGGACAGATGTCAATCCGAACCTTAGGTGCAAGTACAGGAGCAAAATGTTCTTCTACCAGGTCTCCTGATGTCAACTTGCCCTTGAATAATAATCTGAGGCATTCTAAATTTACTGTGCCTTAAAGGCTAGCCCAGGCATTCTGTCTCTATCCTCTTAATTTTTATTCCTTCCTCTTCCTGCTTAACCAAGCGAAACTTTAACTACTCGTTGGTGACAAAGTGGACGGTAGAACGCTCCCCAGCGAATGCGCACTCACACAAGGCGCGTTTGTCGCGAAGATACAGCTGAAAATTCTTCCAATAGCCAGGCAACCATGGACAGACCAGCGAGCACAGAAACAACTGTTTTCTGTGCTCGCTGGAACGGACCCGTGGGTGGGTTGATCAAGTGAACTTAGCTTTAAAGGACCTTAACGATGTTACCAACATTTGAAAGCAAACGTATTTATTTATTTTCCCACCTGTTCAACTTATTACTTTTTTAGACCCCTATTTATTTATTACAGTATACCTACATCATAATTCCTTTAACTTCGTTTCCCTCTTATTTATTAATTATATATTTTCGTAGGATCTACTTATTTATAAATTTGTTTTATTCGCTGCCACCTCTATCTTCTACCGTGTTTTGCTAAATGATCCAGCCTAGGGGCTTTATACCATCGTTCCCAAGGATCCATATTCTGCGTCAGTGTAATTATCCACCACATCTCTAGGACCTCCACTTTATTCAACAGCGTTTTTGTCACTGATAATGATTCCATCCAAGTAATCGAACCGGAAAAATATTTTAAATGCCTGAGAGAGATGGGGATAAGTTCTATGAAATAGATAGGCTCACATTTTCTCTCTATTTTTAGTAACTCCAAAATTTTTTTTGGAACATAAAAATTAAAACAATGTTTACAATAAGTGGAATACTCACTTTTTTATACCCGATTATACCGATTCTAATTAGCTACGTAACCAAACCGCTCTGCTTCCTACACAATAACCTTCAAAATAGTTTGTGTAAAAAGTTGCCTTTATCCTCGTATTATCGTTTTAAAGGACCTTGTATCGATTCATCACAACAATCGACAAATTTTGGTCTAAACGGCCATAACAATAGCTAATCATACCTAACGGTTAGCTAGACGTGACGGGGAATGGATGATTTAGGAGAGAAAACGTAACAGACAATATCGTTTTACAAGATCCAGCAGGGACTTCTGCTGCGGGAAATGCTAGAGCCTTGTAATTAGTTCCGCTTGTAGGGCAGAATAGAAAGGTAACAAACTAACAAAGGTAACTAGGCTACACCACAATTTTACCGCTACTGATGCTTATCGCACTGGAATATTAGGCTGATTTTTCACGTCTCAGTTATTTCTTCACTATTTTCTGATACTATTCCGTGAAACGTATATTTTTTTCTATGCCAAAACACTTTTATATGGCAACCCACTTTTGCCATTGGTACTAACGTGAATATTTTGCTTGGTTGCAGAATAATGTTTCGCTTATGCACCTAACCATTTTGTCTAAAATGTCCTTAAAGGATACTATGAAACTATATTGTAATATGTAGCTATATTAAAATAAACAACAATATAGCTACAAAGTTTCGGTTAGAATTGGTCCGGCTAGGAGAGAATAAATAAAATTTCCCAACCCGAAAAGGGACAGACGAGACAGTATATTAGTCCAGGCAAGAAATTTGCTAAAAAAAATTGCCAAATTCTGAAAGTTGGTAAAGTTGTGTAGAAAGCCCCCTTCTCCCCATACAACATACCAAAAGACCCGGCGCGGTATTCAGAGATGAGAGTTGGAGAGGGGGGCAGTTTTTATGGTTATGTTTTTTTCAGTTTTTGTCAAATATGTATCAATGTAAAATAAACGCTTACTTTTAAACTCGAACTGAATTTGAGATAATTAAAACCTGGGGGGGGGGGGTCTGATATAGACAGATCTTGTAGAGACTGAGCTTTATTCAAATAATTTGATAATGAGGCCTTGTTTAATGTTTTCTGCAACTATTATGAACTACATGTTTTTCTTACTTCTAAACCACCCGTTTACCATCTCTTCTTGACATACTGGCGCTTAGTTACGTTTTTACCGTCTCTTCTTGACATACTGGCGCTTAGTTACGTTTTTACCGTCTCTTCTTGACATACTGGCGCTTAGTTACGTTTTTACCGTCTCTTCTTGACATACTGGCGCTTAGTTACGTTTTTACCGTCTCTTCTTGACATACTGGCGCTTAGTAACGTCTCTACCATCTCTTCTTGACATACTGGTGCTAGTTACGTTTTTACCGTCTCTTCTTGACATACTGGCGCTTAGTTACGTCTCTACCGTCTCTTCTTGACATACTGGTGCTTAGTTACGTTTTTACCGTCTCTTCTTGACATACTGGCGCTTAGTTACGTTTTTACCGTCTCTTCTTGACATACTGGCGCTTAGTTACGTTTTTACCGTCTCTTCTTTACATACTGGCGCTTAGTTACGTTTTTACCGTCTCTTCTTGACATACTGGCGCTTAGTTACGTTTTTACCGTCTCTTCTTGACATACTGGCGCTTAGTTACGTTTTTACCGTCTCTTCTTGACATACTGGCACTTAGTTACGTTTTTACCGTCTCTTCTTGACATACTGGCGCTTAGTAACGTCTCTACCGTCTCTTCTTGACATACTGGCGCCTAGTTACGTTTTTACCGTCTCTTCTTGACATACTGGCGCTTAATAACGTCTCTACCATCTCTTCTTGACATACTGGCGCTTAGTTACGTTTTTACCGTCTCTTCTTGACATACTGGCGCTTAATAACGTCTCTACCATCTCTTCTTGACATACTGGCGCTTAGTTACGTTTTTACCGTCTCTTCTTGACATACTGGCGCTTAGTTACGTTTTTACCGTCTCTTCTTGACATACTGGCGCTTAATAACGTCTCTACCATCTCTTCTTGACATACTGGCGCTTAGTTACGTTTTTACCGTCTCTTCTTGACATACTGGCGCTTAATAACGTCTCTACCATCTCTTCTTGACATACTGGCGCTTAGTTACGTTTTTACCGTCTCTTCTTGACATACTGGCGCTTAATAACGTCTCTACCATCTCTTCTTGACATACTGGCGCTTAGTTACGTTTTTACCGTCTCTTCTTGACATACTGGCGCTTAATAACGTCTCTACCATCTCTTCTTGACATACTGGCGCTTAGTTACGTTTTTACCGTCTCTTCTTGACATACTGGCGCTTAATAACGTCTCTACCATCTCTTCTTGACATACTGGCGCTTAGTTACGTTTTTACCGTCTCTTCTTGACATACTGGCGCTTAATAACGTCTCTACCATCTCTTCTTGACATACTGGCGCTTAGTTACGTTTTTACCGTCTCTTCTTGACATACTGGCGCTTAATAACGTCTCTACCATCTCTTCTTGACATACTGGCGCTTAGTTACGTTTTTACCGTCTCTTCTTGACATACTGGCGCTTAATAACGTCTCTACCATCTCTTCTTGACATACTGGCGCTTAGTTACGTTTTTACCGTCTCTTCTTGACATACTGGCGCTTAATAACGTCTCTACCATCTCTTCTTGACATACTGGCGCTTAGTTACGTTTTTACCGTCTCTTCTTGACATACTGGCGCTTAATAACGTCTCTACCATCTCTTCTTGACATACTGGCGCTTAATAACGTCTCTACCATCTCTTCTTGACATACTGGCGCTTAGTTACGTTTTTACCGTCTCTTCTTGACATACTGGCGCTTAATAACGTCTCTACCATCTCTTCTTGACATACTGGCGCTTAGTTACGTTTTTACCGTCTCTTCTTGACATACTGGCGCTTAATAACGTCTCTACCATCTCTTCTTGACATACTGGCGCTTAGTTACGTTTTTACCGTCTCTTCTTGACATACTGGCGCTTAATAACGTCTCTACCATCTCTTCTTGACATACTGGCGCTTAGTTACGTTTTTACCGTCTCTTCTTGACATACTGGCGCTTAATAACGTCTCTACCATCTCTTCTTGACATACTGGCGCTTAGTTACGTTTTTACCGTCTCTTCTTGACATACTGGCGCTTAATAACGTCTCTACCATCTCTTCTTGACATACTGGCGCTTAGTTACGTTTTTACCGTCTCTTCTTGACATACTGGCGCTTAGTTACGTTTTTACCGTCTCTTCTTGACATACTGGCGCTTAATAACGTCTCTACCATCTCTTCTTGACATACTGGCGCTTAGTTACGTTTTTACCGTCTCTTCTTGACATACTGGCGCTTAATAACGTCTCTACCATCTCTTCTTGACATACTGGCGCTTAGTTACGTTTTTACCGTCTCTTCTTGACATACTGGCGCTTAATAACGTCTCTACCATCTCTTCTTGACATACTGGCGCTTAGTTACGTTTTTACCGTCTCTTCTTGACATACTGGCGCTTAATAACGTCTCTACCATCTCTTCTTGACATACTGGCGCTTAGTTACGTTTTTACCGTCTCTTCTTGACATACTGGCGCTTAATAACGTCTCTACCATCTCTTCTTGACATACTGGCGCTTAGTTACGTTTTTACCGTCTCTTCTTGACATACTGGCGCTTAATAACGTCTCTACCATCTCTTCTTGACATACTGGCGCTTAGTTACGTTTTTACCGTCTCTTCTTGACATACTGGCGCTTAATAACGTCTCTACCATCTCTTCTTGACATACTGGCGCTTAGTTACGTTTTTACCGTCTCTTCTTGACATACTGGCGCTTAATAACGTCTCTACCATCTCTTCTTGACATACTGGCGCTTAGTTACGTTTTTACCGTCTCTTCTTGACATACTGGCGCTTAATAACGTCTCTACCATCTCTTCTTGACATACTGGCGCTTAGTTACGTTTTTACCGTCTCTTCTTGACATACTGGCGCTTAATAACGTCTCTACCATCTCTTCTTGACATACTGGCGCTTAGTTACGTTTTTACCGTCTCTTCTTGACATACTGGCGCTTAATAACGTCTCTACCATCTCTTCTTGACATACTGGCGCTTAGTTACGTTTTTACCGTCTCTTCTTGACATACTGGCGCTTAATAACGTCTCTACCATCTCTTCTTGACATACTGGCGCTTAGTTACGTTTTTACCGTCTCTTCTTGACATACTGGCGCTTAATAACGTCTCTACCATCTCTTCTTGACATACTGGCGCTTAGTTACGTTTTTACCGTCTCTTCTTGACATACTGGCGCTTAGTTACGTTTTTACCGTCTCTTCTTGACATACTGGCGCTTAATAACGTCTCTACCATCTCTTCTTGACATACTGGCGCTTAGTTACGTTTTTACCGTCTCTTCTTGACATACTGGCGCTTAGTTACGTTTTTACCGTCTCTTCTTGACATACTGGCGCTTAATAACGTCTCTACCATCTCTTCTTGACATACTGGCGCTTAGTTACGTTTTTACCGTCTCTTCTTGACATACTGGCGCTTAATAACGTCTCTACCATCTCTTCTTGACATACTGGCGCTTAGTTACGTTTTTACCGTCTCTTCTTGACATACTGGCGCTTAATAACGTCTCTACCATCTCTTCTTGACATACTGGCGCTTAGTTACGTTTTTACCGTCTCTTCTTGACATACTGGCGCTTAATAACGTCTCTACCATCTCTTCTTGACATACTGGCGCTTAGTTACGTTTTTACCGTCTCTTCTTGACATACTGGCGCTTAATAACGTCTCTACCATCTCTTCTTGACATACTGGCGCTTAGTTACGTTTTTACCGTCTCTTCTTGACATACTGGCGTTTAATAACGTCTCTACCATCTCTTCTTGACATACTGGCGCTTAGTTACGTTTTTACCGTCTCTTCTTGACATACTGGCGCTTAATAACGTCTCTACCATCTCTTCTTGACATACTGGCGCTTAGTTACGTTTTTACCGTCTCTTCTTGACATACTGGCGCTTAATAACGTCTCTACCATCTCTTCTTGACATACTGGCGCTTAGTTACGTTTTTACCGTCTCTTCTTGACATACTGGCGCTTAATAACGTCTCTACCATCTCTTCTTGACATACTGGCGCTTAGTTACGTTTTTACCGTCTCTTCTTGACATACTGGCGCTTAATAACGTCTCTACCATCTCTTCTTGACATACTGGCGCTTAGTTACGTTTTCACCGTCTCTTCTTGACATACTGGCGCTTAATAACGTCTCTACCATCTCTTCTTGACATACTGGCGCTTAGTTACGTTTTTACCGTCTCTTCTTGACATACTGGCGCTTAATAACGTCTCTACCATCTCTTCTTGACATACTGGCGCTTAGTTACGTTTTTACCGTCTCTTCTTGACACACTGGCGCTTAATAACGTCTCTACCATCTCTTCTTGACATACTGGCGCTTAGTTACGTTTTTACCGTCTCTTCTTGACATACTGGCGCTTAATAACGTCTCTACCATCTCTTCTTGACATACTGGCGCTTAGTTACGTTTTTACCGTCTCTTCTTGACATACTGGCACATAGTAACGTCTTTATCCCTGACAATACATTTATTCTTTTTCACAAATGCTACACTTATCTGGCATTTCGTAAACTGCTTATAATTTAAGCACGGATTAGAAGTAGAACTGAACTATTTGTTAAATAGATTTTATTTTGAAGGGAGGTAGAATGGGACGAAATATGGAGGAGGGGGAGGTAGTGGAATGGAAACCTATACAAGGTGGTACCTCTTTTATCTTGTGAACTACTGATTCTACAGTAAACGTTATAGAACCAATTTCATCGCAAATTTTAAGTAGTTTAATTTAGTGTAAAACATATTTTTGGTACAGCTAATATAATCCTAGATGTTTGACAAAAACTGAAGAAATAGGCATTAAAATTGGCCCTCTCCCCAACGCTCACCTCTGGGAATTTTGGTTTGTTGTTTAGGACAGCCTCCTACACAACTGTACTAACTTTCAGAATTAGATCAATTTTTTTAGCAATCGTCGCCTGGACTATATGTTATGGTATAAGTGGTTTGTGATAAAAAAATATACAGTGCCAGAATTATATTTTATACAACCTTTATGTTGTCACATATGATATAGTATTGTATTGAATATCCTTCCAAATCTAATCTAAATTAACTGTTTTTAATTTCTGTGGAGATCAGCTGTAGATTAGGATTCGATTGTGAGTGTGATTTTGAGTGGGAAAACAATTTTGAGTATGTGTACGTGGTTAAAAAAATGGATTGTGAGAAGGATAACTATATTGTGAATTAGAAATGTGATAAGAAAAACAAATATATTATAGTTAATGTATGGGTTCTTTGTTTTTAATTATTAACGATTATTAATATACGTAACACACAAAATAGCCCGTTGAAGTTCACAAATTTTAATGCTAATTTTCCAAGTGTGTTATAAATTTCTATTCTTATTCGTTTTAAGCAACTCACTTTTCTAAAATAATTTTGCCGAGTGCTTCTAGGCTACAAACAGTGACATAGGAAGCGGGCTGTTCTGCTTCAGTTACCAGATCACGTGTGGACAATGCACGCCGGCCTTTAAACAGCTGATTAACATTTCACACCAGCTGCTCATCCAGGTTGCTATTGTTGCTGTGGGGAGCTTTAAATTACTCACTATACATATTTATCTTCAGGCTGGTTTAGCATAAACGTTGTCTGCACGCTAATAGAAGGCCGAGTTTAGTGTGCGCATTTAAATGCATACAACCTACTACACGAGCCTTTTCGGACAGCTTTATTTGAATATGTTTCCATTTTTGGTCGGCCAGAGAAACATTTGGATGTTTAACATAAATTTAACAGCTTATGATTATACCTAACAGAATTCTTGTCTATAGAAAGTTACCTTTTTGTTCTGAATATGTTTCATTTTTATTACTCTCATTCAGTACTCCTATATAGTTCAAGATATATTAAATAGCGAGCGTTATAGAATGCAGATCAACAATGCAGAATAAATTATATACAAGTGTAAGAAAATGGGGCACGTAAATAAAAGTATTATGTATCTTACAAATTATCTTACTGTTTCTAGTGTAGTAAACAATTGATAGTAAGAATTTTGCTCACCAGATAGCAGGTCTAGTCAACACAGGTCAAAGTAAAAAATCTTTTTGTATATAAAACTTCAGTTTCGGCTTTAATTAACTCAGGACTTTATATATATATATATATATATATATATATATATATATATATATATATATATATATATATATACAGAATGGCGTCAATAATCTGAACGTCAAAAATCTAAGCGCCTCCTTTAACACGCGGTGTTGACTGAAACTCGAGAACATCACCACATCCCACCAGAAAAAACCGATTCAGTTGATCTTGAGACGATAGACAACCAACAAAGACAGTTTAGAGCGGTTTCTAGAAATTCCTAGTTACACTAAAACTGTTGAGGTAAATGAAAATAAACAGTTTATAACAGGTTTTAACTAAACAGATTGTTATAGCTATTGTACTTTGATTTACTTGTATCTTGTTATGTTCGAAACCCCCCCTACCATAGTCCCAATTTGTTTGGATTTTCGATGCTCTCTTGTATATATCCTACATACACACACTCATACGCTCTTAAGTGTTAGTACGCTCAACAATATCTCGTATTTTGGAACTGTTATTTCAAGAGTTAACCACAAAACAAAATTACAGTAAATCTAAAAATACATCTTCTAACAGAGCAAAACCAAAAGCTACTATTTCGGGCAAAAAAATCATGCAAGAAAGGACAGATTAATTTAATACTGGCTACATATGTTTTTGTTATACAGGTTTTGCTTCGCAATGTGAGAACCTAGAAGAATACCTAATGCAAACACTAGTAAATGGTCAATAATGCTTACCTGATCATCGAGCAGACTCAACGTTCGTAACTGTAAAATAAAAGAAAGAAATGTCAGTTCAGCAAATTAGTGTAGATGTTCCTACATTAAGAGTTACAGTAAGTTATTTAAAACGTTTAAGTGACTAAAAACCTTTCTATACCTTGTTTGTAGCCAATACATGCACAAATACTTATTTAAATAACACATACGATGTAAAGGATAAGTATAATTAATTTGTGAGACTATCAAAAGTCGTATGAAAGAGTCAAATGGCAAGAAGATTGGTTTAAATATCTCTGTTTCTAGTGATAATAAAACTTATTGTTGTGAGTACGAGTATGTGTGGCTAGTAGGTGCACGACCTCCGAGAATGAGCCAATCACAAGGTCCAAATTCAGAACATTGATTAGGTTTTACTCAAATGTTGATTTTTTAACTTTTCTCAGCAAGTGCTTGGATGATTCTATCGAAATGCATGCATTTCCTTGCATGTTTTATGCTTCTATTAAACATAATTTTTCATTTCAAACAGCGCTGTTTTTGTACGATAACGTTGACTCGCTATAAAAGCATTTTAAGGTATATGTTTTTCTATACCTAACTTTGGCATTCAACTTCATAAGATTTCCAGCACAAAATCCCCTCAAGTCTAACCATACTTCACAAGATGTAGAGCAAATAATCACTTTAGGACTGCAACAAACTGGTCGTCCATTAGCTTCTGGGTTCTGGAATTTGCTGATGGACATCTGGGAATCCTAGCAACTATACCACCCCTCAATATAAGCCTCCCAACATAAAGGCAACAGTTTCTGATGCACAGAAGTGATTTTTTATACTACATACTTTTATCTTCATATTTTAGACGTTTTGTTGAATGCATTCATTCAAAAATATTCTTTTAAACATTAACTATCAACAACAACAAATTGAATTTTGCTAATAATGTTAATATATTTTTATAAGTTAATATATTTTTTATTCTCCTTAATTCTATGTTGAAAATAACATCACAGTTTGAAACTGGCAACTGATTCACTTTGTTACATTTACTAAAAATAAACACTTGCAGCTGAATTCTAGTATTAATGTTTTAGGTTCTACATTAATACGTTGAGTATTATGGTATCCTGTATTTCTAAGATTGTCATATTAAATGTTGTTGATTTTTTTCGAAAGACATCCACCAATCAGAACTTTCTAAGAGTACAGAGAGTACAAAAACACAAGTATCTAAATGTATTTAAAAAAAGTATAGGCCTACTATATATAAATCTTGTTCTATATTCTTAAGGTAGATTTGAAAGTCTATAATCAATTTAATTCTATACCTTATAACACATTAGATTATGATATGTCACCTTGATTTGCAATGTAAATATTAAGAAGGTATAACTGTATACAATAGATAATTAAAAACATATTTTCGTTTACATAAAATGGAACTTTAATGAATTTAAATTTTTTTTATGGTGACAGTAAATAGTGACAAACCATAAACTAAAATTTTTATTAGTTATTAAAATTTTAGTACCATTACTTGTTAATAGAAATATATTATTACTAAAAAAATTACCTTCTCAGATATTATAAACAAACCCCAACATTTTTCAAAACAATTACTATATTGTACTTTATTGTTTATATCTCTGGCGTACAAGTACCAACACCCCGACATCTAGTGGCGATGCAGAGATATTCATTAAATCGGCTTGTACACTAGCACCACCTAGCGATTTTACATTGAAACATTTATTGCGCTTCCAATATTTCAAATGGAAGTTTATAATTTTTATGAAAAGTTACTTTAAATGAACTTGAATTATGCGAAATACACAGAAATAACTATTCAAGAAAAGAAATATTTATAAACTTATAGGGTTATATTTAAGAATTTATAACACACATTTTCTTCAATAAAAAATGTGTTTCGGGCATTGTGTCACATTAGCAGCAACTTAGACGGTAACTTTGTTCTTGATATTTGAAAAATTGTTCTCAGTTGACAAAGGTGAATTTTCCGAAACGGCCTCTTCATTAAACGAAACTAAGTGTTACTTAAGCTTAAACTAATATATATATATATGCTGATACGTATTCCTTCACGGATGGAAAAATATGATGAAATGTTACTATCTGGAGTACATCCGTTCATTCTGCAGTCCATAAATTCGCAGTTCCGACGTTTCGCTAGAATCTCATCCAGCATTGACGAGGTGAACCCAACAACAGTAGAAGAGCGAGCTTCAGTGCGTTTGAAGCTGATACTGTTGTTGCTCTTCTACTGTTGTTGGGTTCACCTCGTCAATGCTGGATGAGATTCTAGCGAAACGTCGGAACTGCGAATTTATGGACTGCAGAATGAACGGATGTACTCCAGATAGTAACATTTCATCATATATATATATATATATATATATATATATATATATATATATATATATATATTATATTATATATTGTAAAAATTACATATATATGTAAAAATTTATAAACTTAAACTAGTAACAATTTAAATAAACAATAACCCTTGCTACAAATATTTAAATACCCTTGATGTACATTTCGCTAATACTGTTAGCATCATCAAAAGGTTACAAAATGATGTAGCCTTCTGATGATGCTAACAGTGTTAGCGAAATGTAGATCAAGAATATTTAAAATTTGTAGCAAGGGTTATTGCTGTTTATTTATTATAATCATGCTACTATGCTCTGTATAGTTTTTGTATTAACAATTTGAAGATGGAATTAAATAATATTAGTTATAAACCTTTTTTATCTTCAATAGCATTATGTTTATATCTTTAATTACTAATTGTACATATAAAACTTTGCAATTTCAACGCCTAAACACTTAGTACGCCTACTAAAAGTTTCAGTCTTCGAGCGGATTAAAGCGCTTAGCGAAATTCTTTTTTAAATACACAACATATAACCTAAGTAATATAAAACTAAGAACGACAAACATGCTTCATGTATACACTTGCAAGCCGTAAATGAAAATCAAATAAACTGTCAATGAAAGATTAATCATCGGACATATCGAACATTTTTAAGACCGAAGATTTTAAACTTAGGTGACACACTTAGATAACATGTCTTTGGCCGTAATAGCACCTCTACATAAGCGGCAAAGCAGTGTTGCGTGTAAAAAAAAGTATAAAATTCTTATTCAGGCACGAAGACGCATAGGGTCTCCACAGTTTCCTAAAAAGTAAGTCTTTCTCTGATAAGCCTTTTTGAAGTGCCCCTGATAACCCTTAGACCCGCGTTTTTCATTCTATTGACAATAGTGACTTGGTTGAGCTGAAAGGCCAGATGTCATATGACGTTACGCAATGCACTGGCATTTTGCTACTGCTAAATATATCACTGTGACTAAATACCCTGCAAAATTATACAAAAATACAGAGTCCCGATTTTTCGAGCTTCCACTAAATTCGAGTCTATTTCTATTTCAGATTATTTTATCTATTTAAAAATAAATTCAAATTATTTACTGTAAGACAATTGACCGTCGCATCAAGATGAAGAACAACTGTGCTCTGATGATATCCGTGTTTTATTTCTACCCGTAAACGTTACAAGCCTAATCCAATGTATCAGGGTATTCTGTAATGTATGGGAAAAAACACGTTACCTTTGACAATCTACGTTACCTTTTACCGAGCGATTAACGCACGGTTCGGCATCGCCCGACCCAGCTTTGGTGTAAAACCCCACTTAGATCCAGTCAGTCAATATTACTCCTTAGTAATCCTTGATGACACCATGATTTAAGATGAGTTGATTGTGAAGTGAACGGAGAGTAAGTGTATCATATTTACATATACATATATTAATTACACTTGTTTAAACAATCTCTAAACAATAAAATAAATCTATTGGGTTATTATTTTAAAAATACGTATACTGAATTTATACCTAAAATATGAACAGAAGTTAAATGTTTTGTAGAACCACATACATTTTATCCTACTCAGAATAAAGACAAATCTAACAACTGCAGTCCTTAATTTATCCCCGAGTATTTGCACGTGTTTAGTTTGTACAAAAATAAACATCAGTAACAACTGTAAGGAATTAGTTATTGTTAAGATATTTCCTAATCGTGGCCAATTAATTTAAATTACCTCAATTAAATCTATTAGCTACTTACACTAAGCAGGTGAGTAAATAAACCATTAGGAATGTGAGCAACGTATTTATAAATAAGACGCTTGGTAAACCTGTTTAGATAAAGGCAGGGAATACTAAACTTTTTCTCCAAAGTAGTCAGAAATATGTTTATACTTTATCAGACTTGGTGGTTAGTTTCGATCTTACTAAGAGTTTAAAAAGTATTTTAAAAAATTCATTAACTCTAGCTCAAAACACATACACAAACTATATATATATATATATATATATATATATATATATATATATATATATATATATATATATATATATATATATATAAAGAACATAAGTCAAAATACAAATACAAGAATTATAATTGAATTTACAATTCAAAGCTTTTCGTTGGCTAACAGTACCAACATCATCATCAATATTCCTGATGATGTTGGTACTGTTAGCCAACGAAAAGCTTTGAATTGTAAATTCAATTATAATTCTTGTATTTGTATTTTTACCCGGCAAGCTGGCCTGAGCAACCGGGCGGGTCCACAGGTGGCGGATAGTGGGACGGCCTACAGAAATGTAGGTTACCTGTGAATAAGGATTCCGGAAGGTTTCTGAATATGCAGGCATGGACCAAGGCTATGGTTCAAAGGTGAGGAATTATCCCTCCTCGTCAGTCAACCGGTTGGGGGCGGTAGAAATAACTGCTCTGACTGGGGAGACTGGGGTAGTTGGGAATTAAGTCCTCACAATGCTACTCTCACCTCCCGGGTGAACCAAGGGCAATGCGACAGTGAAGTATGGGCGGGAAACTACCCTAACGACACAGTTGTAAAAAAGAGAGTAAAGCAGGCTGTTCGCTTCATGAGCAACAGTTAATAATGTCCTGAACTTGGGGTGTGCTTCAAGGTCAGTGACTGAATACCCAATCCAAGGTGGAAGGCATCGTGCCGAAGGATGAATGGCTGCAGGGTATAAAATGCAGTTGCACACGATCCCCTTGAGGAACCAGACAAAACCTCATTGTATGTTGTCTTGCCAGGGCAGTGGGGGCTCTGCTCTGGTCGACCGTTATTTCCCCCATACTCGTGGGACTTTAATGGACCAAGTAAGTAAAAGAATTGATTTCGAGACTGCACAGACAGTGGGAGCCAATGAGACGGCAAACCGTGAGTCTGTAGCAGATGTGTCAACGGCAACCATCACTGGGGGTGCGGGGGCGGCTGTCAAGCTGCCGACTGCAGAAACCGGTGAAGTGGCTGTAGAGTTGAGCACGCTGTCTAGTACTGGGGCTGCTCTGCGGACCCAGGCGACTGCAAATTAAGCAGAACAATGATCAAGATCCTCCAAGTGAACCTACAGCATAGCAGGGCGGCGAGTGCTGTCGTGTGTAGGATGCTGGACAGGGGAGAGGTGGACTTGGTTCTCATCCAGGAGCCATGGATTTCTGGAGGACGAATATGCGGGCTGGCGACATCTGGAGGTAAGTTGTTGTACGATAAGGACTCCGGTGTTCCCAGGACGTGTATCCTGGTTAGGAGGGGGTTGAGTGCTTTTGCACTAACGGACTTCTGCTGCAGGGACTTAATAGCAGTGACGGTGGAGCTGCGGGCGGAGGGGAGGATGAAGAGGCTGAACCTTGCCACGGCATATCTCCCCTTTGACTACGCGGGGGCTCTACCAACACAAGAGCTGAGGAGGCTGGTCGAGCACTGCGGGGCTGTGGATGAGGAGCTGCTGGTGGGGATGGATGCTAACTCCCATCACACTTCGTGGGGAAGTACAGGTACCAACACTAGAGGTGAGGAACTTTTAGCTTATCTTAGCTCTAAGAATTTACTAGTCTTAAATCAGGGGGAAGAGCCGACGTTAGTCACTAGGGCCAGACAGGAGGTCCTGGACATTACGGTGGCATCGAACCAGACGGCTAGGTATGTACTAAACTGGCATGTGTCGGATGAACCATCTTCTTCTGACCACAGACATATTAGGTATGATATCTCTCTAAATCCAGCAATGCTTCGGCCAACCAGGGATCCAAAAAGAACAGACTGGGACTCCTACAGGAGGGACCTGGGAGTTCGGATTGAGGAGGCTGGATTGGAGTATGGTGGGAGGAGAGAGCTAGAAGACTCTGCCGCATTGGTTGGCGAGGCTATAGTAGAATCCTTTACTGATAACTGCCCTCTTAGTGAGGGGAGAAAAGTAGGGGATCCGTCATGGTGGAACAAGAAGCTAGCCAAACTTCGGAAGACCACCAGGAGACTCTTTAATAGAGCAAAGAAGAACGGGGAGTGGGACCAGTATAGGAAAACACTAACCGAATACAACAGGGCAATTAGAGAAGCACGCAGGAAGTCCTGGAAGGAGTTTTGTCAAGAGATTGACAAAACTCGGGAAGGGGCCCGACTGCTCTCTAAGGACCCAGTTAACCCGGTGGGGATGCTAAGAACCCCACTGGGAAATATAACAAAAACTGCAGGGGAAACTGTGGAAGAATTAATCAGAACACATTTCCCTTCCAGTACCCTGAGGACACTTGGGGGAGCAGACACTGAACCAGTTGCCAAACTCTCCACAAGACGTGGTAAGAGGGAGGACTGGGAAGTGGCAAGGAGGATAGTAACTCCACAAAGGGTAAGATGGGATATTGGCACATTTAAACCCTACAAATCTCCAGGTCCAGATGGGATCTATCCTGTGCTGCTGCAGCAGGGAATGGATTTGCTGGTACTGGTACTTCCTAAATTATACAGGCTAAGCATTGCTTTAGGGCATGTGCCGGCAGCCTGGAAAGCTAGTAAGGTGGTCTTTATACCTAAGCCCACCGGTAACCAATCGGAAGGGAAAGGATACAGACCTATTACACTCATGTCCTTTGTTCTTAAGGGACTTGAAAAACTGGTTGATAGGCATATTAGGGGGGGGGGTGCTTTGGAAATGCTAACAAACAGAAGCATTTCTGTAGAGGTGGCAGGGGAGGTCAGAAGGGCGGAGACAAGTCTGGGCTGTGCACAGGGAGGGGGGGGGGTTCTCTCTCCTCTGTTGTGGTGCCTAGTGGTTGACAACCTTATTGAACTCCTGAATGAACAGGGGTACTTCTGTCTAGGATATGCGGACGACATAGTTGTTTTGATCCTGGGCAGATTCCCTGATACAGTCCTTGAGGTAATCAGAAATCCTCTACGACTGATTGAAGAGTGGTGTAAAAAGGAGAACCTTAGGGTAAATCCAAAAAAGACTGCTCTCATTAACTTCACCAGACAGCGAAAAGATCTGACGACCAGGATGCCCCGCTTGTTTGGTGAATACCTTGAGTTTGTGGGGGAGGTGAAGTACCTGGGAGTTACTCTGGACAGGAAACTCACCTGGAACCCACATCTTGAGAGGACAGTTAACAGGGCCAAAAGGGCACTGATGACTGTGAGAAGAATGGTGGGTAAGAAATGGGGACTGAAGCCATCAATGATGCACTGGATGTATCTGCAGCAATTAAGGCACTAAACGGACATGTGGTCACCTCGGCCATAGTCAGGGAGTGCCTAAATAACCTACAAGCCCTGGCAAGGCACAATCAAATCATGATAGGTTGGGTGCCAGGGCATAGGGGAATACTTGGAAATGAAGCCGCAGATGCGCTGGTCAGGGAGGGGTCTTCGACTCCCCTGATTGGACCGGAGCCTGCGGTAGGTATTTCCAAATCCATGGTCAAGATGGCAGTGCGAAGGTGGATGGCTGAAAGACACTGTGAGCACTGGATCAGGGCCGAAGGGATGAGACACAGTAAGCTAGCCCTTAGGAAACCTTCCTTGGGGCTGCAGAAGAGTCTCATCTATCTGTCTAGGCAGGAATTGAGGATAGCCACAGGTCTACTCACGGGACACTGTGGACTAAGGAAACATTTGCATAAAATGGGTATCTACAAAGATGAACCAGTGTGCAGATTATGCGGGCAGGAACTGGAGACTGCCACACACATTATTTACAGATGTGAAGTACTTGCTGAGAGGCGCTTCAACCTCTTTGGTGATGGAACGGCTTTGGTGGATGCTGAAGGTAAAACTCTAGTCAGGAAACTCCTAAACCTGGTAAGAGGGAGGTTATTTGACTAGATCAGGGAGGTAAGTACAATATACCTTAAGGTAGCAGTGCTTCGGGCAATTCAAACCCGCTCCCAAGTTCAAAAAAAAAAAAAAAAATTTGTATTTTGACTTATGTTCTTTATCAATACACAAGAATACATATTGCGATATATATATATATATATATTATAATATAAAGTATGAGGCTTGGACACAAATAGTGCCGACAAAGCAGGTACCATGGCATTATCCTTTTCCAGGAAAGCTATAAGTTGAGTGCGGCAACCATAGACAATAAAGAAGGGTACAGCTTGTTAAGACAGAGAAATCCAGCGGCCGATATAGCCGGGGAAAATAACCGTGTAGCGTTAGGTTAAGCTAATTGTAGAACTGTGGGAAACTTACAAAGAACGTATTGTGGTAGTGGGATAGATTAGATTTTTCAATAAAAACTAAATGAACGGGGAAGATAGGAGGAAGTTTGAGGAGAGTCTCAGAGGAAGGCAGGGGGATTGGGGGGGACCAGGATGGAAGTGTTGTAAAAGGAGAAATTGATTAAATTAAGTAGAGTTTTTTATATAAGTAAAATTTAAAAAGTGCGACGTAAAAGTTTTTTTTTGAAAATATTAAGAAAGTAAGTTTTTTTGTGTCAAGTGTAAGCGCTGAAGTGAACAAAGGCCAAGATTCCAGAAGCTCTTCAGAACAATAAGTATTAATTGAATATAAGTGTAGCCAACAGACATCTAAATTTTAGTAAAGTTCAGAACAATTTTAATTTCATCAAAATTTATAAAAATTATTCTAGTTTCACCATTTCTAATTTAAAAAGCAAAGTTCCCGTAATAGCGACCCGAGAGCAAGAATAAAATTTTAATACTGTAACCTCAGAAATCCACCTTTTATCATTGTATTATTAGTTAAGATATCAATCTTGTCACTGAAAAATATTAATATAAATTTGGAATAATGTGTAGAGTTAATTGGACAGAATAAATGCAAGTGATGTTTAAAGATTTATATAATTGTTAATTCTTTATAAACCTGAAGGTGGGACATTAAATAAGTAAGGTAAATAAATAACATTAAAATATAAATTTAATTATAACAAAAGTTAAGTTATAATAGTCGGCGCCGCTTATTGTGATCACGGTTAATGTTATCATTCGGTTATTGTTATCGTTCCATTGAAAAACAAACACGGACGTATATTAATACATTGTAATTAGGCAGCTTATTGTAATCATCTGTTCGCTTATTATTATCATTTAATTTGCCATTCAAAATCATATGCGTCAACGTATACTAGCATAGACCAAGTAAAAATGTCTACAAAGTAGCGTAAACAGCACGTGCAACACACAATGACGCCCAATTCATAGAATGTTTATTTTTAGAATGACAGAAATACTTTATAACGGTTTCAGCACTTAGCACAGTTCTCAGAATGTCTCCCTTACTTTTTGTTTACGCAAACACCCTAGCCTCGCTGAGTTGTTTGTTAACATTAGTTGATGTTACTACTGAACCATTTACAGTACAGTCCTACTGTATTTTTTAACAGTGAATTTTTATGCACGTTTATTACAGTATTTCAGCGTGATTTTACATAACTTAATTTTTAAAGATCTTTACCGTTTGTTTTGTAGAGTTTAGTGTCACTTGAAGTTTCAAAGGACAGTATAGCAAGATGTCCGAATCTCAAAAGAAACGACACGATTTAAGTCTTAAACAAAAACTTGATATTCTAGATAGGTACAGTAAATTACCAAAAATGAGTCAAAGAAACGCTGCTTCTCAACTTGGCGTTTCTCAACCTTCTTATGTAAAATATTGAACAACAAAGAAAAAATCTTGTCATTATCAAAGCGTAATGCAAATATTGACAACAAAAGACATCGTTCTGGGAAGGATCCTCAAGTGGAATCAGCTTTGAAATTGTGGTTTAAAAATGTTCGCGAAAAAGATGCTCGAGTTGACCGCCCACTAATGCGTCTAAAAGCTGAGGATCTTGCCAAAAAAATAGGTAAACAGGATTTTAAAGCCACAGATGGATGGTTCAATCGATGGAAGAAAAGGGAAAACATTGTTTACAAGAAAACGTGTGGTGAAAAAAAAATTCTGATTTTGTTGGAGCTGAGGACTGGTTACAATACGAATGGCCAAAGATTTTGGCCGAGTATTCTCCTATCTGCATATACAATGCAGATGAAACAGGACTTTATTATCGTGCTTTATCCGAACATACTTACTTATTTAAAAATGAAAGTGCTAACGGCTGTAAAATATGTAAACAAAGAATAACTGTTTTGTGTTGTGTTAACATGGTTGGTCATAAAGAAAAACTCTTAATTATCGGTAAATCTAAAAATCCACGGTGTTTTCAAGGTATCAAAAAGCTACCGGTTGAATATCATTCAAACTCCAATGCTTGGATGACATCAAAAGTTTTTAATGAATGGCTGACTAAATGGGATACCAGCCTCAAACGCAACATTATCCTTCTACTAGACAACTGCACTGCACATAATGACATAAGCACTACGCTAAAACACATCAAAGTGATTTACCTTCCGGCCAATACTACATCAATTATTCAGCCATGTGACCAAGGCGTAATTAAAAATCTCAAAAGTTTCTATCGACGAGAGATGCGTGCTAGAATTATAGAAAATATGGATGAATTTCAAACCTTACCTCAAATGAATTGGCTAAAAAACTTCTTTACTCGATGCTATTCATCTGATAGCAAAATCTTGGAATGAAGTTTCTGAAAAAACTGTGAAAAATTGCTTTAGAAAAGGTGGGTTTTTTGTTGAAGAAAATCAAGAGCAAGCTACATTTGAGGAAGACTCTGAAGAGAACTTGAAGCCTTTCGATTTGTCCTTAAAAGAATATACTGAGTGGATGGAAGTTGACGATAGTATTGAAATAGCAGCGGAAATGACTGAAGACGATATTTGTGATGTAGTTGCTTCAACATCAAAAGTTACTGAAGAAGAAGAAGGCACCGATGATGACGAAAATGATAAATGTGTACCGCAAAGATCTAAGCAGGAAGTTCACCAAGCTCTTGAGATTCTAAGGCAGTTTGTTCAACAAAAAGCAGAAAATTTCAACAAACATTATGAATATGAACAATTTATAAACAATATTTTACGAGAAGACTACAGACAGTCACATATAGAGGAATTCTTCGAGAAAAAGTAAATGTAAATTTGAAGTGTAAATAAGTTTGAAGTGTTTTATAATGAAGTTTTATGTGTTAAAATGCTTTGATCAAGTGTTTTACGTAGTTCTATATATTTTTTTTCAATTATGTTAGATTCAGCGTTTAAAAAAATCTACAGTGGAATAACATAAACTGACATGAAATATGCTCACTAATTTTAACAAGCAGAAAACTAAGTTACAGAAATTCTACTACTGTACATAAAACTGTCCGGAATAGCATCAAAATTTGGTAAGTACAGTTTAATTATAGTGTTACAGAATTAGAATTACTTAATGTAATGATAAACTTACATATAGTTCAGAACAAACAGTTGTGGCCATAATACAGTGAGTTCAATGCAGTACGGCTGTAGACTACATCGTGATTAAGCGTTCGGTTATTGTTATCGTTCGGTTATTGTTATCAAATATGCTTGTGACAAATATGATCACACTAAGCGGCGCCGACTTTTATATAACAGTGTTAAAGCTTTCTTCTGAAATGAAAATATCTATGTAGCAGATAATCCCATGATCCCAGGATTTCCGAAAACAAACAATGCGATTATAATGGAATCGGTTATAGCGGACAGGTTTTATGTACAACTTGGAGGTTAGTTAGAGGTTATGGTGAAAATGTTTAAACAATTTCTTAAGTATCAGTAAATACGGTATAAAAAAGTGAGTATGTATGTTTGGTACTCTTACGCTAAATTAATGTATTATAAATTAAAAACTTAAAACACTATTCATCAGTTAGTAAAAATATTAATTTCATAAATCTTACTGGCCTAAAATAAATTCAATAATAAATAATTAATGATATATTTTTATTTAATTTTTTTAAATTTTAAGCTCAAATTTACTTAAACGCGTCTGGTATTTTTCAACAACCTGTTCATAGAATTCTTTAAATTAATTTTTGAAATCATTAAATTTTTTCAACAGCTATATAAACTTATTAACTCCATTTCTCAATCAAGTTTTTACTTTGTGACCACTTCCTTGATTGTTTCTCTTTTTTTAAGTGGTAAAAAGTTTCATTTAGGTGAATTGAAATAAGGGAAGAAGGCCCTCTGGCCGAAAAAACTACTGTTATTTTTTTTTAAACTGATGGAAATAGTAAACGTGGTCGGATTCAGTGAAGTAACAGAATTAATACTGGCCTGTAGTAATAGTGAGATTAAGAAATACATTTAAGTTACATTAAAAATGTAACTTCAGATACTTTATCAATCGTTCATGAAAATCAGAGTCTTCTGTTGCAAAAACTGCGAACTACAAAATACGTTAAAGAATGTACCATAAAATGCTCGCAATTGCTTCTTACAGATTTGTTTTACTGTTAACATATTTCACCAATACAGACATAAAATTTGCAGCACGTCTGGCGCTATTTGGCGCTATAGATTCTTTATTAGAAAATCTATCGTAATTGTATACATCGAATCTTTGACATTTTAATTGAAATACAACTAAATCGAACACCACACCAAGAATGGAGAACATTATGCTAATTATTGGATATCTATGAGCAAGTGATATTGTAATCAAATGTGAATCTGATAATGCCAAAAGTCCTCAGGCACACGGGAGAAATAAAAAAACTTCACGATGACACTAAAAAAATCAAATGGTTTGCAAATAAACTTGATAGGTGGTCGTTTGACTGATCGACAGAAAAGACTATTTTTTATGGTTACTGAGTATAATAAACGGAAATAGCCTATATATTTAGTTTATTGTTATATTTGCCATAAATAGATTTAGTCAGCGGGACTAGCCTACAGAAGTGAAGAAGAATGTTGCCTTTCTTGTTCGAACCTCTCTCATAGCCATTTATTTATTTCTCGTTTTGATATTTTCGAAAACAGTTTCGGATTAGTGGAAGTCCGGATTACCGGGATTGGACTGTACTTCTTTTGAAGAATGTAGTTATTAGATATTTTAATAGAGTATTAAATGTACTCAATAATAAAAGAATATAGTAAATAGACAACCTTTATTAGATATAGAAACATTTACTGAATAAAAGTTTATTTAACGAATTTTTTTTTAAATAGGTTCTTAAAAACTGTCATATGTGCCTAAGAGAGTTTTATTTAAAAAAAGGCATAAAATACGTAACTCGCTATCATTTTATCAAATTAATTATAATACCATTTATAAAAATATAAATAAATTTATATTTCATAATATCATTATAATCTATGATTTCATAATAAAGTAACATAATCTTCGTGTTAAAACAGCTAATCTATGCAACATATGCTACAACATAAATTCAGCTGATGAGTAAAAGATTATGCTATCACTTAAGTAATATACTTTGAATACGGTATAAAAATTATGAGTTAAGGAGACATGAGCGTGACGTATAGGCGAAGATTTTCCTTCGTCCAAAACATATACAGTGGTAAAAGAAATAAAATAACTTTACACAATCACAGAAGTTTTATAAAATAATTGGTCCTTCATTTTTTCAATATAATGTCCTCAATGTCCTTTTTTTCCAATGAGAATGTCTTCAATGAGGTTTGTAGTCTTCAATATAAACGGTAGCAAGCACAAAACACAAACACTACAAACCAAATACTAACACCGCACTTCCATCAACACCCCGTTGTAGAAATATAGCTCAAGGAGGTTCGTTTTACAGAACAGCCTGCAGCTACGTCACAAAACTTCAATGCTTTTTACCGAATAAATACACAAAAAGCTCTTAACCACAAAACTGCAATGATTTTTACCTAATAAATACACAAAAACCTCTTGACCACAAAACCTTCTTTATTTTACCCTTATGTACATTTCAGTTACCAAGTAACCATCCTCAGAGGATAACATACAAAGACTCTCTTGTATGTTTTAGTATGTTATCCCTCTGAGGATGGTTACTTGGTAACTGAAATGTACATAAGGGTAAAATAAAGACAGTTTTGTGGTTAAGAGGTTTTTGTGTATTTGTTATTAAATTCAACCACAGTATATTCCTAATAAATAGATTTTTACCTAACCTTCTAATTTATAAATATATTGTTATATGAGAAAATGTTTTGTTTTATAAGGACACATTGATTTTATAAAGTTTCGTGTATGTTTGTAAGAGGAGCTTATTTTTGTATTTTTGCTAATTTTGAGGATGTCAGAGTGAGGATTTTTATTCTCATGTTCCTGACGACTTTCTACAACACCTAGAAATATTATTATTGCAATATTATTTATGTTTAGAAATAAAATAATACAAAAATTATTACGCTTAATGTAAAGAGTACTGGAAGACGTTACAAATTCGATGCAATGATTTATTATATTATTATTATTACGCAACGAAATAAAAACAATTGAAAGTAGAAAACAAAATTTTAAATCATTTTAGAATGAAATAATTTTTTAAAGTCCGTATCATTTTAATGTGACATACAAAGATAAATGTAAGCCGTTAATAACAGTTATTTACCTTTGTTGGCTTGGCTTTACGATTTCAAGTAAAAGTCTAAAAATGAGTTTATGAAACTCTACTTGACCAGATCTTTACAAAAAACTGTTTTACTGTCAAATAACACGCTAGGATAGGTCACGTTGTCGAAATATGTCTTATTTTATCTGAACCATAGACTGCAATAAAAAACTTTAAATTTTTATATATTTAGAATCATGTAAATTAAGCATAAAAACGTTATCACGTAGGTATGCAAACTAACCTAACATAATCATTCAGTTATCCGATGCCAAATAAATTGTGCTTAAATGATCACGTGATATAGAAAGCGAAATAAAAGATAAATGGAAGGATGACGTATCACGGACTTGAACTATTCAGTTGACACAGGTTCACGTAGGTATGCAAACTAACCTAACATAATCATTCAGTTATCCGATGCCAAATAAATTGTGCTTAAATGATCACGTGATATAGAAAGCGAAATAAAAGATAAATGGAAGGATGACGTATCACGGACTTAAACAATTCAGTTGACACAGGTTCACGTAGGTATGCAAACTAACCTAACATAATCATTCAGTTATCCGATGCCAAATAAATTGTGCTTAAATGATCACGTGATATAGAAAGCGAAATAAAAGATAAATGGAAGGATGACGTATCACGGACTTGAACTATTCAGTTGACACAGGTTCACGTAGGTATGCAAACTAACCTAACATAATCATTCAGTTATCCGATGCCAAATAAATTGTGCTTAAATGATCACGTGATATAGAAAGCGAAATAAAAGATAAATGGAAGGATGACGTATCACGGACTTAAACTATTCAGTTGACACAGGTTCACGTAGGTATGCAAACTAACCTAACATAATCATTCAGTTATCCGATGCCAAATAAATTGTGCTTAAATGATCACGTGATATAGAAAGCGAAATAAAAGATAAATGGAAGGATGACGTATCACGGACTTGAACTATTCAGTTGACACAGGTTCACGTAGGTATGCAAACTAACCTAACATAATCATTCAGTTATCCGATGCCAAATAAATTGTGCTTAAATGATCACGTGATATAGAAAGCGAAATAAAAGATAAATGGAAGGATGACGTATCACGGACTTAAACTATTCAGTTGACACAGGTCTTGTGAACCCGGCATTGAACCCTGGAGTTAGATAAAACAATAATCTGAGGCCCACTAACAATTACACACATTTCCGAAATCGGTCATTGACTCCCATTTCCTGCATCTTGAATGTTTATTTATTCAGTGGCTTCTTAATTGTTTCCTGGATATTTTTTTGCGAAAAAAAGGAACATTATTATTGTCTTTAAGAATTAAGAATTTCAATAGAGATGTGTTTGTTTATGCTGTTGAGTACTGTATATAGAGGTTGTACGCTAAGTATGGCGGAGGTTTTTGTATGGTGAAAAGACTATTGAAAAGGTTGTTGTATGTAAAGTATGGTATTTGCGGAGGTTGTTGTGGAATAAGCTATTTGTGGAGGTTGTTGTATGTGGAGTAGGCTATTTATGGATGTTGTTGTATGTGGAGTAGGGTATTTATGGATGTTGTTGTATGTGGAGTAGGCTATTTATGGATGTTGTTGTATGTGGAGTAGGCTATTTATGGATGTTGTTGTATGTGGAGTAGGCTATTTATGGAAGATTTTAGTATATGAAATACGGTACTTGTAGAGCTGTTTGTGGAGGCTTTTGTATGTGGAGTAGGCGATTTGTGGAGACTGTTGTATGTGGAGTAAGCTATTTGTGAAGGATTTTAGTATATGAAGTACGGTACTTGGAGGCTTTTGTATGTGAAGTAGGCAATTTGTGGAGGCCGTTGTATGTGGAGTAAGCTATTTGTGAAGGATTTTAGTATATGAAGTACGGTACTTGGAGGTTGTTGTATGTGGAGTAGGCTATTTATGAAGGCTGTTGTATGTGGAGTAGGTTATTTATGGAGGTTGTTGTATTCGGAGTAGGCTATTTGTGAAGGATTTAGTATAAGAAGTACGGTACTTCTGGAAGTTGTTGTTTATGGAGTAAGCTGTTTGTGAAGGCTGTTGTATATGGAATAGGCGATTTGTAAATGCTTTTGTATGTGGAGTAAACTATTTGTGGAAGTTGTTGTATGGGGTGTAGGCTATCTATGGAGGTTGTTATATGTGGTGTTGGCTATTTAAGGAGGTTGTTGTAACTGGAGTAGACGATTTGTGGAGTAGGCTATTTAGGTCGTTGTATGTGAATTAGGCTATTTGGGGAGGTTGTTGTAGGTATAATTGGCTACTTGTGGAGGCTGTTGGATGTGAAGTTGGCAATTTGTGAAGATTGTTGTGTGTGGACTAGGCTACTTATGGAGGTTGTTTAATGTAGGGAATGCTACGTGTGGAAGTTGTTGTAGGTGGAATGGACTAGTTGTGGAGGTTGTTGTAATTGGAATAGGCTACTTGTGGAGGTTGTTGTATTTGAAGTAGATTATTTATGGCGGTTGATGTATGTGGAATAGGCTACTAGTTCTTACCGACCTTTCACCCTGCCATACCTTGGCCCTTTTTCTTCATCAATTGCTAAGTCAGTAAGAAAGTAATGGTTTATCCATTGACTACGAACCTAATTTCATAGACCTGTGCCTCAAGGAATAAACCTCTCAGAGGAACCAACCCCTGAATTTTTGATAAAACCAATTAGCCTCCGATAAGCCCTGTTCAAGCTCCTTTTCGGGTAGTGGAATCTTTGAGAGACACTTGTGATTTAAAGACTATACCTGGATACCTAGTGAACTTATCTTATTTAGAATGAAAACACAGCTAATTGGAAAATATACCTTTTTATTTATTTGTTCCAAGGTTCAAATTAATTATTATTGTTTTTATTTAATTTAACAGGATTTTCTTGACTAATTACTTTTTCAAAATTTCATACAACTTGCCTTTGAATTAAACATTATTATCTCATTCTATGTTTTTAAATTTTCTTATTATCATTAATTTTATATATAATTTAAATTATCAAAGATACCATAATTAATTTTGTATATAGTTTTGATTGTTACAGTTAAATTTAACATATTTTAAAATCTGATTCTTTTTCAAACACTTAATATTACTATTTAATGCCTTTAGGCTAGGCCTTGAACAATTAACTTCTTTAGAAATTATTCATTAGAAATTCACTTAGAAAAAGCCATATAAGATATACATCTTTATACTTAATCCATACATTCCCACAGCGATGGGAATGGAAAGTCAATTTTGAATCTTTGTTACTTAAATTTGGGTAACCTAAGAGAGTTGACTAATCAGTCCCTTAGGTTATTCCCATCTTATTTAATTTTGAATTTAAGTTAATATAATTTGAAGTAAAATGTTATTTAAAAAGAATAATTAAATTGATTATATAACCTTGTACTGTAGAAATCTTTTTATCTTCATTAATGTTGTCATCTGTCGGTCCCGTTACAGCTTCAAGGGTCTTGGTAGGTAGGCGTCTCTCCATAATTTCGGTTAATCTTCTTATTTTCTTTAATTTTGCATTTTGGTGGTCGAAATTTTGTTCTGGGTATATATGAGCCCTTGCTCATATATATCTTCCTTCCCCTGATCACATCGTAGCACTTTTTACTCTGTTTCTAGCACATTTTTTCTTGTCCTGGTCGCATGGTACAAAAACACGTCTGCTCGCCTTGAGAGCCTAATGCATTCTAATTCTGGATAGCGTCTCTTTTGTGAGGCCCCACTTCTCCAATTTCAAACTTCCCACGTCATAGTATCCATTTTTCAACTTTTGACCAATCAGAAAGCCGTTGCCATGGCAATTGACTTTGTTTGTTCGGAAATTCTGAACTAAGATTAGTTTCACTTTTTGTAAAAGGCGTTTCTGTATTCTGATGTGTCCTTTCCATTTTTACCTTTTATTTAATAACGTATTTGACTTTATTTCTTCTTATTTAATTTAATTTACTTTTTAAAATTCCTAATCCAAAGTTCGACTGTAGCGCTTTCGTTTCGTAGTGACAAGATTTATAATCAATACCCTAAGCGGATTTTTCCGGAATCAAATATGACTGTTTCTAGTATAACCTAATTTCTAGGCTATTACATTTTAACATTTAATCTTTACTTTTACATAAATACTATTTTCCCTAGCTAGGCCTAATTTACTTTCCTCGCATCTTATAAATTTACATTCTTTATTCCTGATTATATTTAAGTACAATTATTTTAATAGCCGGCATCTAGGCCGAGTTTGTTATACTACACAATTACCGTCTTTTTTGTATACATAATTTAGGCTATCCACTTTGAAGTGATAATTTTTCTTATTGATTATAATTTATGTTTTTTAAGTCTAAAGTTATTTCTAATTTTCTTCATTTTACTATTATTTACCCTAGTTTTAATATTATTATTATTATAATGCTTTAAAATTTTTACATATAAATTTAGCCAATTATTTAACCCGGTTAGGTTTGATTCTGGTATTCTGTACAATTACCCTGATTCTTTGCATCGGACATTCTGGCCGCTGCATAGTGGAGGTTGTTGTATGTGGAGTAACCTATTAATGGAGGTTGTTGTGTGTGGAGTAGGCTACTTGTGGGGGTTGTTGTATGTGGAGTAGGTCATTTATGACGGTTGTGTGTGGAGTAGGCTACTAGTGGAGGTTGTTGTATGTGGTGTTAGATATTTGCGGAGCTTGGTCCAAGTGTAGTAGGCTACATAAATCTATTTGAAGTTCATGTCCAAGTTTCAGATACAAACTAGCATATAATAATAAATCTTTCACTAAAACTCCTGAGTATAATTGATACACCTGCCTAATAAAACCTTTGTAATTAATGAGGTTTCGGGAGATGTGTTTTATTGACATAACTATTGTCTCAGACCGTAACAACCCCTACGTTTACAGTGGGAACATCACCCGAAACGGTTGTCTCCTTTAAACACAAAAAGTAAGCACTACTATAGGCAAGTAAGATAAATCAATTTATGTTCAATTGGTTTAGTGTTAAACTAGTAACTCAACTTGAAGATGCAATCAAATAATGATAATATAAAGCAATCTTTTGTGAATACTTCATCCATAAACAACAGGTACACAAACATATCAATAAATTCAGCAAAAACTAAAGCGTAATAACCGCATAAATGAACGAAACAAACACATTTCAGATTAAACCCAACACACAAAATTCAACACCCAATTGCAATGAAATTGACCGATGCTTTTTCATGGAATTACCCGATAACTCTATTAAAACCCTATCTATTTTTTCTCTCCCCCTCCCAATCCAAATCGTAAAAAAATAAAAAGTCATTTACGGTCCGAGTTATTAAAAGGACTTGCCTTTCAAAATCTTTACAGTCTAGCCCTACTCATTTGTACAAATGTTAGTGATATTATACACAAGCAGTACTAACACGTAGGATTATAACAAGTGGTACTACTAGTGGTATTATACACAAGCAGTACTAACAAGTAGGATTATAACAAGTGGTACTACTAGTGGTATTATACACAAGCAGTACTAACAAGTAGGATTATAACAAGTGGTACTACAAGTGGTATTATACACAAGCAGTACTAAAAAGTAGGATTATAACAAGTGGTACTACTAGTGGTATTATACACAAGCAGTACTAACAAGTAGGATTATAACAAGTGGTACTACTAGTGGTATTATACACAAGCAGTACTAACAAGTAGGATTATAACAAGTGGTACTACAAGTGGTATTATACACAAGCAGTACTAACAAGTAGGATTATAACAAGTGGTACTACAAGTGGTATTATACACAAGCAGTACTAACAAGTAGGATTATAACAAGTGGTAATACAAGTGGTATTATACACAAGCAGTACTAACAAGTGGTACTACAAGTGGTATTATACACAAGCAGTACTAACAAGTAGGATTATAACAAGTGGTAATACAAGTGGTATTATACACAAGCAGTACTAACAAGTGGTACTACAAGTGGTATTATACACAAGCAGTACTAACAAGTAGGATTATAACAAGTGGTAATACAAGTGGTATTATACACAAGCAGTACTAACAAGTAGGATTATAACAAGTGGTAGTACAAGTGGTATTATACACAAGCAGTACTAACAAGTGGTACTACAAGTGGTGTTATACACAAGCAGTACTAACAAGTAGGATTATAACAAGTGGTACTACAAGTGGTATTATACAAAAGCAGTACTAACAAGTGGTACTACAAGTGGTGTTATACACAAGCAGTACTAACAAGTAGGATTATAACAAGTGGTACTACAAGTGGTATTATACAAAAGCAGTACTAACAAGTGGTACTACAAGTGGTGTTATACACAAGCAGTACTAACAAGTAGGATTATAACAAGTGGTACTACAAGTGGTATTATATACAAGCAGTACTAACAAGTAGGATTATAACAAGTGGTACTACAAGTGGTATTATACAAGCAGTACTAACAAGTAGGATTATAACAAGTGGTACTACAAGTGGTATTATACACAAGCAGTACTAACAAATAGGATTATAACAAGTGGTACTACAAGTGGTATTATACACAAGCAGTACTAACAAGTAGGATTATAACAAGTGGTACTACAAGTGGTATTATACACAAGCAGTACTAACAAGTAGGATTATAACAAGTGGTACTACAAGTGGTGTTATTCACAAGCAGTACTAACAAGTAGGATTATAACAAGTGGTACTACAAGTGGTATTATACACAAGCAGTACTAACAAGTAGGATTATAACAAGTGGTACTACAAGTGGTATTATACACAAGCAGTACTAACAAGTGGTACTACAAGTGGTGTTATACACAAGCAGTACTAACAAGTAGGATTATAACAAGTGGTACTACAAGTGGTATTATACACAAGCAGTACTAACAAGTGGTACTACAAGTGGTGTTATACACAAGCAGTACTAACAAGTAGGATTATAACAAGTGGTACTACAAGTGGTATTATACACAAGCAGTACTAACAAGTAGGATTATAACAAGAGCAACTACAAGTGGTATTATACACAAGCAGTACTAACAAGTGGTACTACAAGTGGTGTTATACACAAGCAGTACTAACAAGTAGGATTATAACAAGTGGTACTACAAGTGGTATTATACACAAGCAGTACTAACAAGTAGGATTATAACAAGTGGTATTATACACAAGCAGTACTAACAAGTGGTACTACAAGTGGTGTTATACACAAGCAGTACTAACAAGTAGGATTATAACAAGTGGTATTATACACAAGCAATACTAACAAGTGGTACTACAAGTGGTATTATACACAAGCAGTACTAACAAGTGGTACTACAAGTGGTATTATACACAAGCAGTACTAACAAGTAGGATTATAACAAGTGGCACTACAAGTGGTATTATACAAGCAGTACTAACAAGTAGGATTATAACAAGTGGTACTACAAGTGGTATTATACACAAGCAGTACTAACAAGTAGGATTATAACAAGTGGTACTACAAGTGGTATTATACACAAGCAGTACTAACAAGTAGGATTATAACAAGTGGTAATACAAGTGGTATTATACACAAGCAGTACTAACAAGTGGTACTACAAGTGGTATTATACACAAGCAGTACTAACAAGTAGGATTATAACAAGTGGTAATACAAGTGGTATTATACACAAGCAGTACTAACAAGTAGGATTATAACAAGTGGTAATACAAGTGGTATTATACACAAGCAGTACTAACAAGTAGGATTATAACAAGTGGTAATACAAGTGGTATTATACACAAGCAGTACTAACAAGTGGTACTACAAGTGGTGTTATACACAAGCAGTACTAACAAGTAGGATTATAACAAGTGGTACTACAAGTGGTATTATACAAAAGCAGTACTAACAAGTGGTACTACAAGTGGTGTTATACACAAGCAGTACTAACAAGTAGGATTATAACAAGTGGTACTACAAGTGGTATTATACACAAGCAGTACTAACAAGTAGGATTATAACAAGTGGTACTACAAGTGGTATTATACAAGCAGTACTAACAAGTAGGATTATAACAAGTGGTACTACAAGTGGTATTATACACAAGCAGTACTAACAAGTAGGATTATAACAAGTGGTACTACAAGTGGTATTATACACAAGCAGTACTAACAAGTAGGATTATAACAAGTGGTACTACAAGTGGTATTATACACAAGCAGTACTAACAAGTAGGATTATAACAAGTGGTACTACAAGTGGTGTTATTCACAAGCAGTACTAACAAGTAGGATTATAACAAGTGGTACTACAAGTGGTATTATACACAAGCAGTACTAACAAGTAGGATTATAACAAGTGGTACTACAAGTGGTATTATACACAAGCAGTACTAACAAGTGGTACTACAAGTGGTGTTATACACAAGCAGTACTAACAAGTAGGATTATAACAAGTGGTACTACAAGTGATATTATACACAAGCAGTACTAACAAGTGGTACTACAAGTGGTGTTATACACAAGCAGTACTAACAAGTAGGATTATAACAAGTGGTACTACAAGTGGTATTATACACAAGCAGTACTAACAAGTAGGATTATAACAAGAGCAACTACAAGTGGTATTATACACAAGCAGTACTAACAAGTGGTACTACAAGTGGTGTTATACACAAGCAGTACTAACAAGTAGGATTATAACAAGTGGTACTACAAGTGGTATTATACACAAACAGTACTAACAAGTAGGATTATAACAAGTGGTACTACAAGTGGTATTATACACAAGCAGTACTAACAAGTGGTACTACAAGTGGTGTTATACACAAGCAGTACTAACAAGTAGGATTATAACAAGTGGTACTACAAGTGGTATTATACACAAGCAGTACTAACAAGTGGTACTACAAGTGGTGTTATACACAAGCAGTACTAACAAGTGGTACTACAAGTGGTATTATACACAAGCAGTACTAACAAGTAGGATTATAACAAGTGGTACTACAAGTGGTATTATAACAGTAGATTAACATCTAAGCTATGTTAATGTGTGTATAAATGCACATTAGTCGCTAAAGTCAAAGCTGGAAACAAATATCCGCTTATTGCTTATGATAAATATTACTAGCATTTTATTATAAATTGAAGTAAAATTCTTAGTGTTTTTCAAGAAATTATTTTTCTATTCTCATAAGATTAATAAATTTTCTTTATTGAATTAATTCTCTCTAAGTGTGGTAAAGATTGCCTAATATTCTGTTAAACATGCAGGCCTACTTAAACTGCTACGTTTTCGTAAATGTTGTTTATATAGTTACATGAAAGTATCAATAACATAAGGCAGAGGGAAAAACGTAAATAAAATATAACTCATTGCATCGCGTCTTGCTGAGAGCAAAATAGTAAATAGGTAAAATCGAGAAACTGTAAAGTGAGAGCATCGGTTTTGATCCTATTGTTTTCAGCGCCTGTAGTGAAGGGAATTTCGTGTTACACAGTTGTGTAGCCTGGCCTTCTATCAGTAACCGTTAGCGTTGTTTAATACTGGGCTCAAAAATGGACAAGATCAAACTGCTGTCGTCAAGTGAGAAAATTATTTGCAAGTTTTTTCTTTCAATTGTTAAATAGAAAGTTTTATTTTTATATTAATTTAGTGTTTGAAGATGATCGACGATTTTACTTTTATCCCCAATGAATATTAAGGACAGGATCATGAACACAAGCTACAAATATTGCAGGAGAGCATAATCAATGAATACAGAATAAAGGATGGGAAAAGCAACCTTTTGTAGTTTATAGGCGATCAGCCAGTATGGTCTATGAATGATAGAAGTGAATTGTGAATAAGGCACACTTAGGATTATGGTCAGGTGTGGTAGCAGAGGACATCTAACAAGACGAATGTGTAAGATGTGAAGTGTCTTTGAAGATCTACAATGATAAAAAGTTCCCAACTAGCGCTATACTTATTGTGAGTCAAGAAAGACACCAAACCTCACTATATAAAACCTCCTTCTATAGGGTATATGGAGGATTAAGGCATTTTTCTAAGTAAAATATATAATGAATATTCCATTACCTACCTATTCCAGTGAAATTGTAATGGGAGCAAATTATGGCATCGTGTGGGGAGAGTCGCTTATCTGAAGTAGATCGTACTTCGACCTTGGAGAAGAGATGTCCACCCGCTAAATACCCGGTAAGAAGACACATAAGGGAGGATATGTATGGAATTAGATAAAATTAGGGAAAACATTGTGATTCACTGGTTTTGGGAGTAGGCGTATGTTCACTGAAAGTAGACCTGATATCAACCGAGGTGACGAGAGGTGTGTACCCGTTACCCGGGCTAAAACACGAAGGTTAAGGACGCTTGAACGAAAGCCCAAAGAGCACTATGTAAGAGTGTAATGCGGCTTATGGAATATCCAGGATAAGAACTATATATGAATCCGACCTAGAACTCGCTATTCCCGTCCTTTAGTGACTAATGTCAGTCTGAATCAGTAATAACTGTCCCATGGGTAACAGTATGTAAGTGGCCAAAGACCAATCTGTAAAGCCTAGGTTAGTTACTGACCCGCTACAGGATGAGACAAGCACCCCAACCAAAACTGTATCGATCCAGAACTCTTGCGGGCTAGTAGTACCTTATGAACCAGTAGGTAAACCATCCCACCTTATGGCCTGTCTAAGTTCTTGCAAATAGGCGGTTATCCACGCCCCTACCTAAAACCTGAGTCACCACGACCTATTAATACGACTCGCCGCAGCCTCACATGACGATCACCTATTTGAGCTGGATGCTATTCTAAGGACTTAACATGCCCTGACATCGGAAATAGGGAAGGATTATAATTCCATTATTTTCAAAGTTAAATATTTTCCTAAGGAGTAAGATATGTGGATAAACATGCATCCGTGACGTGCATTCAGTTTCTAGTTTGCTGATTACGTCAAAGGAATAGGATAACGCGTGCGGACAGTAATCAGACTTGTCGGTTGTTTTTCTGTCTCTAGACAACGCAAAGCGCCTTATGCAATATTTCCAAACAGAACTCCCATAACGTGCGGTAATTCAGTTATAGCAATCTTAGTAGTCTATAATTTTACAAAACTCCACGTACTCAGTCCGACACTAGTCACCACAGCATGAGAATCACGTATTTCAAGGCTTTATGGTGGATTTTCCATAAACAACATTACATTATTTCCTGGTACAGTAATTATCCCCTATTTCCAGTGCTAAAGAATCGTTAAGATCATTCATCAATCCCATTTAATTCCCTCTATTATCCCTTATCCTTCTTCTTTCAAGAGGGTTTAGCAGATGGATACCTCTTTCACCAAGTATGAAAGCACATCTATTTCTGGTAAGCGATATTTTTTGTGGTAAAACTGAAAGGTGCGCCTAACACTGTATAATCTACTTTATTTCTGAACTGATCAAAATGTATCTAACTGGATGTATACTTTTTTTAAAAGAAAGTGACGCCTGGTAGAGTAGGCCACTTCCACGAACTGGACGAGGGAAAGTTGCCTAGGGATGGAGAGACGAGCAGAGTCCTGGAATGCCGCCACTTTCTTCGCAGATGTATAGCTTCTATTGATTCATAATATTTTATGCTAAGTCTGGTCATTGATTGCAATGACGTTAGGACATTAACAACAAAAAAAAACCATTTAACTGCTTGTACAAACAAGTAATAAAATTATTCCATGGTTTGAACATAAATAAAACTAATAAACCAGTTATATCACGTTCAGGTAAAAACGTAGCTTAATTTCTAACAATATTCGAAAAACACAACTATTATGATGTATCGAACGTAGGTATGGTTTCCCAGTAATGGAACCTTCGAAGATAAAATAGGATAACCTATTCAGGAATAACTTTTCACGACTGTAAAACATAGATTTAACTATTACAAAGAAAATGTAGGGGTCGTGAAGATGGCGACAAAAACATGAATACAAATAATATAGTTACTTAACAAAATAAGTTGTCTTCATAATTTTATAAATGACCATTAAGGTATGTAATAATAATACCTGAATTTAACATGAGGAGAGTTACACAACAGAAGAAGAGAAAGTAAACATCAAGTCAATCATCAAGTAAACAATTTATCATATTTAAACATTTTACTTTTAAATCTACCATATTAAATTAATTAATAAATATATTAGATACAATGAATATTTACTGTTCATGTAGGAAACTAAGATTATCTTGCTAATATTCAATACAGAAAATAATATAAAATACGAGTCAAGAAATAGTTGTATGAAATCATAAGTTGTACTAGATAACAATTAAAGTGCTGCACTAGATTCACAATGTGCTGCAAGCAGACCGATGCAGATGGGCGTCTACCACTGTTGGTGCCGTGTCGCCAGGACTTCCTGCCCGTTCCAGTGGCCTGCGAGGAGGACCTACAGCGTCTCTTTGGCGAACTGCAGGAGAGCCTTCGCAGCGGATTCCGATGTGTCGTCACCGTCAGGACATCAAGGGTGACGACTCGGAGCGGCCAGTGAAAGGACTGCGGGACCATTAGACATGCGTCCAAGCGGTACGGCGGCTGTCCCAAGCACGAGTCCCGGCCCCGCCGACAGAAGAAGCAGACGCCCGCACCGAGAAGCGATCGCCAGGTCCTCGGGGGACCTCCAGTCTCCCCCGAGGTGCTGCCGCCAACACCTGCGGACAGCAAAGAGGCTGCGTCGTCGTTGTCGTCGCCGCCGGATACTGTTGCGGTATCCAAGAAGACTGCTCCCCCTCGTAAGAGGAAGTACCGCAACACCGAGCACAGGGAGGATCCCGCTGCTGTGGCTACCGACTGGGAGAGAGTCGGCTGAAGACTAAGCCGGCCCGTGTCGAGGAGCTGAAGGAGAAGTATCCCTTTTGGGACTCCGAGAAAGCTGACGATATCTGTTCTGAGCTGATCCCGGACGAGGAGCTTGCGACATCGTTTAAGGAAATTACTGAGCTCGTTCTAGCTCCGGGAGTCTGCGTTAAGGACAACAATTTCGCAGATGACCACATCAAACTCTACGAAGACCTTATGAGAGATGATGTGGAAAAGGAGCTCAGGACTAAACGCCGGTGGCGGAATAAGCAGCGGGCATGGCGAAGGCAACGACGCAGAGAAGCGGAAGCAGCCTCCCTAGAATAAGCTATTCTCTGTATTTAAATAAATTGTATTGTTTTCTTTGTGTAAAAATTCTTTGAAAATATACGATACTTCTAAATATACACAGAAAATTTTATTTGAAAATTATTTAAACATCACCTTTAAACGAAGAGGTAAATTGGATAGATTAGAGTTACCTTCGGCTTTCAGAAATCTTCGGGACAATACGTTTGTAGGGTCGTGTATAAAAGCTATAGAGATGCAAAGGGGAGAAAATTCTTGAATGTTTAGAATTCCTACGTAATGACGTCCCGTGACATTGATTCAATCCTACATAAAGTTTTTTATAAGTTCCCCATAAGACGTTATCCTAAAAAATTCAATGATTACCATCTTTGATACAAACCAAACATATCAGATACAAACCAAAGTTGCAAATCACTTTCTACGTCTGGCTTACGTCCAAAGCTAATTGACTCCAATATGAGCACTTTAAAAAAATATGTTTAACATCATTTTAATCATTGTCGTGATTCTCAAACTCCTCCAACATTTCGTAAGTTATTATACGAGCTCCAAATGTTTATTGAAATGTAGCTATAAACGGTTCCGGATGTAACGTGCACTTTAAGTGCTTGATATGAATAGGCCCATGTCAGACATAGCTTCCGGCAATACATTCAGCAATTAATGCGTCCTCTTTGATAGAAGGAACATAGCCCCTAATTGATAACTTCTTAAAGTTAACTCTCGTTGAATACTAATAACTTGAGGCTCATGATAGGCTGATGCAGTAGTCCTACTTGCTGGACAGATCGAGCGGGATGGGTGTAATAGTCTTGTTTGTTTTTATCATTGACACAACCTATCGTGCTCTCTTCACAGTTCGGAATGACGCAACTGTGATTACAAAAACACAATATCAGCCCTATCTATGAGATAAAAAAATTAATTAAACAGCATTAGGTCTACAAGTAACACGTACAGGTAATAGAGAGCGTAAGAGAAGAAGAAACGGAAAGACGTGGAAGAGTGGTCCACAAAGGTTCTATATTATTCCGATTATTCTTTAATGTCTGCTCTAAGTTTATATATTTCAGTAAGCTTAAAAAGTCAGCTGTTATAAAATTAATGGAAGAAATAAGTTATAAATTGTATTAGATGTACTGATGATTGCCAATACAGGCTGGTAGTTTTGTAGGTCTTCAATACAATGTATAGGATGTTGAATAACATAAAGAATTAATAAATTTTGTGAGCACTGTGGCCTAATTTTTTGACTAAATAAATAAAACCCACTAACCACGATAAAAAAATATTTATTACAATTACTCTATGTACATTTTGATTACATGGTAATCATCTTCAGAAGTACTTATAGATGTAGCGGAAGCATTATAGATATATTGGAAAGTTGTTAACAAGAATTCTAAAGCTAAAAGTATGTTTGTGAAGGTGAAGCAGTCTCTCATTACTCCTTCGTTTAAGAACCGTAGAGGGCTTCATATTTTCTGTGATTCTGTAAGGAAGGTCGGGCGTTGAAAGCGAATATCACGAGACAGAGAGTTTTGAGATATGTTTTAGATGTATGCTGAGGGTTTCATGAGTGCAGGAGGTGACTAGTGTGGAAGTCCTGGATAGGACGCCATATTGAAATTGAAAATTGTATACAAATTAGAAATTAAAATGTCTCGTTTATATGTTGGGAAATGTAAAGTTTAAAATGCTTCATCTGATAAGTCAAGGTAAGATTTTAGAAATGAGGAGAATCGGAAGGAATGGATCTTGGTAGTGTCGTTCTAGAGTTAAAATGTCGGAGTATACAGAAAATTGGCGTTTATGTTCAGCAACCTCCAGAGGGAAGGAAAGTAAACAGAAAATTGGCGTTTATGTTCAGCAATCCCCAGAAAAAAAGGGCATAGACAGAAAATTGGCCTTTATGTTCAGCAACCTCCAGAAGGAAAGGGAATAGACAGAAAATTGGCGTTTATGTTCAGCAACCTCCAGAGGGAAGGAAAGTAAACAGAATAATGGCGTTTATGTTCAGCAACCCCCAGAAGGAAACGTCGTAGACAGAGAATTGACCTTTATGTTCAGCAACCTCCAGAAGGAAAGGGAATAGACAGAAAATTGGCGTTTATGTTCAGCAACCTCCAGAGGGAAGGAAAGTAAACAGAAAATTGGCGTTTATGTTCAGCAATCCCCAGAAAAAAAGGGCATAGACAGAAAATTGGCCTTTATGTTCAGCAACCTCCAGAAGGAAAGGGAATAGACAGAAAATTGGCGTTTATGTTCAGCAACCTCCAGAGGGAAGGAAAGTAAACAGAATAATGGCGTTTATGTTCAGCAACCCCCAGAAGGAAACGTCGTAGACAGAAAATTGGCGTTTATGTTAAGCAACTTCCAGAAGGAAACGTCGTAGACAGAGAATTGGCCTTTATGTTCAGCAACTTCCAGAAGGAAACGGAGTAGACAGAGAATTGGCCTTTATGTTCAGCAACCTCCAGAAGGAAACGGAGTAGACAGCGAATTGGCCTTTATGTTCAGCAACCTCCAGAAGGAAAGGGAATAGACAGAAAATTGGCGTTTATGTTCAGCAACCTCCAGAGGAAACGAAGTAGACAGAAAATTGGCGTTTATGTTAAGCAACTTCCAGAAGGAAACGTCGTAGACAGAGAATTGGCCTTTATGTTCAGCAACCTCCACAAGGAAACGGAGTAGACAGAGAATTGGCCTTTATGTTCAGCAACCTCCAGAAGGAAACGGAGTAGACAGCGAATTGGCCTTTATGTTCAGCAACTTCCAGAAGGAAACGGAGTAGACAGAGAATTGGCCTTTATATTCAGCAACCTCAAGAAGAAAACGGAGTAGACAGAAAATTGGCGTTTATTTTCAGCAAGCTCCAGAAGGAAACGGCGTAGACAGAAAATTGGCCTTTATGTTCAGCAACCTCCAGAAAGAAACGGAGTAGACAGAAAATTGGCGTTTATATTCAGCAACCTCCCGAAGGAAGGGGAAAAATATACAGTAATAAGAAAATACTTAGTTCTTGAACTCTCTTTGAAATTTATTATTATTATTTTTAAAAGGAGAAGTTTCTTTAAGACTAATACCCTTAAAGAGTTATAGGTTAAGATTGACATAGAGGCATGAACATTTCTTGAGGAGAATCGTCGCTAACGTCACCAGTAAAGAGCATTTATTAGCTTACTTTGGCTAAGAATGTCAATGAAGGATGACTACCTGTTGTAGTGGCTTGATTTAAACAGTTGGGAAACTTAAGCCATAGAGGAAATATACAAATAGAAGGCATAACTCTTATAAAAGGATAAATGGTCCCCCTAGTCGTACTGTTTGCACCTAATTATAGTAAATACTTATAAAACCTGAGTGTGTACTATTCACCTTAATCAATCAGCTGCACTATTTATCAGTTTTGCACCATTAAAACGACACGTCTTGATAAAGATGATAGACACTAATGAGCATTTTGTGTGTTTTAGGAATAACTTTTAAATACTACTTGATTTGAAAACTCTATGCAACATGGAATAAATCAAAAGTACAGTTAGAGTCTGTTTACATTTAGGTGCACCTGAACTTTTTAGATCTGGGCTACATAATTCAGGTAATAAAATCATCCAAAATATTTTTACGTAAAATTCCAGTAGCAACATTTAACTATACCTTAACGTTTTCCTTGAATAGGTCAATTAAATTTTAGCCTATTTTCTCTGGGATCCTTTTCCAATTAGGTTAATGAGCAACCAATTAAAAACAGTTTAGACATTCGGAAATCATTTAGACTGAGCAGTCATGGAAGAAAATTTCAACACTCGTATAATGCAGACAAAATTCTTCTTCACTGGCTCTTTTTTCCACTCTTCATGAACCCAATTTCATTGTTTTACGCGGTAATTTCTCCCTCTTCGTTCAAAATTATGGCCGCTAATTCTTGTGCCGAAAAAAGGGCCATTTGGACTGGAAGAATATCGAAGACCGTGACAGAAATGTGTGAACAACCGTTACTAAGGGAATACGGACCCACTTTCACAAACTAAAGTGTGTCCTTTGTCCTTTTCTTACTTCATCGCTTATAAAAACCCAATTATAAACGCGTACTCTCGAAAATATTTTTAATTGTGCTATCAAAATCAAGTGTTTAATATTGGTTGGTTTAGATTCGCAAGCATCCATCACGTCACCTGCATTTAGACGTTTCAAGAGATTGCAATCATATATCTGTGAGCGTGTGTAAATATTTGGAAAGCGTCTGAAACCTTTTATTCTGACTCCACAACCCTAACGATGTTTGGTTAAGAGATGTCTTTTTTTAAGAGAATAACGATTTTCTGTCATGTTACTGCTATGTACTGAAAGACTTAGTTGCTTCGTTATACTGCATTCTACTAAAGTCACTACCGACAGACACGCTGGCAATCAAACTAAAGTAGAATAAAATATACCATTTATTGTATTGGCTACATCATCCCCTTTTATGTTTGAATAAAATAAAATTAATGAGATTTTTAATGTATTTTACGTTTTATATAATAAGAAAAAACAAATTTTCAGAGCAAAGAAATAACTTTTACCTAATCAAAGTTTTTCAACTCAAGAAACAACCGTCAAAATTAAATCTTCAAAAGAGTGCGTCCATATTTTGACACTCCATGATTTTTCCTAGTAGATATAAGTAATGTTATTGGCTCGCAGATAGCTTGCCTTAGCAACTGGGCGGGTCCACGGGTGGCGGATAGTGGAACGGCCTACAGATATGTAGATTACTTGTGAATAAGAATTCCGGAAGGTTTCTGAATAAGCAGGCCCGGACCAAGGCAATGGTTCAAAGATGAGGAATTATCCCTCCTCGTCAGTCAACCGGTTGGGTGTGGTAGAAATAACTACTCTGACTGGGGACTGGGGTAGTTGGGAATTAAGTCCTCACAATGCTACTCTCACCTCCCAGGTGAACCAAGGGCAATGCGGCTGTGAAGTATGGGCGGGAAACTACCCTAACGACACAGTTGTAACAAAAGAGAGTAAAGCAGGCTCCATGAGCAACAGTTAATAATGTCCTGAACTTGGGGTGTGCTTCAAGGTCAGTGACTGAATACCCAATCAAAGGTGGAAGGCATCGTGCCGATGGATGAATGGCTGCAGGGTATAAAATACAGTGGCACACGATCGCCTTGAGGAACCAGACAAAACCTCATTGTATGTTGTCTTGCCAGGGCAGTGGAGGTTCTGCTCTGGTTGACCGTTCTTTCCCCCATACTTGGGAAGCTAATGAACCAAGTAAGTACACAAATTGATGTTGAGTCTGCATAGACAGCGGGAGCCAATGAGACGGCAAACTGCGAGTCTGTAGCAGATGTGTCAACGGCAACCACCAATAGGGGTGCAGGGGCGGCTACCAAGCTGCCGACTGCAGAAACCAGTGAAATGGTTGTAGAGTTGAGCACGCTTTCTCGGTATGAGTGGAGCTGCCAGAAGGCGGCTGCGAAGAGATCAGGCGAGAGCAGCGGGAGGGCCAATAATCCTGAGCACACAACGCAGGGGAGGCCAAAACCGAACCGAGCATGTTAACGTCCAGGGCTTAGATGCTGTGAGAGGTGAGGTGCAACAGGTGGGAAGCCATCAACCACGAGAATGGAGATTGCATACTCGAACAACTGGGCTAATCTCCCAGATGTTTCGGGACATATGAGTATCGAGTGCGTGGTCAAAGAACCTGTCTTGGAGATGGGCAGTGGCCACCTTATTCGGACGTTTGCACCTGACAAGGCCCACCAAACTATGGTGGAATGGTCAGGGTCAGTAACATCGGGAGCTCAGATCTGGTACACAGATGGCTCCAAGATAGACTTCGGCACTGGAGCGGGGATGTATTGTAAAAACCCGAGGGTAAAACTAGTTTTTTTCCTTGGGGAGGCATACCTCTGTCTTTCAGACCGAAATATATGCTATAAATGCCTGTCTGGGAGAGATAGCGAGAAGCGGAATACTCAGGACCCGGATTGCTATTTTCTCTGACAGTCAGGCAGCAATTAAGGCACTAAACGGACATGTGGTCACCTCGGCCATAGTCTGGGAGTGCCTAAATAACCTAGAAGCCCTGGCAAGGCACAATCAAATTAAGATAGGTTGGGTGCCAGGGCATAGGGGAATATTTGGAAATGAAGCCGCAGATGCACTGGCCAGAGAGGGGTCTTCAACTCCCCTAATTGGACTGGAGCCGGCGGTAGGTATTTCCAAATCCATGGTCAAGATTGCAGTGCGAAGGTGGATGGCTGAAAGACACTGTGAGGACTGGGTCAGGGCTGAAGGAATGAGACACAGTAAGCTAACCCTTAGGAAACCTTCCTTGGGGCTGCAGGAGAGTCTCATCTATCTGTCTAGGCAGGAATTGAGGATAGCCACAGGTCTACTCACGGGACACTGTGGACTAAGGAAACATCTGCATAATACGGGTATCTTCAAAGATGAACCAGTGTGCAGATTATGCGGGCAAGAACTGGAGATCGCCACACACATCATTTATAGATGTGAAGCACGTGCCGAGAGGCGTTTCAACCTCTTTGATGATAGCACAGCTCTGGAAGAGGATGCTGAAGGTAAAACACTAGTCGGGAAACTCCTAAACCTGGTAAGAGGGAAGGGGCTCTTTGACTAGATCAGGGAGGTAAGTACAATATACCTAAGGTAGCGGTGCTTCGGGCAGTTTAAACCCGCTCCCAAGTTAATAAAAAAAACGTAATTAGCTATCAAAATTGTTTAAATGTTTTTTCAAGAATCAATTATTTTACGTTATCCTGAAATTTAGTTACCAATGGGAATAATAGACAGGGTTGAATATACTTACAAAATTTAACCACTGAAGTATATGAATCTCTCAGCCAACCCTTCATTAGACTAGGGTAAACTACCCTTACGTATATCTCTACTTGAGGATTAGGATAATCGTCTTGAAATCAAATTAATTTTTTTAACATTTTACACAGACACACACGCGCCCGCACACACTCACATCCTATGACATAGTAGAAAAGTATAATAAATTTTACTTAAATGTAAATATATTCACACTTAATATAATTATTCAGGCTGAATGTAGGCTTTTACATGCTACTAAGTAAAGATCGCCCCTACCACTGGGTTTAAAGAGTTAGGCCGCGGACATACAGAAGGCAACGCAACGTAAACTTAAGTTGCTATTAGAAAAGTTGCTAGTCGGTTTACAAGATTGTTCATATAAAGTTGCTAGTTAAGTTGTCAGAGGAGGATGCATTCTTGTGTATATTTTAAGAAAGAAGCTACAAAAACGTTACAAAAAAAAACAATTCGGTGTAGGCCTACACCTCTATAACGTCATTCATGTAAGAACAAAGTCAATATATTGCTGTGCAAAGCTTATGAATTTACCCAGGCCAATTTTTTAATTACTATCGTATGAGCATTAGCAGTTACGACTGCCTTTTAAATCATGAATATTAGAACATCAAGAAAAAACAACTAATTGGCGAGAACTGATTTCAGCTTGCAGCGGCCAGAATGTCCGATGCAAAGAATCTGGGTAATTGTACAGAATACCAGAATCAAACCTAACCGGGTTAAATAATTGACTAAATTTATATATAAAAATTTTAAAACATTATAATAACAATAATATTAAAACTAGGGTAAATAATAGTAAAATGAAGAAAATTAGAAATAACTTTAGACTTAAAAAACATAAATTATAAGCAATAAGAAAAATTATCACTTCAAAGTGGATAGCCTAAATTATGTAAACAAAAAAAGACGGTAATTGTGTAGTATAACAAACTAGGCCTAGATGCCGGCTATTAAAATAATTGTACTTAAAAATAATCAGGAATAAAGAATGTAAATTAAGATGTGAGGAAAGTAAATTAGGCCTAGCTAGGGAAAATAGTATTTATGTAAAAGTAAAGATTAAATGTTAAAGTGTAATAGCCTAAGAAATTAGGTTATAATAGAAGAAGTCATATTTGATTTCGGAAAAATCCGCTTAGGGCATTGATTATAAATCTTGTCACTACGAAACGAAAGCGCTACAGTCGAACTTTGGATTAAGAATGTTAAAAAGTTAATTAAATTAAATGAGAAGAAATAAAGTCAAATATGTTATTAAATAAAAGGTAAAAATGCAAAGGACACATCAGAATACAGAAACGCCTTTTATAAAAAGGGAAACTAATCTTAGTTCAGAATTTCCGAACAAACAAAGTCAATTGCCATGGCAACGGCTTTCTGATTGGTCAAAAGTTGAAAAATGGATACTGGGACGTGGGAAGTTTGAAATTGGGGAAGGAGGCCTCACAAAAGAACGCTATCCAAGATCAGAATGCATTAGGCTCTCAAAGCGAGCAGACGTGTTTTTGTACCATGCGATCAGGACAAGAAAAAATGTGCTAAAAACAGAGTAAAAAGTGCTACGATGTGATCAGGGGAAGGAAGATATATATGAGCAAGGGCTCATATATACCCAGAACAAAATTTCGACCACCAAAATGCAAAATTAAAGAAAATAAGAAGATTAACCGAAATTATGGAGAGACGCCTACCTACCAAGACCCTTGAAGTTGTAACAGGACCGACAGATGACAACATTAATGAAGATAAAAAGATTTCTACAGTACAAGGTTATATAATCAATTTAATTATTCTTTTTTAAATAACATTTTAATTCAAATTATATTAACTTAATTTCAAAATTAAATAAGATGGGAATAACCTAAGGGACTGATTAGTCAACTCTCTTAGGTTACCCAAATTTAAGTAATAAAGATTCAAAATTGACTTTCCATTCCCATCGCTGTGGGAATGTATGGATTAAGTATAAAGATGTATATCTTATATGGCTTTTTCTACGTGAATTTCTAATGAATAACTTCCAAAGAAGTTAATTGTTCAAGGCCTAGCCTAAAGGCATTACATAGTAATATTAAGTGTTTGAAAAAGAATCAGATTTTAAAATATGTTAAATTTAACTCTACTAATCAAAATTATATACAAAATTAATTATGGTGACTTTGATAATTTAAATTATATGTAAAATTAATGATAATAAGAAAACTTAAAAACAGAAGGAGATAATAATGTTTAGTTAAATGGCAAGTTGTATGAAATTTTGAAAAAATAATTAGTCAAGAAAATCCTGTGAAATTAAATAAAAACAATAATAATTAATTTGAACCTTGGAACAAATAAATAAAAATGTATATTTTCCAATTAGCTGTGTTTTCATTCTAGATAAGATAAGTTCACTAGGTATCCAGGTATAGTCTTTAAATCACAAGTGTCTCTCAAAGATTCCACTACCCGAAAAGGAGCTTGAACAGGGCTTATCGGAGGCTAATTGGTTTTATCAAAAATTCAGGGGTTGGTTCCTCTGAGAGGTTTTTTCCTTGAGGCACAGGTCTATGAAATTGGGTTCGTAGTCAATGGATAAACCATTACTTTCTTACTGACTTAGCAATTGAGGAAGAGAAATAAACAACGGCAAAGGTTATAAAAAGTAAGTCGGTAAGAAAAGTATGGCGCCCAACGTTTGAGGCTCGATGCTTACATTGTAACATCGGGTCAACATCAAATAGAGACAGATTTAAATCGACTAAGGAGCCTAGTGAAACAAAATTAATTAAATAGAATTCAATTAAAATTGTAAAAAATAATAGGAATCATAAAATGAAAACCAAAGTTCTTTAAATTAAATAAGAGTTAATTATAATAAAAATTAAATTAAAAAGAACTTAGAATAAATAATAATAATTAAAAGGAAATAATTAAGTAAAATAAAATTCAGTAGGCGTCGGTAGGGCATAATATAAATAATAATGTTAGTTATTAATGAAAGTAAATAGAATACATAGGCGTTAGATAGACAAGGTCAAGGGAACACTGAACCGGATCACATCGAGCACAATTCTAAATGAATATTTAATTAAATACTCAGTATATAGTAAAAATATAGAAGTAGGAGAAGTTAGTAAGGGAATAAAAGGATAGTTAAATACGAGACTTTAAGATGGCGACAAGACAGAGAAAAGACACAGAACCATCTGAAATGATGGAGTTTTTTAAAAAAATGATGGAGGAACAAAAACAGGAAAGATTAAAAGAGATGGAAGAACAGAAACAAGGGAGAATAAAGGAACAAGAAGAATTAGTAAAAAAGATAGAGGAACAAAAACAGGAAAGATTAAAAGAGATGGAGGAACAGAAACAAGGGAGAATAAAGGAACAAGAAGAATTAGTAAAAATGATAGAGGAACAAAGAAAGAAAGAAAGAGAGGAGGAAAAAGTAGAAAGAAAGAAAGAAAGAGAGGAGGATAAACAAGAAATTAAGAATCTTTGGGAAATCATGAATAAGAGGATAGAGGAAATAAATGAAGGAATTACAAGAAAGAATGAGGAAATGGGAAATAAAATCCAAGAAACTATAGAAAAGATGTATAACTTAGAGGTAACAGTCAGTGAAAATAAACAGACTGTAGAAACAGTTAAGGGAGAAGTCAAAAAAGTAGAAAGAAGGGTAAAGTAGTTGAGAATAAGATAAAGAATATGGGAGAAGGGATAAATATAGCTACCTTGTTTAAATCAAGGATGTTTGAGATGGGTGATAATGGAGACAAAAGCAAGAAGGAATTCTACGGTAGGGAAGATGAAGACCCTATTGATTTCATTAAACACCTAGAAGGTATAATGTCCGAAATTGATCCTGACATGGAGGAAGGACAAAAAAGGAAAATAATGGAGAGACATCTTAAAGGACCAGCACAAGAATGGTGGTTGGCCATGAATATGGAGGAGGAAAATTATGATGAAGTTAAGGAGAGATTCTTTAGCCACTTTTGGGGATCTCATGCACAAGAGAGAATTCGAGGAAGAATCGAAAATGGAAAATATGAATACCATCGAGGCACAAACAACATGGTAAATTATTTCTTAAAAATGGTGAACACGGCGAGACACCTAACTCCGCCATACAATCAGGCGGAGTTAATTATGAAGATTATGAAGCATTATGGGAACAGAATGTATATAGGATGTTCCGGGATGGCGGCTACCGACATAGAGGAGGCGGTAAAATACATCCGAAGGAACATGGAGCAGGAGGCTACCAGGAACCGGACTCAGCCTAGGACTGAGGAACGGGAACCTGAAAGGAGAGGGTTTACACACCAAACGAGAAACCCCGGATACAAGGGAAATTGGAGGCAAGAGCCTTACCCGGTAGAAGGGAGAGGAAACTGGAGACAGGGGCCCTACCAAAGAGAGGGACCAAGAAATAGGCCGCAAAATCAGTGGCAACAACAAAGGCCAGAGTACAGGCCACAAAACCAAACGGAAGAAGGCCCACAGACAAAAGAAAAGAGACCACAAAATCCAGGGCCAAGTGGTCAATCAAAAAACTAAATGAGAGGATCCCTAATGGTAGGAAGGAAAAGAGGAGACAACCATTAGAGATCCAACAACAAACAAAATATAGGAAATATTACCCGGAGAAACAGGGAACAGTAAATAAAGGAAAGGCGGAAGACCTAAAGAACAAAAATAAAAAAAACAATACAACAGGAAAATAACAATGAAGTACACCAAAATCAAGAGCGTAGAGTTGGTGGACTATCTCTTGATATTCGTGCTGAATTGTTAGAAGAGGACAAGGAGATTGGCGAAGGTAACCAGAAGAAAGAAACATGCCCTGTAATTGACTGTGAGGTAGAAGGGCACTCTATAGAGGTAGAGATTGACACGGGTGCAGACGTGTCAGTCATTCAAGAAAAGGCTTACAACAACCTCAAGTTGCATGGGCTTAAGTTCCTGGAACTACCCATCAACAATGTGGGAGTTGTAACAGCCATTAAGACTGCACAAATAAAGGTTACCCGGCAATGCTTAATTCCCTTAACAATTAAAGGCATAAAAGTGGACTGCATCTTCATAGTGGTCTCCAAACTTCGGTCGGAGATGATTATGGGGTGCAACACACTGTATGACCTAAAGGCACGGATAAACATGGATAGACGCTTTGTGACATTCGAAATAGAAGGGGAAATGGTGTACCAGGACTTTAAAAGTAAAATACAAAAGATAGAGGAAAATGAAGAAGTCCGAAAAATATGCAAGATAACCCAGGAAAAAGAAGATGCATCAACAATAGGGCATCAAAGCAAAAAGGAGGGGTTAATGCGACAGTGCGAGAAGCAGGGGCACTGCCGAATGAATGAAGGAGGAAATGGACAAGAAACAAGTAAAGGGGAAATCTTAAATATAACGAACGAATATCAAAGAAAAATAAAAAATGAAACAGAGGAAAAATTAAACAAAAACAAAAAATTAAAAAACAAAAATGAAAATATAATAAATAAGGAAATAAATTTAAGACCTGAGGGAGTCAAAACAGGAGATAAAGAAACAAAGGACATGGAAAGAAGAGCTGCAGCTGAGATTAAGAGCAAACCAAAATATAAACAAGGTAAGGCCGAAATAGTGCCAAAAAGGGGAAATAATGTGAGTGGAAAAATAATAAATAAGAAAATAAATATAAATAAAAGTATAAACGTCGCGTCGAAATAATTAAAAGGGGGGAACAACGAGGTTAAAATGAATAACCAACAAGTAGCTCGGAAGCCCATGACTAAGACTTTAGATTCTGGAGAGATAACCCAAAGGAAAGAAATTGAAATTAAAGAAAGAAAAAAGAAAACCCCATTTACTAGTTCAAGAGTTCGAAAGTCAATTAAAATGAGAGCCAATCCAAATACGAGAAGAACCTTCATTTCATTACAAGTCAAAAACAGAAATATAAAAGGTAGATTTAAGGAGAATAAGGGAAAGTTAAGAAATTGGAAAAGGAGAAAGAAGAAATAGAAAGATGAAGCAGACGGAATTGAAATGTGGGGACAAAGTACTGGTAACAAGGGTAAATAGATCTAACTTGAGCCGTCAAGAAACCGAGAAGATGCTATTAATTTACCAGGGTCCATATGTAGTGGCTAAACGATTGGGGGCAAAAACTTATGAAATAGCAAACTTGGAAACAGGGAAAATAAGGGGGATCTATGACATCAAAGACATAAAGATATTTAAAGAATAAAGGATAATAAGGCAAGGTAAATAAAAAATGATCCATCAGTGACATAGGGAGTAACGGTTAAGTAATAAAAATAAAAATGTAAAATAAATCTAAGTAGTAGATTAAAGCAGTAACATAATCCAAATACATAGGACAAATAATATAAAATCAGTATTAAATGTGAAAGAAAAAGCCATATGTTAAATGAACGGGATTCATTGAATTTATTAAAGTAAAGGTTGTGTTAAACAACAATGAATGTGTAAAATAAGGATTACAATATACAATATTGTATAGTTAATATAAACTTGAAATAAGATTAAATAAAAAAGAATGTGACTAAGGACAGGAGTAATAAATGAGTAAATATCATGTGAAGTGACTAATGTGACAATGATATATATGAGTGAAAGGGACAGGAGAGTAAATTGTGAACTTTAGTAAAATTAATTAAGTTATGAAGATGAATAGGAATAGTAGATTAATGAAAGGAATATGAAAATTTTAATATAAACTAGTATAAGTGTTAATGTTACTTTTCACAAATATGTTATTAATTATGTTTATCTGTTTCAAGGGAGAGAAGAACCAAAATTTTCATATATTTAAAAAGGGGGGAATTTTGCAGCGGCCAGAATGTCCGATGCAAAGAATCTGGGTAATTGTACAGAATACCAGAATCAAACCTAACCGGGTTAAATAATTGACTAAATTTATATATAAAAATTTTAAAACATTATAATAACAATAATATTAAAACTAGGGTAAATAATAGTAAAATGAAGAAAATTAGAAATAACTTTAGACTTAAAAAACATAAATTATAAGCAATAAGAAAAATTATCACTTCAAAGTGGATAGCCTAAATTATGTAAACAAAAAAAGACGGTAATTGTGTAGTATAACAAACTAGGCCTAGATGCCGGCTATTAAAATAATTGTACTTAAAAATAATCAGGAATAAAGAATGTAAATTAAGATGTGAGGAAAGTAAATTAGGCCTAGCTAGGGAAAATAGTATTTATGTAAAAGTAAAGATTAAATGTTAAAGTGTAATAGCCTAAGAAATTAGGTTATAATAGAAGAAGTCATATTTGATTTCGGAAAAATCCGCTTAGGGCATTGATTATAAATCTTGTCACTACGAAACGAAAGCGCTACAGTCGAACTTTGGATTAAGAATGTTAAAAAGTTAATTAAATTAAATGAGAAGAAATAAAGTCAAATATGTTATTAAATAAAAGGTAAAAATGCAAAGGACACATCAGAATACAGAAACGCCTTTTATAAAAAGGGAAACTAATCTTAGTTCAGAATTTCCGAACAAACAAAGTCAATTGCCATGGCAACGGCTTTCTGATTGGTCAAAAGTTGAAAAATGGATACTGGGACGTGGGAAGTTTGAAATTGGGGAAGGAGGCCTCACAAAAGAACGCTATCCAAGATCAGAATGCATTAGGCTCTCAAAGCGAGCAGACGTGTTTTTGTACCATGCGATCAGGACAAGAAAAAATGTGCTAAAAACAGAGTAAAAAGTGCTACGATGTGATCAGGGGAAGGAAGATATATATGAGCAAGGGCTCATATATACCCAGAACAAAATTTCGACCACCAAAATGCAAAATTAAAGAAAATAAGAAGATTAACCGAAATTATGGAGAGACGCCTACCTACCAAGACCCTTGAAGTTGTAACAGGACCGACAGATGACAACATTAATGAAGATAAAAAGATTTCTACAGTACAAGGTTATATAATCAATTTAATTATTCTTTTTTAAATAACATTTTAATTCAAATTATATTAACTTAATTTCAAAATTAAATAAGATGGGAATAACCTAAGGGACTGATTAGTCAACTCTCTTAGGTTACCCAAATTTAAGTAATAAAGATTCAAAATTGACTTTCCATTCCCATCGCTGTGGGAATGTATGGATTAAGTATAAAGATGTATATCTTATATGGCTTTTTCTACGTGAATTTCTAATGAATAACTTCCAAAGAAGTTAATTGTTCAAGGCCTAGCCTAAAGGCATTACATAGTAATATTAAGTGTTTGAAAAAGAATCAGATTTTAAAATATGTTAAATTTAACTCTACTAATCAAAATTATATACAAAATTAATTATGGTGACTTTGATAATTTAAATTATATGTAAAATTAATGATAATAAGAAAACTTAAAAACAGAAGGAGATAATAATGTTTAGTTAAATGGCAAGTTGTATGAAATTTTGAAAAAATAATTAGTCAAGAAAATCCTGTGAAATTAAATAAAAACAATAATAATTAATTTGAACCTTGGAACAAATAAATAAAAATGTATATTTTCCAATTAGCTGTGTTTTCATTCTAGATAAGATAAGTTCACTAGGTATCCAGGTATAGTCTTTAAATCACAAGTGTCTCTCAAAGATTCCACTACCCGAAAAGGAGCTTGAACAGGGCTTATCGGAGGCTAATTGGTTTTATCAAAAATTCAGGGGTTGGTTCCTCTGAGAGGTTTTTTCCTTGAGGCACAGGTCTATGAAATTGGGTTCGTAGTCAATGGATAAACCATTACTTTCTTACTGACTTAGCAATTGAGGAAGAGAAATAAACAACGGCAAAGGTTATAAAAAGTAAGTCGGTAAGAAAAGTATGGCGCCCAACGTTTGAGGCTCGATGCTTACATTGTAACATCGGGTCAACATCAAATAGAGACAGATTTAAATCGACTAAGGAGCCTAGTGAAACAAAATTAATTAAATAGAATTCAATTAAAATTGTAAAAAATAATAGGAATCATAAAATGAAAACCAAAGTTCTTTAAATTAAATAAGAGTTAATTATAATAAAAATTAAATTAAAAAGAACTTAGAATAAATAATAATAATTAAAAGGAAATAATTAAGTAAAATAAAATTCAGTAGGCGTCGGTAGGGCATAATATAAATAATAATGTTAGTTATTAATGAAAGTAAATAGAATACATAGGCGTTAGATAGACAAGGTCAAGGGAACACTGAACCGGATCACATCGAGCACAATTCTAAATGAATATTTAATTAAATACTCAGTATATAGTAAAAATATAGAAGTAGGAGAAGTTAGTAAGGGAATAAAAGGATAGTTAAATACGAGACTTTAAGATGGCGACAAGACAGAGAAAAGACACAGAACCATCTGAAATGATGGAGTTTTTTAAAAAAATGATGGAGGAACAAAAACAGGAAAGATTAAAAGAGATGGAAGAACAGAAACAAGGGAGAATAAAGGAACAAGAAGAATTAGTAAAAAAGATAGAGGAACAAAAACAGGAAAGATTAAAAGAGATGGAGGAACAGAAACAAGGGAGAATAAAGGAACAAGAAGAATTAGTAAAAATGATAGAGGAACAAAGAAAGAAAGAAAGAGAGGAGGAAAAAGTAGAAAGAAAGAAAGAAAGAGAGGAGGATAAACAAGAAATTAAGAATCTTTGGGAAATCATGAATAAGAGGATAGAGGAAATAAATGAAGGAATTACAAGAAAGAATGAGGAAATGGGAAATAAAATCCAAGAAACTATAGAAAAGATGTATAACTTAGAGGTAACAGTCAGTGAAAATAAACAGACTGTAGAAACAGTTAAGGGAGAAGTCAAAAAAGTAGAAAGAAGGGTAAAGTAGTTGAGAATAAGATAAAGAATATGGGAGAAGGGATAAATATAGCTACCTTGTTTAAATCAAGGATGTTTGAGATGGGTGATAATGGAGACAAAAGCAAGAAGGAATTCTACGGTAGGGAAGATGAAGACCCTATTGATTTCATTAAACACCTAGAAGGTATAATGTCCGAAATTGATCCTGACATGGAGGAAGGACAAAAAAGGAAAATAATGGAGAGACATCTTAAAGGACCAGCACAAGAATGGTGGTTGGCCATGAATATGGAGGAGGAAAATTATGATGAAGTTAAGGAGAGATTCTTTAGCCACTTTTGGGGATCTCATGCACAAGAGAGAATTCGAGGAAGAATCGAAAATGGAAAATATGAATACCATCGAGGCACAAACAACATGGTAAATTATTTCTTAAAAATGGTGAACACGGCGAGACACCTAACTCCGCCATACAATCAGGCGGAGTTAATTATGAAGATTATGAAGCATTATGGGAACAGAATGTATATAGGATGTTCCGGGATGGCGGCTACCGACATAGAGGAGGCGGTAAAATACATCCGAAGGAACATGGAGCAGGAGGCTACCAGGAACCGGACTCAGCCTAGGACTGAGGAACGGGAACCTGAAAGGAGAGGGTTTACACACCAAACGAGAAACCCCGGATACAAGGGAAATTGGAGGCAAGAGCCTTACCCGGTAGAAGGGAGAGGAAACTGGAGACAGGGGCCCTACCAAAGAGAGGGACCAAGAAATAGGCCGCAAAATCAGTGGAAACAACAAAGGCCAGAGTACAGGCCACAAAACCAAACGGAAGAAGGCCCACAGACAAAAGAAAAGAGACCACAAAATCCAGGGCCAAGTGGTCAATCAAAAAACTAAATGAGAGGATCCCTAATGGTAGGAAGGAAAAGAGGAGACAACCATTAGAGATCCAACAACAAACAAAATATAGGAAATATTACCCGGAGAAACAGGGAACAGTAAATAAAGGAAAGGCGGAAGACCTAAAGAACAAAAATAAAAAAACAATACAACAGGAAAATAACAATGAAGTACACCAAAATCAAGAGCGTAGAGTTGGTGGACTATCTCTTGATATTCGTGCTGAATTGTTAGAAGAGGACAAGGAGATTGGCGAAGGTAACCAGAAGAAAGAAACATGCCCTGTAATTGACTGTGAGGTAGAAGGGCACTCTATAGAGGTAGAGATTGACACGGGTGCAGACGTGTCAGTCATTCAAGAAAAGGCTTACAACAACCTCAAGTTGCATGGGCTTAAGTTCCTGGAACTACCCATCAACAATGTGGGAGTTGTAACAGCCATTAAGACTGCACAAATAAAGGTTACCCGGCAATGCTTAATTCCCTTAACAATTAAAGGCATAAAAGTGGACTGCATCTTCATAGTGGTCTCCAAACTTCGGTCGGAGATGATTATGGGGTGCAACACACTGTATGACCTAAAGGCACGGATAAACATGGATAGACGCTTTGTGACATTCGAAATAGAAGGGGAAATGGTGTACCAGGACTTTAAAAGTAAAATACAAAAGATAGAGGAAAATGAAGAAGTCCGAAAAATATGCAAGATAACCCAGGAAAAAGAAGATGCATCAACAATAGGGCATCAAAGCAAAAAGGAGGGGTTAATGCGACAGTGCGAGAAGCAGGGGCACTGCCGAATGAATGAAGGAGGAAATGGACAAGAAACAAGTAAAGGGGAAATCTTAAATATAACGAACGAATATCAAAGAAAAATAAAAAATGAAACAGAGGAAAAATTAAACAAAAACAAAAAATTAAAAAACAAAAATGAAAATATAATAAATAAGGAAATAAATTTAAGACCTGAGGGAGTCAAAACAGGAGATAAAGAAACAAAGGACATGGAAAGAAGAGCTGCAGCTGAGATTAAGAGCAAACCAAAATATAAACAAGGTAAGGCCGAAATAGTGCCAAAAAGGGGAAATAATGTGAGTGGAAAAATAATAAATAAGAAAATAAATATAAATAAAAGTATAAACGTCGCGTCGAAATAATTAAAAGGGGGGAACAACGAGGTTAAAATGAATAACCAACAAGTAGCTCGGAAGCCCATGACTAAGACTTTAGATTCTGGAGAGATAACCCAAAGGAAAGAAATTGAAATTAAAGAAAGAAAAAAGAAAACCCCATTTACTAGTTCAAGAGTTCGAAAGTCAATTAAAATGAGAGCCAATCCAAATACGAGAAGAACCTTCATTTCATTACAAGTCAAAAACAGAAATATAAAAGGTAGATTTAAGGAGAATAAGGGAAAGTTAAGAAATTGGAAAAGGAGAAAGAAGAAATAGAAAGATGAAGCAGACGGAATTGAAATGTGGGGACAAAGTACTGGTAACAAGGGTAAATAGATCTAACTTGAGCCGTCAAGAAACCGAGAAGATGCTATTAATTTACCAGGGTCCATATGTAGTGGCTAAACGATTGGGGGCAAAAACTTATGAAATAGCAAACTTGGAAACAGGGAAAATAAGGGGGATCTATGACATCAAAGACATAAAGATATTTAAAGAATAAAGGATAATAAGGCAAGGTAAATAAAAAATGATCCATCAGTGACATAGGGAGTAACGGTTAAGTAATAAAAATAAAAATGTAAAATAAATCTAAGTAGTAGATTAAAGCAGTAACATAATCCAAATACATAGGACAAATAATATAAAATCAGTATTAAATGTGAAAGAAAAAGCCATATGTTAAATGAACGGGATTCATTGAATTTATTAAAGTAAAGGTTGTGTTAAACAACAATGAATGTGTAAAATAAGGATTACAATATACAATATTGTATAGTTAATATAAACTTGAAATAAGATTAAATAAAAAAGAATGTGACTAAGGACAGGAGTAATAAATGAGTAAATATCATGTGAAGTGACTAATGTGACAATGATATATATGAGTGAAAGGGACAGGAGAGTAAATTGTGAACTTTAGTAAAATTAATTAAGTTATGAAGATGAATAGGAATAGTAGATTAATGAAAGGAATATGAAAATTTTAATATAAACTAGTATAAGTGTTAATGTTACTTTTCACAAATATGTTATTAATTATGTTTATCTGTTTCAAGGGAGAGAAGAACCAAAATTTTCATATATTTAAAAAGGGGGGAATTTTGCAGCGGCCAGAATGTCCGATGCAAAGAATCTGGGTAATTGTACAGAATACCAGAATCAAACCTAACCGGGTTAAATAATTGACTAAATTTATATATAAAAATTTTAAAACATTATAATAACAATAATATTAAAACTAGGGTAAATAATAGTAAAATGAAGAAAATTAGAAATAACTTTAGACTTAAAAAACATAAATTATAAGCAATAAGAAAAATTATCACTTCAAAGTGGATAGCCTAAATTATGTAAACAAAAAAAGACGGTAATTGTGTAGTATAACAAACTAGGCCTAGATGCCGGCTATTAAAATAATTGTACTTAAAAATAATCAGGAATAAAGAATGTAAATTAAGATGTGAGGAAAGTAAATTAGGCCTAGCTAGGGAAAATAGTATTTATGTAAAAGTAAAGATTAAATGTTAAAGTGTAATAGCCTAAGAAATTAGGTTATAATAGAAGAAGTCATATTTGATTTCGGAAAAATCCGCTTAGGGCATTGATTATAAATCTTGTCACTACGAAACGAAAGCGCTACAGTCGAACTTTGGATTAAGAATGTTAAAAAGTTAATTAAATTAAATGAGAAGAAATAAAGTCAAATATGTTATTAAATAAAAGGTAAAAATGCAAAGGACACATCAGAATACAGAAACGCCTTTTATAAAAAGGGAAACTAATCTTAGTTCAGAATTTCCGAACAAACAAAGTCAATTGCCATGGCAACGGCTTTCTGATTGGTCAAAAGTTGAAAAATGGATACTGGGACGTGGGAAGTTTGAAATTGGGGAAGGAGGCCTCACAAAAGAACGCTATCCAAGATCAGAATGCATTAGGCTCTCAAAGCGAGCAGACGTGTTTTTGTACCATGCGATCAGGACAAGAAAAAATGTGCTAAAAACAGAGTAAAAAGTGCTACGATGTGATCAGGGGAAGGAAGATATATATGAGCAAGGGCTCATATATACCCAGAACAAAATTTCGACCACCAAAATGCAAAATTAAAGAAAATAAGAAGATTAACCGAAATTATGGAGAGACGCCTACCTACCAAGACCCTTGAAGTTGTAACAGGACCGACAGATGACAACATTAATGAAGATAAAAAGATTTCTACAGTACAAGGTTATATAATCAATTTAATTATTCTTTTTTAAATAACATTTTAATTCAAATTATATTAACTTAATTTCAAAATTAAATAAGATGGGAATAACCTAAGGGACTGATTAGTCAACTCTCTTAGGTTACCCAAATTTAAGTAATAAAGATTCAAAATTGACTTTCCATTCCCATCGCTGTGGGAATGTATGGATTAAGTATAAAGATGTATATCTTATATGGCTTTTTCTAAGTGAATTTCTAATGAATAACTTCCAAAGAAGTTAATTGTTCAAGGCCTAGCCTAAAGGCATTACATAGTAATATTAAGTGTTTGAAAAAGAATCAGATTTTAAAATATGTTAAATTTAACTCTACTAATCAAAATTATATACAAAATTAATTATGGTAACTTTGATAATTTAAATTATATGTAAAATTAATGATAATAAGAAAACTTAAAAACAGACGGAGATAATAATGTTTAGTTAAATGGCAAGTTGTATGAAATTTTGAAAAAATAATTAGTCAAGAAAATCCTGTGAAATTAAATAAAAACAATAATAATTAATTTGAACCTTGGAACAAATAAATAAAAATGTATATTTTCCAATTAGCTGTGTTTTCATTCTAGATAAGATAAGTTCACTAGGTATCCAGGTATAGTCTTTAAATCACAAGTGTCTCTCAAAGATTCCACTACCCGAAAAGGAGCTTGAACAGGGCTTATCGGAGGCTAATTGGTTTTATCAAAAATTCAGGGGTTGGTTCCTCTGAGAGGTTTATTCCTTGAGGCACAGGTCTATGAAATTGGGTTCGTAGTCAATGGATAAACCATTACTTTCTTACTGACTTAGCAATTGAGGAAGAGAAATAAACAACGGCAAAGGTTATAAAAAGTAAGTCGGTAAGAAGCTGGAGAAAGATTTACAATAACACTCAGCTAAATTTAATTGCTCATTTAATATGTATTTCTTTTAATGTATAAATGTAAAACTTAAAATTACATTACATTGCAATTAAATAAAAATGAGTTTTTAAACAAATCAAATTTTATAGTTCAAGTGCCGATTTCATATATTTTCAAAAACTTTGTTGGTAATCATTTGTATCGTTTTTAAGTTGTTGGATACACAAATCATGACCAGAACCAGATAGCAGTATAATAAAAGACTATTCAATGAGACAGAAACAAAATATACAAATAAAAATAATAATTACTTATATACGATAGCACTCTTGGAAAACGCATACACAAAACAACAAATACTGGTGGCAACTGAGAAACTGAGCAACGAGTTTACAGCATGTCGTGACCGGAGCAACTCTAGTTTCTGTCTCACTCGCTAGTCGCGTTGCTATCACTTCACTATGAATATGTGCATTCAACTCTGTATGCTATGAAAAAAGCAACTATCGTTCGAAAATAGTAGGAAATTGCACGTCTAGGCTATTCAGAGTGCACAAAGTTTTATACCGAACGGAGGTGTCAAACATCGACGCACACCGTAATAATGTTTGAGGGAGTTACCAAAAAATCAGAGGCTGGAGGTTTCCATGGCAACATAAATTCACAGAGTTGCCGAATTCCTCAATTCACCGTTAGTTTCCTTTGCCAATTTTCTCCTCTTGTGAGACATGTAAAGAGGTAAAGGTGATGCAGGCTGAAGAGGGGGGAGGTGTTAAGTACCCCTATGTCAGTTCCAAATAAATTTCTAATTTTAATTTAGCTACAGCTCTGGTACGATTGTTAGATGATACTTTTTCTAAATTTTAATAATACAATGTCACCTAAATATCAGCTGTAACTAATTATAATTCCATGTTTCTGGATATTTAAACAAATAATGAAACGAAAATATCCCCGTCAACTACCAAACCAACTAAGAAACTACGCACACATCTAAGGTGGAATTTCTATTAAATAAGTACAAAAATACAATTCGAAGTTTATTTCTTAATAAGGACAAAGTTAAAGAGAGTGTACAAAATGATGGATGGAATTATATTTAAGACATAAATGTGCAATAGATACAGGAAATGACGTGTATTTATACATTCTATATTATCAGTCAAAACTATTTTGTGTACTCAAGATACTAAAGTACAAAGTTCTTACTTTAAGAATTTCTGTAAAACGTAACTAATTTGATTTCGACCTAATTTACAGTGGACAGTGAAAAGAACTATAAGTCATTTCACTGTAAAATATACAGGAGAAATAGAAATATAACTTGCAACAATCAGAAAAATATCTGACCATATTTGTAAACACAACAAAATATAGCCCTAACTAAAACGATTAATCTGAACACTTTTAATGAATAAATTTAATCGCTATGGAAGCACAAAATAGTAATAAGAACGAACAAGTACTACGGAAACAGTAAACTTACGACATAGTAGGTCGCGAGATATAGCAAGGGACTTGGCCAGGCAATGCACATTTATAGTGGTGGTCAGAGGGATCGTTGACTTAGTGTTAGTCGAACCTCGATGCTATACGTATCGGTCTGACACAACCCTAGTTGCACACTGTGCCTAGATGCGGCTCCAACTCCACTAGTCGGCCAACTCTCCTTGAGCACATCTCAAGTATCTTGCTATATTTTGTCAGTTATAAACCGCAGAGCTACAATAGACGAGTCTGCGACAGTGTAAACCGCAGAGCTACAATAGACGAGTCTGCGACAGTGTAAACCGCAGAGCTACAATAGACGAGTCTGCGACAGTGTAAACTACTGCTCTTTTTATCCTGGCGAAAAAACAATTGTTGTTATCATTGCCAATCAACGGAAGTGAGACCACGAAAAAATACCAAGCTAAGAACGGGAATCTGTGACAGGTTTTCGTTGTTTCAGTTAAGCAAATATACTCATATTTTGTTGAAAAACAACCGAATACTGAAAAATAAGATCTCCGCTCTGGTACATTCTCTATAGACAAAAATAATTGAAGGCAAATGTTTTTTCAATCCTTGCCTAAACGTGTTTACGCTACAGTTATCGACAAGCTAACTTGAACGAATCTCGTTCCATAAGCCATTGGGTAATTACACTTACACTTTGAAATCCTAACATTTTAAAATTGCCACTGTTATTGATAGACCTATTAAAAAAATTCAATGTTTAAAAAAAAACTTAAAAGTAAAACATATTTTCTCAATAGACCCATATACAGACACGCAAGCTTATACCCTATAACATGAAACAAAGATTGTCTTAACATTTTAAAGATGTTGAATGTTAATAAGCAAACAACTATTTATAAAATATTTTAAAAAGGGTAAGGCGAATACATAGGCCTACACAGTTAACAATGATGTAATTTATAAGGTTTCTCTACGACAGCTGTTATTTAGAATTCTTACTACAGTATTATCTATAAATTCACCCTACGATTTGTGATATATATGTATATATATATATATATGTACGCACACACAAACACACACTTTAACATAACCTATAACACAAAAATCAGCTGTTGCATCAAATCATACGTTTTCATTTTATTCACTTTGAGATGACTCATAGCCTGATGGAATTTATACTAACGCTATTAATCTGACGAGAATAAACTGACGAGAAAATGTATATTTATGTCCATCCAAAAAGTTTTTGTAGGCTCGCCATAAATGTTTTCACTTTAATACTGTAGGTTTCGTTCTCTTATGACCGTTATCTTTAGTAATGTTATTTTTTTATGCTAAGTGCACTTATTACTGTAAACCCCATATTAAGGTATTATGGCATATTGTTTTTGTAACAGCCCCTCGCATAAATACTGTGTTAAAAGGAAAAAAGTACCAAGTAGATGAGTTTATCTACTAGTAATAAATTAATAATAAATATAGACCTAAGTGCTTTTTAAAATATACATGTTTGAATATAATTCAAACTCTCTAACGAGGTTTTACGATTTTACTGCAAGATAGGTGTTTCCACCAAAGGCTAATACAAAAAAAGGTTTTAATTTAATATGACGTAGGGATTCTCAATTTTTAAACTAAAATATTACTGTACACTACTTAGTGCAACAGATGTCAACCCTAAAATGTGTTTGCAATATACATATTTTATCTTATGGTTTATAGGATTTTACCTTAATGTTTGACGTAAGACGTTTACAATTCAACCTTGACAATGCTCGGATCACGCCGATTTATTTTCGTTTATTCAATATCTTTAGCTGTTACAATATCGAAATCAGAATCAGTCTACAGTTGTGCATATTTTTTATGCACAATCACAGATTCGACCTTGACATTCTTTGTTATCTACTGATAGACTCTTCAGCCAAAAGAACATCTTGTTTCATTAGTCGGAACTAATCTTACGATTACTTGAAACAGATCTTTAACAATTTCAACTATCGATTGTTAAACACGTGATAATAGGCAAACAAAGCACATCCGTTTGGCAGATGCCAGCTATTCCAAAAAGCCTTGATATTTGGCATCGGGACAGAATACCTCCTGTTCAGTATGGAAGCAGAAGGCCAACAGTTAACATTTGGCAAGTTGAATAGTCTGTCAGAACTCGTCAAAGCGATATTGTTATTCTTCCTACGCGTTCGTTAACATTAACCCATTGCATCTTAGGGAAACCTATAGGCTACTTTTACTGCTACTTTTCGCCACCATCGCCTAGATAGCTTACGCGCATTGTGACAATTCGAATACTTTATGTTCTCACAGATATTTTCACTAAATCAGTCAAGTATGGGCTAAATTGGAAGGGGATATGTTTATATAAGGCAAGTACAAGCTATTAATAATAAGAAAATCGCGCCAAATTTAGCCTGATTGGGCGTGGCTCTATTCAGTTTTAATAGATAGCTGAAGTGACTACCATCACGAAGGTTGAACTGAACCACAGCCATCTATAGCAAATTTGTAATTGGTTCGTATTTCCTAGAGACAAAAACAGGCATGAAGAGTTTGTGTTGATAGTCTGATTACAAAAGTTTTATATTTAATATAAAACATTGTTTATATATTCGTAGAAAATACGAATATATATAGTTTGTTTATTTCAAATTAATTATTACTATTTTGTAGTAGGTTAGTAAATAAATGACTTATAATTTAATTAAAAATACAAAACTTTTTTGTTAGTGGAATATATTTATTTTATTCTTTTACCACATTTTTAAATTGGTTATTTAAAATAAGAAAATATTACGTTTAACTTAATTTGATAAACCTATAGACTATCACTTATCTGATACCAACGTAACAACACAGTATAGACATTTTCTACTGTCGAAACAGTGAGAAGTTACATAACCATTATGTAAGCCATACTTTTATTTAGACGCCCAGTTTCTATTTCTAAAATTCATATCTAGGTGATGTAGCGGAAAATGTTTTTAAGATGACCACATTATAACATCATATTTATTAAGTTGTATTACCATCGGAAAATATACGTCCTATCCGAGCCTAAAGAAACTTGTTTAAGGTATGTTTTTTTTAGTAGGCCTATATTTAAAAAAAAAAAAACACAGCACCAGTGACAAAAAATAATGTCGGATTCGTGTCTGAGACGTAAAAATACATAAGAAAAGAAAAAAAATCACGAAAATAGCGGTAGTCGCACGTCAATAAAGGTTAGTTTAGTTTACGTTTTTCTTAGTATATTTTAAAAAAAAACAGCACCAGCGACAAAAAATAATGTCGGATTCATGTCTGGGACATAAAAATACATTAGAAAAGAAAAAAATCACGAAAATAGCGGTAGTCGCACGTCAATAAAGGTTAGTTTAGGTTATGTTTTTTTTAGTATATTTTAAAAAAAACAGCACCAGCGACAAAGAATAATGTTGGATTCGTAACTGGGACGTAAAAATACATAAGAAAAGAAAAAAAATCACGAAAATAGCGGTAGTCGCACGTCAATAAAGGTTAGTTTAGGTTATGTTTTTTTAAGTATATTTTAAAAAAACAACACCAGCGACAAAGAATAATGTTGGATTCGTAACTGGGACGTAAAAATACATAAGAAAAGAAAAAAAATCACGAAAATAGCGGTAGTCGCACGTCAATAAAGGTTAGTTAAGGTTATGTTATTTTAGTATATTTTAAAAAAACAGCACCAGCGACAAAGAATAATGTTGGATTCGTAACTGGGACGTAAAAATACATAAGAAAAGAAAGAAAATCACGAAAATAGCGGTAGTCGCACGTCAATAAAGGTTAGTTTAGGTTATGTTTTTTTTAGTATATTTTAAAAAAACAGCACCAACGACAAAGAATAATGTCGGATTCGTGTCTGGGACGTAAAAATACATAAGAAAAGAAAAAAAATCACGAAAATAGCGGTAGTCGCACGTCAATAAAGGTTAGTTTAGTTATGTTATTTTAGTATATTTTTAAAAAAACAGCACCAGCGACAAAGAATAATGTTGGATTCGTAACTGGGACGTAAAAATACATAAGAAAAGAAAAAAATCACGAAAATAGCGGTAGTCGCACGTCAATAAAGGTTAGTTTAGGTTATATTATTTTAGTATATTTTAAAAAAACAGCACCAGCGACAAAGAATAATGTTGGATTCGTAACTGGAACGTAAAAATACATAAGAAAAGAAAAAAAATCACGAAAATAGCGGTAGTCGCACGTCAATAAAGGTTAGTTTAGGTTATATTATTTTAGTATATTTTAAAAAAACAGCACCAGCGACAAAGAATAATGTTGGATTCGTAACTGGAACGTAAAAATACATAAGAAAAGAAAAAAATCACGAAAATAGCGGTAGTCGCACGTCAATAAAGGTTAGTTTAGGTTATATTATTTTAGTATATTTTAAAAAAACAGCACCAGCGACAAAGAATAATGTTGGATTCGTAACTGGAACGTAAAAATACATAAGAAAAGAAAAAAAATCACGAAAATAGCGGTAGTCGCACGTCAATAAAGGTTAGTTTAGGTTATATTATTTAAGTATATTTTAAAAAAACAGCACCAGCGACAAAGAATAATGTTGGATTCGTAACTGGAACGTAAAAATACATAAGAAAAGAAAAAAAATCACGAAAATAGCGGTAGTCGCACGTCAATAAAGGTTAGTTTAGGTTATATTATTTTAGTATATTTTAAAAAAAACAGCACCAGCGACAAAGAATAATGTTGGATTCGTAACTGGGACGTAAAAATACATAAGAAAAGAAAAAAAATCACGAAAATAGCGGTAGTCGCACGTCAATAAAGGTTAGTTTAGGTTATGTTATTTTAGTATATTTTAAAAAAACAGCACCAGCGACAAAGAATAATGTTGGATTCGTAACGGGGACGTAAAAATACATAAGAAAAGAAAAAAAATCACGATAATAGCGGTAGTCCAACGTCTATATATTTACCAAATTTACACTTCAAAAGCTTGCTTTACATAATTTATAAATATTATTATAAAAAAAACAATCGATCTCTTGAAGATGGACCCCTTCTGAAAATTATGCTTTGTAGTTTTACCAACCCAGTTTATTTTTGACGACCAAAGTAAATGATCTAATCAACCATCTTGCTGTCGGTCGTAGAAAAACATCGGCATTTTTTCACACTAGGACTTTTATCTATTTACAGAATATTTAGTTCCAGATATAACCTTATCATATAATACCATAAAAAAGTCAGTACTGAATAATAATTAAAGTTAATTAACTATGGTGGATTTCTATTAAATAATATGGCAAGTGGAAGATTAACTCATTCTAACTATTAATACGGTAATTAAATTTAATTGTCACTTTTTTAGAAGAAAAGCACCTTGACCAACTTGTGACTCATTTATTGTAGTTTAATTGAAAGTAAATGGAATAATTATAGTCTGTATGAATTATGTAACCAGTCTTCTGATCACTCGGTTATATGGGATGGCCTCGGCGTGCCTTTTCGCTGGTAGCCGCCCGGAACTGTTTTCTTTATGAGGCTTGTACTGTCATCATCACTAAGTGAATTACATTTCTTACCCTAATCATAATTTCTAAATTTCAATAGAATATTTGAAATTTACGTAAAAATACAACAATAATTATATCAACCTCGACGTAATTTGATAAGAACAGAAAAAAACAATATGGGAATAGCCTGTTTGGGATAGTTCTTAATTTTTACGTACTTTTCAAATATTCGACAGAAGCCTAAGAAAGTTATTATACTTAGTCTATTACATGACTCATTAAGGAAACAGCTGATGGCTGCTACGAGCGATAAGGCACGTCCGGTCCAATTCGCTGATTCAAGGGGTCAGAAGACAGGTTACATCATACAGACTATAGTAGCAATTTTAAGAGATAGAATCGTGTTGTCAGATCCGTACATGCAAGCACGATTGCTCAATAGGACCTTAAGTTACTGATCCAAGAATAGAGTTTTTCCTGAAAAATCTAGATGCAACGTACAATCTGACATTTGCAATTTGTCAAAGATATTTGCCACAGTAAATTATATTATTACATTTACTGTCGAATTAACCTAATAACAAAGTATTTTCTCAAAGACAATCACTTTCGTTTTCCAATTAATTGTAACATCAATTTTGTTTTCCCATCTCTACAGTAAAGAACAGTTTTGTTTACACAATGAGTTTGATACACAAATAGAACTTGACAGCTGATGCACCGCTTTAATGCATGGTATTAAGGGACATAATGTAACTGTCAAATAACATAAGCACAATGTATAACCAAAAACACACTATCTGAGGAAAGTCGAGACAACAAATAAATTTGTACTATCATCAAATCCTTTGTAATAGCGTCTACAAGTTCAAATTAAAATTTACGGGGAAAAATGTTCGAAACGAATCCCACTAATGACATTCAACCGATAAATTATATTATGAACATTTAAATCAAAATTTTATTTTATAGTGTTAACATTTTCACCCAGTTGATCATTTGTTCAATATTTATTTATCTAACAAAATTTAACGGTTTCTTTTATTTAATTCTTCTAATTATAATTTAATTAATTATGTGCATGAAAGAAATAATAAAAGTTAACCCTAAATTAAGCAATAAAATTAGAAATCAGACTTTACGCAAGCTGTTTGATTATATAGACCTTTATTTTTAACATGCAATGATAAATATTTTGTAATTCGATTCAGTGAATTTCAATAATAGTGTATTATTGTTGATAATTTATCTGATTGTATTATGAGTATATAAAAGGTATTTTCTCGAAAGCCTTGAATTAAATAAGTAATTCTCCATAAGTGGTGATAAAATGCAGCCTTATATTGAAACACAAACAAAACTCTTTGAGACTCTACTGTCATCTTGCTCTAACGTGCTAATGAATAACAATTCAAACGGTCGAGGTACTACTGCTATCATACTGGAGTGAATAAAATTTCAATGTTTTAAATGTTTCACTGATTAATTGGATGGAGATCAATTTGTTGAGGCTCTACGGGGTCTTACTCTAGCTTACTTAATCTCGAGGTTTCTATTTCCCCGCAATTTTTTTGCGGTGTATGAATTAAAGAGCGAGGGAACTAGTAACAAGCTCGTTTCCATAGTGCCGATCCCCACTATTAGTATCTACAAATCAAGAATAGTGTAGACAGTGTGGAGAGTTATTACCCCACAACACCATTCAGAGGTAAGGTTTCTAGCGGCAGACTGTATAGATTGATCTTCATTGCACAGAGCTCATCTTAAGAGAGTTGTAAACTAGTTTTAACGACTAAGGCTACATCACCTAAGACTGGCTACACCAGTAATTAAGATAGGATTTCAACAATGCTTCACTGAGCACGTAGGCCTACTAGAATAGTGTTAATACACTTTTACTTTAGGAATCAATCGTATAACCAATTATTTCATGAACAAACACTGTAGTTAGTTTCTCCAATACAGGGAAGGGTGGGCTTTATATTTACCTGAACGTTTAAAGTAATTTAGTTTTCAAAATAGCCACTCAAATATTTACAGCGCTAGGAATATTCCTTGGCATTAAAAATAGCGTTTCCTTTAAAAATATACAACTTGGTGTTTTTCAATTCCTTCTATTAGCTCACAATCTCCTGATATATATCTTGTACAAATTTTCAATCGTTAATAAACTAACGTTTTTTATTTATCCAATGAAGTTCAAATACATTTCTTTTAACCTATAGTGAATGACAATTTATGTTGATAGTTTAAAAAAATATTTATTCATTATTTAAATTATAAAAATTGGGGGGGATGATTCGAAATGAATATCCTCATGTTCGAAGTCGAGCACTTTGGCACTGAGCCAACTTTCCCACAGCTAGAAATTAACTTTTCGAAGTTGTATATGCATTTTCTTTTGCTGCATCAGGTTGTCGTCGAAACCTCTATTGCACAACCTCAACTTCTTGCCATGGTTACCACACACAATCATAAATAATGCTCTAAGATTAAAAATGAATGAAAATAAAAACATAAACAAATACACTGGATTAACGGTATCGAACCTTGCTTCACAAATGGACAATGCGAAAGGAAAGAGAAAAGAAAGCACAAGACAATGAAAGCGACGACAAAAGCGTATAAATAATAACAAAAAAAATAATAGTCCAATACCATACATAGAAAGTAAAATGGAAAATTGCAAAAAAATTGGCTTTCTATTTTGCCATTTAATATTGTTGTTCTGACGAACGCGCGCGCGGAACTCACACACGCACGCACACGCACACGCACACACACACACACACACACACACCGTGATATTTCACGTTGTCCGTTATTTTTTCCTTCCACTGACTTTATGAAGTTATTATTATTAAATGTAAACAATTGTTTCCACCATTAAGTGCAATAATTTTACCTTATGTGATGAGGCACCTTTCGGTCACTTGACCATTGTCGAATCACTATCAAAGTGATTGAATCAGAGTGATTCGACAATGGTCAAGTGACCGAAAGGTGCCTCATCACATAAGGTAAAATTATTGCACTTAATGGTGGAAACAATTGTTTACATTTAATAATAATAACTTCATATATATATATATATGGTATATACATATTTATATCAAGTGTAACTATAAAATTTAAAAAAAACTAAAATGAAAAATGTATTTCTTGATTTAAGTAGATATTGACGTCGACATTTTTTTATATTACTGGTTTTAAAATTTTACAATAAAAATCCCTTCATGAAAAGTTCAATGCAGTACTTGAAGAAGGACACACTGCGCAGCCGCAGGTAGACAGACAGCTTCTACGTAATATTTCTGCAGTACAACAACGCATATGTAGCTTGCCTCCTCAACTGACATTTGGAAGAGCAGGGTAAAGAACACTACACATTGTTGAACTCAAGCAAGTATGCAATCCTTGTTGACAATTATGTCTTTTCATTTGTCGTCCTGCAGCCCCATTCTGACCGAATATCTTCCTGTTATGTACATGGACATTTTGAAATACTTTCATATTTTATATATTATCTAGATATTTTAAAATATAAACTAGGTTTTCCTCGTTTCAATTCACAATGCAAACTCTAGTTTTGTGATAACTTGCGGGATATCCACATCAATGACGTCATTCAACAAAGGAGTCTATTGAAATCTTATGGAGGGTTGAATAGACTGGATGTACGAGTATTTTGTTTACAGTTGATGACTGCCAACTCCAGCCGAGCGTGTTGATTGTGCAATCAAGCAACACAGCGCTTGCTTTTATATGTTTGAGGTACAGTACATTTTACTATACATTTGAAGCAACTCCTATATAACTCATTATATAGGACTCCTAGCAACTCCTTATACTTATAATAATTAGTAGAACTTGAAATAATGTTTACTTTTTTCTTAACATTTTAAATATCGGTAGATGCATGCCACGGGATTACATTGAAACTGTAACACTCTTAAAAATATGGTGTTAAATATAAATTCATTTATATATTTAATTTTTATTTAATAATTATATCGTCCCAATATAAAAGAAAATTTTTGTTTTATAGGTGCACATTGTGAATCTAGCGTAGGTAGTAAGCGCTCCTAGCGGGTGAAATAGAAAAATATCGTACGAGTTAGTAACTTAAAGGTAATTAACCACCTCACGCCATGTGACGTAAGCATGAGGCGATACTTCTGAACCAATCAGAATATTCAAAATAATAAGTAAGGGTGGGAAATTTCAGTTAGCGCGTCTTTGCAACGACTCCACTTCTCAAAAAGTCTCCGAACGAGACGGACGTGATGGTATTTTCGGACGTAACCTAGAAATTTGTAAGCTTCCAGTATTCAAAATTTAAGATGTCAAGGCCGGTACCAAATTTTATAAACGCAACAAAAGAAGAAGTCAGAAGCGATTATTTATGTGTTTCCAATAAGTAAAGGTTTATATCATTTTTGTATACGAGCGCTGATTCCAGGATCGATGTGCAGTGATTAGTGATTCCAAAAGCCATGGGCAATGTTTTGTGGTATGTGTTGAAGTGTTTTATAAGTAATGTGCACAACCAGGTACGTTTTAGATAATAATAAAGAAAATGTATTTTAATGTTAACTAAGTTGAATTTTAATTGATAAAGGGTTAACACATGAACGGTAGAAATTGTCCTTTGAATATTCATTTCTAAAAATTTAATTGGAAAATTTAAGTTATTACCTTCTCGATATATATAAATTTTAAAGGTTAATAAGTAATTAAAAAGTATGGAATAATTAGCAGTAATTAAAAGTAAATTACTCGACACATTGGTGTCATTTGTTCTTTTGTAATTTGTCATTGATTAATAAATTGTATAACTTTGTATTTTAAAACTTTAAATTCTTATTTCATAAGTAACCTAGTTCTAGCTTCAAGATATGAGCAACGTCCCAGACAGACAGTAATTGCCTGAGCTGCGGCGTAGAACTAGAAGCCCCTGGTAAGTAAGGTTAATTAATTTGTTAATTAGTAATTAACACACATTTTTAAAATAAAGGTAAAACTTACCCAGGTAAAAAAGGCTAGCCCGTTACAACCGTAAAATAGCACTGTGGATAAGCTTCAGTTTGAGGTCGAACTTGATCCTAATATAAAATTTAATTACTTATATACAGGTTGATTGAAAAACAAAATAATGATAAATATCTTTCTAGTGGCTTAAGACGGGACGGCAAATTTAAACTCACCAAACGTGAAAAAAAAACATACAAAATAATAGTTTTGACAGAGAGAGTTATATAGTCATGGTGAACTTGTATCCAATATTTATATTATGTCACAATTTCTTAAAAACTATTTGCTTAAAATTATCCTTTCTATTGAAGTTGCTTGATGTAATCATCTTGAATTCACTGATTAAATTAGTTTAAAAAATACTTAACTAAGTGAATACGTAGTTGCTTACTTGCTGACGCAAAACATTCGTTTCTTTTTTGATGAGAGGGTTAGCTTCGTAAAAGGAACGAATGTTTTGAAAAGCGTCAGCAAGTAAGCAAGTAGCTGTAAGCACTTAGTTGAGTATTTTTAAAATTAGTCTTTCTATTGGTTCACACTCTCCTTATATATATATATATATATATATATATATATATATATATATAATACGTTTTCTTGTTTAATAATTTAAAACAACATAGGTTATTCAAATACAAGACCCAACGAAAAGCTTTGGATATAAATTAATAAATATTCTTGTATTTGAATAACCTATGTTGTTTTAATATATATATATATATATATATATATATATATATATATATATATATATATATATCTTGTTCAAATTATCATCGTTGATAAAATACTTTTTATTCATCCACTCGGGTTCAAATACATTTTTTAAAACTTGTAGTGGATGACAATTGATGCTAGTACAGTTATTTTTACAAATATTAATTCATTAATGGAACTTAAGGAATTAGTTTTGTAGGGATGGGCCGATTCCTAAAATGTTCGATTCCGATTCCGATTCCGATTCTAAAATTTTCCTTTCGATTCTCGATTCTTTAGTCGATTCTCGATTCTTTCAAGTTATATTAGCTTACATGCTAGTTCTCTAATAATTAATTTAGTTAACATCTTGGTCATATGGCAAAACCTTTTAAAAGTTCTGTTTTAATGTAATAGGCTACACAAAACCTTCTACCGTGAGAGTGATATCTGTCTATAATATAATTTATTAAGGTTAAGTTTCGGAGGAATAATACAGTGTTTCTGTTATCCGTCTATTCGCTCAACTGTCATGGCCACGGTTTCGACGGTGACGGTTAATCGAGTTTTTACTGTACTTTTCTGTGTTTTGTTCTGACATTTAGTGAGAGAGAGAGAGAGAGAGAGAGAGAGAGAGAGAGAGAGAGAGAGACGAGCGATGTCAAACGACCAGAAATGGTTACGATCTTGATTGCTGTTGCTTCATAAATAATAATATTTTCGTTTACTTTAATCATTTAATTCATTCAAATCAACTAATACATAAATAAGACATAGTTGGTAATTAATTATTTTTCCACACAAATATAATAAATTTTGGTAATAAATTACTCCACACGCATATTTTAATGGTTAACAAAATAGGAATCGGAATCGACACTTTTATGAATGAAGAATCGAGTATCGACGATTCCTCGATACCACCTAGAATCGACGATTCCTGGAATCGAGAATCGGAATCGGCCCATCCCTAAGTTTTAGTTTCATATGGGAGAAAAACTTTTCCCAAAAGGGGCAAGGTATGTGTAATAAGCCTTTAAATAAGTGACAATATATGATTTAATAATACAGCTGTTTCGTTACTTTATTTCTATTAACTGTAATTATCTAATAAAAACTAAGTAACAGATTTTTTCTTTGTTGACCTATGTAGGCATTTACTTTAAAAAATCTGTGATTATATTACTAGATTTTATTTATATTCTCAAGTTCAGGAGTCATATTTTTCTGAATGATTCAAAATATTTATAGCTAGCGCTAGTGTTCTTGGTTTCAGAGTTGGTTTTGAGCTCCTGGCCTACTCGACACGTTTAAAAAATACGTTAAAGATAGGCTGGGGCAGATGGGTAGAGCCCCGACAGATCTGGCTAGGTAGCAACCAATACATTTTATTACAAAGGTCACTTTGTAAGAAAAATAAATGTCTATGTAATTTTTACTTTATTTAGTTCCTCATGTAATTACCATTTAACCAACATTAACAAAATACAAATTAATCTATGATGCATTTCCATATAAAATATATCACTTCAAAAGGAATAAATTACCATCTATTCAAGTTAGACGGGTAGGTGGAAGCCATTGTTTATCGACGTAGCAAATTAACCTCTAACGCATGACTCAGATGTATCGTGTGTTCGCGCATGCGTGTGGAAGGCTGCGGCTCAGGGATAAGCTCCTTATCAGAGACGGAGTTAATGCGCACGTATAGAGATAAATCTCGTGATTTTTGCAAATAAAAACACGATTGTTAACGCGGCTTAAATGTTTTAAAGAAGATTACGATAGGCACTAACGTAGCCTTGTATTTTAGACACATTCTGTAACGCTGACTACTTTGAAAAATACTCTACAACTCTTTATTATAGGGGGACTGTCAAAATTGTTAAAGATTTGTTTACCCTTGCTCTCTTCTTAAAACAAACTTATAATAGGCTGTATGCATAAAACATCGACAGCTAGAAGTTATATAACCTTAAAATTACAGGCAAATTCTTTGTTACTAATTTTAAAAATACTCAACCAAGTGAATACGTAATTGCTTACTTGCTGACGCGTTTCAAAACGATCGTTCCTTTTACGAAGCAACCCTCTACTCGACTTGAGTAGCTTCGGAAAAGGAACGAATGTAATGAAACGCGTCAGCAAGTAAGCAATTACATATTCACTTAGTTGAGTATTTTTAAAATTATTACAATAAAAATATTGAAAAGAACCCCAATACCACAAACATAATCAAAAATAACAAATAAGACAAATTACTTAAGATTAAACCCTTATGTACATTTCGATGACCATGTCATCATCATCAGAGGGTCTTGTTACAAAACACAATCTAGCACACAAGAAGTTACAAACTAGAATGATACCAATCGTTCTCCGCGGTCGCTATATATAGGCGTGAGGTAAGCTCCGCCCCCTCTCCGCCCTCGACCGACAAATAACGATCGGCCATCAGGAACCAAAATGGCAGATTTTCACTCAAATCTTCACTCAAATAATTTTGTTATCACTAGAACCTTTGCCACACGTAGGACGTTAGTAACAATTAAATGAGTATTAGAAATGTGACCTTGGCTTAGGAGTCTTAAGGACTATCTATTAATAAAAGTGACACAGGCTTGTCACACGATAGAAACTTGTATTATTCAAACGTGTTTAAATGACTAAGCCTTTTATTCTCCGTGGTTACATCTTCACTCTACAAGTAAAATTAATATGAAAATAATATTTTTTTAAAAATTTGTTTTACTTGTTGCTGTCAAAGAGCAAGAACGCTTCTGTCACTGAAACTAGTTGGATTTAATGATTGAATATAGAGAGAGCTTGTGCCAATTTTATTATTAAATATTTACAATGAAATCAAAATTTCAATTAATTACATGATGGAAAAATTATGACTAATATTAAAAAGGGTAGAAATTATGCATCATTGGCATCATTTGATATTTCATTCAATGTACATAGAATCGAGGCAGGGTGATCGTTCTAGATATATTTGCCTCGAAGTTACAACGAAGGTGTAGCTCCATCGTACATAGAATCGAGACAGAGTGATCGTTCTAGATATATTTGCCTCGAAGTTACAACGAAGGTGTAGCTCCATCGTACATAGAATCGAGACGGGGTAATCGTTCTAGATATATTTGCTTCGAAGTTACAACGAAGGTGTAGCCTCATCGTACATAGAATCGAGACGGGGTGATCGTTCTAGATATATTTGCTTCGAAGTTACAACGAAGGTGTAGCTCCATCGTACATAGAATCGAGGCAGGGTGATCGTTCTAGATATATTTGCCTCGAAGTTACAACGAAGGTGTAGCTCCATCGTACATAGAATCGAGACAGGGTGATCGTTCTAGATATATTTGCCACGAGGTTACAACGACGGTGTAGCTCCATCGTACATAGAATCGAGACAGGGTGATCGTTCTAGATATATTTGCCACGAGGTTACAACGACGGTGTAGCTCCATCGTACATAGAATCGAGACAGGGTGTTCGTTCTAGATATATTTGCCTCGAAGTTACAACGACGGTGTAGCTCCATCGTACATAGAATCGAGACGGGGTGATCGTTCTAGATATATTTGCTTCGAAGTTACAACGAAGGTGTAGCCTCATCGTACATAGAATCGAGACGGGGTGATCGTTCTAGATATATTTGCTTCGAAGTTACAACGAAGGTGTAGCTCCATCGTACATAGAATCGAGGCAGGGTGATCGTTCTAGATATATTTGCCTCGAAGTTACAACGAAGGTGTAGCTCCATCGTACATAGAATCGAGACAGGGTGATCGTTCTAGATATATTTGCCACGAGGTTACAACGACGGTGTAGCTCCATCGTACATAGAATCGAGACAGGGTGATCGTTCTAGATATATTTGCCACGAGGTTACAACGACGGTGTAGCTCCATCGTACATAGAATCGAGACAGGGTGTTCGTTCTAGATATATTTGCCTCGAAGTTACAACGACGGTGTAGCTCCATCGTACATAGAATCGAGACAGGGTGATCGTTCTAGATATATTTGCCACGAGGTTACAACGACGGTGTAGCTCCATCGTACATAGAATCGAGACAGGGCGATCGTTCTAGATATATTTGCCACGAGGTTACAACGACGTTGTAGCTCCATCGTACATAGAATCGAGACAGGGTGATCGTTCTAGATATATTTGCCACGAGGTTACAACGACGGTGTAGCTCCATCGTACATAGAATCGAGACAGGGTGTTCGTTCTAGATATATTTGCCTCGAAGTTACAACGACGGTGTAGCTCCATCGTACATAGAATCGAGACAGGGTGATCGTTCTAGATATATTTGCCGTCAAGAAACCGAGAAGATGCTATTAATTTACCAGGGTCCATATGTAGTGGCTAAACGATTGGGGGCAAAAACTTATGAAATAGCAAACTTGGAAACAGGGAAAATAAGGGGGATCTATGACATCAAAGACATAAAGATATTTAAAGAATAAAGGATAATAAGGCAAGGTAAATAAAAAATGATCCATCAGTGACATAGGGAGTAACGGTTAAGTAATAAAAATAAAAATGTAAAATAAATCTAAGTAGTAGATTAAAGCAGTAACATAATCCAAATACATAGGACAAATAATATAAAATCAGTATTAAATGTGAAAGAAAAAGCCATATGTTAAATGAACGGGATTCATTGAATTTATTAAAGTAAAGGTTGTGTTAAACAACAATGAATGTGTAAAATAAGGATTACAATATACAATATTGTATAGTTAATATAAACTTGAAATAAGATTAAATAAAAAAGAATGTGACTAAGGACAGGAGTAATAAATGAGTAAATATCATGTGAAGTGACTAATGTGACAATGATATATATGAGTGAAAGGGACAGGAGAGTAAATTGTGAACTTTAGTAAAATTAATTAAGTTATGAAGATGAATAGGAATAGTAGATTAATGAAAGGAATATGAAAATTTTAATATAAACTAGTATAAGTGTTAATGTTACTTTTCACAAATATGTTATTAATTATGTTTATCTGTTTCAAGGGAGAGAAGAACCAAAATTTTCATATATTTAAAAAGGGGGGAATTTTGCAGCGGCCAGAATGTCCGATGCAAAGAATCTGGGTAATTGTACAGAATACCAGAATCAAACCTAACCGGGTTAAATAATTGACTAAATTTATATATAAAAATTTTAAAACATTATAATAACAATAATATTAAAACTAGGGTAAATAATAGTAAAATGAAGAAAATTAGAAATAACTTTAGACTTAAAAAACATAAATTATAAGCAATAAGAAAAATTATCACTTCAAAGTGGATAGCCTAAATTATGTAAACAAAAAAAGACGGTAATTGTGTAGTATAACAAACTAGGCCTAGATGCCGGCTATTAAAATAATTGTACTTAAAAATAATCAGGAATAAAGAATGTAAATTAAGATGTGAGGAAAGTAAATTAGGCCTAGCTAGGGAAAATAGTATTTATGTAAAAGTAAAGATTAAATGTTAAAGTGTAATAGCCTAAGAAATTAGGTTATAATAGAAGAAGTCATATTTGATTTCGGAAAAATCCGCTTAGGGCATTGATTATAAATCTTGTCACTACGAAACGAAAGCGCTACAGTCGAACTTTGGATTAAGAATGTTAAAAAGTTAATTAAATTAAATGAGAAGAAATAAAGTCAAATATGTTATTAAATAAAAGGTAAAAATGCAAAGGACACATCAGAATACAGAAACGCCTTTTATAAAAAGGGAAACTAATCTTAGTTCAGAATTTCCGAACAAACAAAGTCAATTGCCATGGCAACGGCTTTCTGATTGGTCAAAAGTTGAAAAATGGATACTGGGACGTGGGAAGTTTGAAATTGGGGAAGGAGGCCTCACAAAAGAACGCTATCCAAGATCAGAATGCATTAGGCTCTCAAAGCGAGCAGACGTGTTTTTGTACCATGCGATCAGGACAAGAAAAAATGTGCTAAAAACAGAGTAAAAAGTGCTACGATGTGATCAGGGGAAGGAAGATATATATGAGCAAGGGCTCATATATACCCAGAACAAAATTTCGACCACCAAAATGCAAAATTAAAGAAAATAAGAAGATTAACCGAAATTATGGAGAGACGCCTACCTACCAAGACCCTTGAAGTTGTAACAGGACCGACAGATGACAACATTAATGAAGATAAAAAGATTTCTACAGTACAAGGTTATATAATCAATTTAATTATTCTTTTTTAAATAACATTTTAATTCAAATTATATTAACTTAATTTCAAAATTAAATAAGATGGGAATAACCTAAGGGACTGATTAGTCAACTCTCTTAGGTTACCCAAATTTAAGTAATAAAGATTCAAAATTGACTTTCCATTCCCATCGCTGTGGGAATGTATGGATTAAGTATAAAGATGTATATCTTATATGGCTTTTTCTAAGTGAATTTCTAATGAATAACTTCCAAAGAAGTTAATTGTTCAAGGCCTAGCCTAAAGGCATTACATAGTAATATTAAGTGTTTGAAAAAGAATCAGATTTTAAAATATGTTAAATTTAACTCTACTAATCAAAATTATATACAAAATTAATTATGGTAACTTTGATAATTTAAATTATATGTAAAATTAATGATAATAAGAAAACTTAAAAACAGACGGAGATAATAATGTTTAGTTAAATGGCAAGTTGTATGAAATTTTGAAAAAATAATTAGTCAAGAAAATCCTGTGAAATTAAATAAAAACAATAATAATTAATTTGAACCTTGGAACAAATAAATAAAAATGTATATTTTCCAATTAGCTGTGTTTTCATTCTAGATAAGATAAGTTCACTAGGTATCCAGGTATAGTCTTTAAATCACAAGTGTCTCTCAAAGATTCCACTACCCGAAAAGGAGCTTGAACAGGGCTTATCGGAGGCTAATTGGTTTTATCAAAAATTCAGGGGTTGGTTCCTCTGAGAGGTTTATTCCTTGAGGCACAGGTCTATGAAATTGGGTTCGTAGTCAATGGATAAACCATTACTTTCTTACTGACTTAGCAATTGAGGAAGAGAAATAAACAACGGCAAAGGTTATAAAAAGTAAGTCGGTAAGAAGCTGGAGAAAGATTTACAATAACACTCAGCTAAATTTAATTGCTCATTTAATATGTATTTCTTTTAATGTATAAATGTAAAACTTAAAATTACATTACATTGCAATTAAATAAAAATGAGTTTTTAAACAAATCAAATTTTATAGTTCAAGTGCCGATTTCATATATTTTCAAAAACTTTGTTGGTAATCATTTGTATCGTTTTTAAGTTGTTGGATACACAAATCATGACCAGAACCAGATAGCAGTATAATAAAAGACTATTCAATGAGACAGAAACAAAATATACAAATAAAAATAATAATTACTTATATACGATAGCACTCTTGGAAAACGCATACACAAAACAACAAATACTGGTGGCAACTGAGAAACTGAGCAACGAGTTTACAGCATGTCGTGACCGGAGCAACTCTAGTTTCTGTCTCACTCGCTAGTCGCGTTGCTATCACTTCACTATGAATATGTGCATTCAACTCTGTATGCTATGAAAAAAGCAACTATCGTTCGAAAATAGTAGGAAATTGCACGTCTAGGCTATTCAGAGTGCGCAAAGTTTTATACCGAACGGAGGTGTCAAACATCGACGCACACCGTAATAATGTTTGAGGGAGTTACCAAAAAATCAGAGGCTGGAGGTTTCCATGGCAACATAAATTCACAGAGTTGCCGAATTCCTCAATTCACCGTTAGTTTCCTTTGCCAATTTTCTCCTCTTGTGAGACATGTAAAGAGGTAAAGGTGATGCAGGCTGAAGAGGGGGGAGGTGTTAAGTACCCCTATGTCAGTTCCAAATAAATTTCTAATTTTAATTTAGCTACAGCTCTGGTACGATTGTTAGATGATACTTTTTCTAAATTTTAATAATACAATGTCACCTAAATATCAGCTGTAACTAATTATAATTCCATGTTTCTGGATATTTAAACAAATAATGAAACGAAAATATCCCCGTCAACTACCAAACCAACTAAGAAACTACGCACACATCTAAGGTGGAATTTCTATTAAATAAGTACAAAAATACAATTCGAAGTTTATTTCTTAATAAGGACAAAGTTAAAGAGAGTGTACAAAATGATGGATGGAATTATATTTAAGACATAAATGTGCAATAGATACAGGAAATGACGTGTATTTATACATTCTATATTATCAGTCAAAACTATTTTGTGTACTCAAGATACTAAAGTACAAAGTTCTTACTTTAAGAATTTCTGTAAAACGTAACTAATTTGATTTCGACCTAATTTACAGTGGACAGTGAAAAGAACTATAAGTCATTTCACTGTAAAATATACAGGAGAAATAGAAATATAACTTGCAACAATCAGAAAAATATCTGACCATATTTGTAAACACAACAAAATATAGCCCTAACTAAAACGATTAATCTGAACACTTTTAATGAATAAATTTAATCGCTATGGAAGCACAAAATAGTAATAAGAACGAACAAGTACTACGGAAACAGTAAACTTACGACATAGTAGGTCGCGAGATATAGCAAGGGACTTGGCCAGGCAATGCACATTTATAGTGGTGGTCAGAGGGATCGTTGACTTAGTGTTAGTCGAACCTCGATGCTATACGTATCGGTCTGACACAACCCTAGTTGCACACTGTGCCTAGATGCGGCTCCAACTCCACTAGTCGGCCAACTCTCCTTGAGCACATCTCAAGTATCTTGCTATATTTTGTCAGTTATAAACCGCAGAGCTACAATAGACGAGTCTGCGACAGTGTAAACCGCAGAGCTACAATAGACGAGTCTGCGACAGTGTAAACCGCAGAGCTACAATAGACGAGTCTGCGACAGTGTAAACTACTGCTCTTTTTATCCTGGCGAAAAAACAATTGTTGTTATCATTGCCAATCAACGGAAGTGAGACCACGAAAAAATACCAAGCTAAGAACGGGAATCTGTGACAGGTTTTCGTTGTTTCAGTTAAGCAAATATACTCATATTTTGTTGAAAAACAACCGAATACTGAAAAATAAGATCTCCGCTCTGGTACATTCTCTATAGACAAAAATAATTGAAGGCAAATGTTTTTTCAATCCTTGCCTAAACGTGTTTACGCTACAGTTATCGACAAGCTAACTTGAACGAATCTCGTTCCATAAGCCATTGGGTAATTACACTTACACTTTGAAATCCTAACATTTTAAAATTGCCACTGTTATTGATAGACCTATTAAAAAAATTCAATGTTTAAAAAAAAACTTAAAAGTAAAACATATTTTCTCAATAGACCCATATACAGACACGCAAGCTTATACCCTATAACATGAAACAAAGATTGTCTTAACATTTTAAAGATGTTGAATGTTAATAAGCAAACAACTATTTATAAAATATTTTAAAAAGGGTAAGGCGAATACATAGGCCTACACAGTTAACAATGATGTAATTTATAAGGTTTCTCTACGACAGCTGTTATTTAGAATTCTTACTACAGTATTATCTATAAATTCACCCTACGATTTGTGATATATATGTATATATATATATATATGTACGCACACACAAACACACACTTTAACATAACCTATAACACAAAAATCAGCTGTTGCATCAAATCATACGTTTTCATTTTATTCACTTTGAGATGACTCATAGCCTGATGGAATTTATACTAACGCTATTAATCTGACGAGAATAAACTGACGAGAAAATGTATATTTATGTCCATCCAAAAAGTTTTTGTAGGCTCGCCATAAATGTTTTCACTTTAATACTGTAGGTTTCGTTCTCTTATGACCGTTATCTTTAGTAATGTTATTTTTTTATGCTAAGTGCACTTATTACTGTAAACCCCATATTAAGGTATTATGGCATATTGTTTTTGTAACAGCCCCTCGCATAAATACTGTGTTAAAAGGAAAAAAGTACCAAGTAGATGAGTTTATCTACTAGTAATAAATTAATAATAAATATAGACCTAAGTGCTTTTTAAAATATACATGTTTGAATATAATTCAAACTCTCTAACGAGGTTTTACGATTTTACTGCAAGATAGGTGTTTCCACCAAAGGCTAATACAAAAAAAGGTTTTAATTTAATATGACGTAGGGATTCTCAATTTTTAAACTAAAATATTACTGTACACTACTTAGTGCAACAGATGTCAACCCTAAAATGTGTTTGCAATATACATATTTTATCTTATGGTTTATAGGATTTTACCTTAATGTTTGACGTAAGACGTTTACAATTCAACCTTGACAATGCTCGGATCACGCCGATTTATTTTCGTTTATTCAATATCTTTAGCTGTTACAATATCGAAATCAGAATCAGTCTACAGTTGTGCATATTTTTTATGCACAATCACAGATTCGACCTTGACATTCTTTGTTATCTACTGATAGACTCTTCAGCCAAAAGAACATCTTGTTTCATTAGTCGGAACTAATCTTACGATTACTTGAAACAGATCTTTAACAATTTCAACTATCGATTGTTAAACACGTGATAATAGGCAAACAAAGCACATCCGTTTGGCAGATGCCAGCTATTCCAAAAAGCCTTGATATTTGGCATCGGGACAGAATACCTCCTGTTCAGTATGGAAGCAGAAGGCCAACAGTTAACATTTGGCAAGTTGAATAGTCTGTCAGAACTCGTCAAAGCGATATTGTTATTCTTCCTACGCGTTCGTTAACATTAACCCATTGCATCTTAGGGAAACCTATAGGCTACTTTTACTGCTACTTTTCGCCACCATCGCCTAGATAGCTTACGCGCATTGTGACAATTCGAATACTTTATGTTCTCACAGATATTTTCACTAAATCAGTCAAGTATGGGCTAAATTGGAAGGGGATATGTTTATATAAGGCAAGTACAAGCTATTAATAATAAGAAAATCGCGCCAAATTTAGCCTGATTGGGCGTGGCTCTATTCAGTTTTAATAGATAGCTGAAGTGACTACCATCACGAAGGTTGAACTGAACCACAGCCATCTATAGCAAATTTGTAATTGGTTCGTATTTCCTAGAGACAAAAACAGGCATGAAGAGTTTGTGTTGATAGTCTGATTACAAAAGTTTTATATTTAATATAAAACATTGTTTATATATTCGTAGAAAATACGAATATATATAGTTTGTTTATTTCAAATTAATTATTACTATTTTGTAGTAGGTTAGTAAATAAATGACTTATAATTTAATTAAAAATACAAAACTTTTTTGTTAGTGGAATATATTTATTTTATTCTTTTACCACATTTTTAAATTGGTTATTTAAAATAAGAAAATATTACGTTTAACTTAATTTGATAAACCTATAGACTATCACTTATCTGATACCAACGTAACAACACAGTATAGACATTTTCTACTGTCGAAACAGTGAGAAGTTACATAACCATTATGTAAGCCATACTTTTATTTAGACGCCCAGTTTCTATTTCTAAAATTCATATCTAGGTGATGTAGCGGAAAATGTTTTTAAGATGACCACATTATAACATCATATTTATTAAGTTGTATTACCATCGGAAAATATACGTCCTATCCGAGCCTAAAGAAACTTGTTTAAGGTATGTTTTTTTTAGTAGGCCTATATTTAAAAAAAAAAAACACACAGCACCAGTGACAAAAAATAATGTCGGATTCGTGTCTGAGACGTAAAAATACATAAGAAAAGAAAAAAAATCACGAAAATAGCGGTAGTCGCACGTCAATAAAGGTTAGTTTAGTTTACGTTTTTCTTAGTATATTTTAAAAAAAAACAGCACCAGCGACAAAAAATAATGTCGGATTCATGTCTGGGACATAAAAATACATTAGAAAAGAAAAAAATCACGAAAATAGCGGTAGTCGCACGTCAATAAAGGTTAGTTTAGGTTATGTTTTTTTTAGTATATTTTAAAAAAAACAGCACCAGCGACAAAGAATAATGTTGGATTCGTAACTGGGACGTAAAAATACATAAGAAAAGAAAAAAAATCACGAAAATAGCGGTAGTCGCACGTCAATAAAGGTTAGTTTAGGTTATGTTTTTTTAAGTATATTTTAAAAAAACAACACCAGCGACAAAGAATAATGTTGGATTCGTAACTGGGACGTAAAAATACATAAGAAAAGAAAAAAAATCACGAAAATAGCGGTAGTCGCACGTCAATAAAGGTTAGTTAAGGTTATGTTATTTTAGTATATTTTAAAAAAACAGCACCAGCGACAAAGAATAATGTTGGATTCGTAACTGGGACGTAAAAATACATAAGAAAAGAAAGAAAATCACGAAAATAGCGGTAGTCGCACGTCAATAAAGGTTAGTTTAGGTTATGTTTTTTTTAGTATATTTTAAAAAAACAGCACCAACGACAAAGAATAATGTCGGATTCGTGTCTGGGACGTAAAAATACATAAGAAAAGAAAAAAAATCACGAAAATAGCGGTAGTCGCACGTCAATAAAGGTTAGTTTAGTTATGTTATTTTAGTATATTTTTAAAAAAACAGCACCAGCGACAAAGAATAATGTTGGATTCGTAACTGGGACGTAAAAATACATAAGAAAAGAAAAAAATCACGAAAATAGCGGTAGTCGCACGTCAATAAAGGTTAGTTTAGGTTATATTATTTTAGTATATTTTAAAAAAACAGCACCAGCGACAAAGAATAATGTTGGATTCGTAACTGGAACGTAAAAATACATAAGAAAAGAAAAAAAATCACGAAAATAGCGGTAGTCGCACGTCAATAAAGGTTAGTTTAGGTTATATTATTTTAGTATATTTTAAAAAAACAGCACCAGCGACAAAGAATAATGTTGGATTCGTAACTGGAACGTAAAAATACATAAGAAAAGAAAAAAATCACGAAAATAGCGGTAGTCGCACGTCAATAAAGGTTAGTTTAGGTTATATTATTTTAGTATATTTTAAAAAAACAGCACCAGCGACAAAGAATAATGTTGGATTCGTAACTGGAACGTAAAAATACATAAGAAAAGAAAAAAAATCACGAAAATAGCGGTAGTCGCACGTCAATAAAGGTTAGTTTAGGTTATATTATTTAAGTATATTTTAAAAAAACAGCACCAGCGACAAAGAATAATGTTGGATTCGTAACTGGAACGTAAAAATACATAAGAAAAGAAAAAAAATCACGAAAATAGCGGTAGTCGCACGTCAATAAAGGTTAGTTTAGGTTATATTATTTTAGTATATTTTAAAAAAAACAGCACCAGCGACAAAGAATAATGTTGGATTCGTAACTGGGACGTAAAAATACATAAGAAAAGAAAAAAAATCACGAAAATAGCGGTAGTCGCACGTCAATAAAGGTTAGTTTAGGTTATGTTATTTTAGTATATTTTAAAAAAACAGCACCAGCGACAAAGAATAATGTTGGATTCGTAACGGGGACGTAAAAATACATAAGAAAAGAAAAAAAATCACGATAATAGCGGTAGTCCAACGTCTATATATTTACCAAATTTACACTTCAAAAGCTTGCTTTACATAATTTATAAATATTATTATAAAAAAAACAATCGATCTCTTGAAGATGGACCCCTTCTGAAAATTATGCTTTGTAGTTTTACCAACCCAGTTTATTTTTGACGACCAAAGTAAATGATCTAATCAACCATCTTGCTGTCGGTCGTAGAAAAACATCGGCATTTTTTCACACTAGGACTTTTATCTATTTACAGAATATTTAGTTCCAGATATAACCTTATCATATAATACCATAAAAAAGTCAGTACTGAATAATAATTAAAGTTAATTAACTATGGTGGATTTCTATTAAATAATATGGCAAGTGGAAGATTAACTCATTCTAACTATTAATACGGTAATTAAATTTAATTGTCACTTTTTTAGAAGAAAAGCACCTTGATCAACTTGTGACTCATTTATTGTAGTTTAATTGAAAGTAAATGGAATAATTATAGTCTGTATGAATTATGTAACCAGTCTTCTGATCACTCGGTTATATGGGATGGCCTCGGCGTGCCTTTTCGCTGGTAGCCGCCCGGAACTGTTTTCTTTATGAGGCTTGTACTGTCATCATCACTAAGTGAATTACATTTCTTACCCTAATCATAATTTCTAAATTTCAATAGAATATTTGAAATTTACGTAAAAATACAACAATAATTATATCAACCTCGACGTAATTTGATAAGAACAGAAAAAAACAATATGGGAATAGCCTGTTTGGGATAGTTCTTAATTTTTACGTACTTTTCAAATATTCGACAGAAGCCTAAGAAAGTTATTATACTTAGTCTATTACATGACTCATTAAGGAAACAGCTGATGGCTGCTACGAGCGATAAGGCACGTCCGGTCCAATTCGCTGATTCAAGGGGTCAGAAGACAGGTTACATCATACAGACTATAGTAGCAATTTTAAGAGATAGAATCGTGTTGTCAGATCCGTACATGCAAGCACGATTGCTCAATAGGACCTTAAGTTACTGATCCAAGAATAGAGTTTTTCCTGAAAAATCTAGATGCAACGTACAATCTGACATTTGCAATTTGTCAAAGATATTTGCCACAGTAAATTATATTATTACATTTACTGTCGAATTAACCTAATAACAAAGTATTTTCTCAAAGACAATCACTTTCGTTTTCCAATTAATTGTAACATCAATTTTGTTTTCCCATCTCTACAGTAAAGAACAGTTTTGTTTACACAATGAGTTTGATACACAAATAGAACTTGACAGCTGATGCACCGCTTTAATGCATGGTATTAAGGGACATAATGTAACTGTCAAATAACATAAGCACAATGTATAACCAAAAACACACTATCTGAGGAAAGTCGAGACAACAAATAAATTTGTACTATCATCAAATCCTTTGTAATAGCGTCTACAAGTTCAAATTAAAATTTACGGGGAAAAATGTTCGAAACGAATCCCACTAATGACATTCAACCGATAAATTATATTATGAACATTTAAATCAAAATTTTATTTTATAGTGTTAACATTTTCACCCAGTTGATCATTTGTTCAATATTTATTTATCTAACAAAATTTAACGGTTTCTTTTATTTAATTCTTCTAATTATAATTTAATTAATTATGTGCATGAAAGAAATAATAAAAGTTAACCCTAAATTAAGCAATAAAATTAGAAATCAGACTTTACGCAAGCTGTTTGATTATATAGACCTTTATTTTTAACATGCAATGATAAATATTTTGTAATTCGATTCAGTGAATTTCAATAATAGTGTATTATTGTTGATAATTTATCTGATTGTATTATGAGTATATAAAAGGTATTTTCTCGAAAGCCTTGAATTAAATAAGTAATTCTCCATAAGTGGTGATAAAATGCAGCCTTATATTGAAACACAAACAAAACTCTTTGAGACTCTACTGTCATCTTGCTCTAACGTGCTAATGAATAACAATTCAAACGGTCGAGGTACTACTGCTATCATACTGGAGTGAATAAAATTTCAATGTTTTAAATGTTTCACTGATTAATTGGATGGAGATCAATTTGTTGAGGCTCTACGGGGTCTTACTCTAGCTTACTTAATCTCGAGGTTTCTATTTCCCCGCAATTTTTTTGCGGTGTATGAATTAAAGAGCGAGGGAACTAGTAACAAGCTCGTTTCCATAGTGCCGATCCCCACTATTAGTATCTACAAATCAAGAATAGTGTAGACAGTGTGGAGAGTTATTACCCCACAACACCATTCAGAGGTAAGGTTTCTAGCGGCAGACTGTATAGATTGATCTTCATTGCACAGAGCTCATCTTAAGAGAGTTGTAAACTAGTTTTAACGACTAAGGCTACATCACCTAAGACTGGCTACACCAGTAATTAAGATAGGATTTCAACAATGCTTCACTGAGCACGTAGGCCTACTAGAATAGTGTTAATACACTTTTACTTTAGGAATCAATCGTATAACCAATTATTTCATGAACAAACACTGTAGTTAGTTTCTCCAATACAGGGAAGGGTGGGCTTTATATTTACCTGAACGTTTAAAGTAATTTAGTTTTCAAAATAGCCACTCAAATATTTACAGCGCTAGGAATATTCCTTGGCATTAAAAATAGCGTTTCCTTTAAAAATATACAACTTGGTGTTTTTCAATTCCTTCTATTAGCTCACAATCTCCTGATATATATCTTGTACAAATTTTCAATCGTTAATAAACTAACGTTTTTTATTTATCCAATGAAGTTCAAATACATTTCTTTTAACCTATAGTGAATGACAATTTATGTTGATAGTTTAAAAAAATATTTATTCATTATTTAAATTATAAAAATTGGGGGGGATGATTCGAAATGAATATCCTCATGTTCGAAGTCGAGCACTTTGGCACTGAGCCAACTTTCCCACAGCTAGAAATTAACTTTTCGAAGTTGTATATGCATTTTCTTTTGCTGCATCAGGTTGTCGTCGAAACCTCTATTGCACAACCTCAACTTCTTGCCATGGTTACCACACACAATCATAAATAATGCTCTAAGATTAAAAATGAATGAAAATAAAAACATAAACAAATACACTGGATTAACGGTATCGAACCTTGCTTCACAAATGGACAATGCGAAAGGAAAGAGAAAAGAAAGCACAAGACAATGAAAGCGACGACAAAAGCGTATAAATAATAACAAAAAAAATAATAGTCCAATACCATACATAGAAAGTAAAATGGAAAATTGCAAAAAAATTGGCTTTCTATTTTGCCATTTAATATTGTTGTTCTGACGAACGCGCGCGCGGAACTCACACACGCACGCACACGCACACGCACACACACACACACACACACACCGTGATATTTCACGTTGTCCGTTATTTTTTCCTTCCACTGACTTTATGAAGTTATTATTATTAAATGTAAACAATTGTTTCCACCATTAAGTGCAATAATTTTACCTTATGTGATGAGGCACCTTTCGGTCACTTGACCATTGTCGAATCACTATCAAAGTGATTGAATCAGAGTGATTCGACAATGGTCAAGTGACCGAAAGGTGCCTCATCACATAAGGTAAAATTATTGCACTTAATGGTGGAAACAATTGTTTACATTTAATAATAATAACTTCATATATATATATATATGGTATATACATATTTATATCAAGTGTAACTATAAAATTTAAAAAAAACTAAAATGAAAAATGTATTTCTTGATTTAAGTAGATATTGACGTCGACATTTTTTTATATTACTGGTTTTAAAATTTTACAATAAAAATCCCTTCATGAAAAGTTCAATGCAGTACTTGAAGAAGGACACACTGCGCAGCCGCAGGTAGACAGACAGCTTCTACGTAATATTTCTGCAGTACAACAACGCATATGTAGCTTGCCTCCTCAACTGACATTTGGAAGAGCAGGGTAAAGAACACTACACATTGTTGAACTCAAGCAAGTATGCAATCCTTGTTGACAATTATGTCTTTTCATTTGTCGTCCTGCAGCCCCATTCTGACCGAATATCTTCCTGTTATGTACATGGACATTTTGAAATACTTTCATATTTTATATATTATCTAGATATTTAAAAATATAAACTAGGTTTTCCTCGTTTCAATTCACAATGCAAACTCTAGTTTTGTGATAACTTGCGGGATATCCACATCAATGACGTCATTCAACAAAGGAGTCTATTGAAATCTTATGGAGGGTTGAATAGACTGGATGTACGAGTATTTTGTTTACAGTTGATGACTGCCAACTCCAGCCGAGCGTGTTGATTGTGCAATCAAGCAACACAGCGCTTGCTTTTATATGTTTGAGGTACAGTACATTTTACTATACATTTGAAGCAACTCCTATATAACTCATTATATAGGACTCCTAGCAACTCCTTATACTTATAATAATTAGTAGAACTTGAAATAATGTTTACTTTTTTCTTAACATTTTAAATATCGGTAGATGCATGCCACGGGATTACATTGAAACTGTAACACTCTTAAAAATATGGTGTTAAATATAAATTCATTTATATATTTAATTTTTATTTAATAATTATATCGTCCCAATATAAAAGAAAATTTTTGTTTTATAGGTGCACATTGTGAATCTAGCGTAGGTAGTAAGCGCTCCTAGCGGGTGAAATAGAAAAATATCGTACGAGTTAGTAACTTAAAGGTAATTAACCACCTCACGCCATGTGACGTAAGCATGAGGCGATACTTCTGAACCAATCAGAATATTCAAAATAATAAGTAAGGGTGGGAAATTTCAGTTAGCGCGTCTTTGCAACGACTCCACTTCTCAAAAAGTCTCCGAACGAGACGGACGTGATGGTATTTTCGGACGTAACCTAGAAATTTGTAAGCTTCCAGTATTCAAAATTTAAGATGTCAAGGCCGGTACCAAATTTTATAAACGCAACAAAAGAAGAAGTCAGAAGCGATTATTTATGTGTTTCCAATAAGTAAAGGTTTATATCATTTTTGTATACGAGCGCTGATTCCAGGATCGATGTGCAGTGATTAGTGATTCCAAAAGCCATGGGCAATGTTTTGTGGTATGTGTTGAAGTGTTTTATAAGTAATGTGCACAACCAGGTACGTTTTAGATAATAATAAAGAAAATGTATTTTAATGTTAACTAAGTTGAATTTTAATTGATAAAGGGTTAACACATGAACGGTAGAAATTGTCCTTTGAATATTCATTTCTAAAAATTTAATTGGAAAATTTAAGTTATTACCTTCTCGATATATATAAATTTTAAAGGTTAATAAGTAATTAAAAAGTATGGAATAATTAGCAGTAATTAAAAGTAAATTACTCGACACATTGGTGTCATTTGTTCTTTTGTAATTTGTCATTGATTAATAAATTGTATAACTTTGTATTTTAAAACTTTAAATTCTTATTTCATAAGTAACCTAGTTCTAGCTTCAAGATATGAGCAACGTCCCAGACAGACAGTAATTGCCTGAGCTGCGGCGTAGAACTAGAAGCCCCTGGTAAGTAAGGTTAATTAATTTGTTAATTAGTAATTAACACACATTTTTAAAATAAAGGTAAAACTTACCCAGGTAAAAAAGGCTAGCCCGTTACAACCGTAAAATAGCACTGTGGATAAGCTTCAGTTTGAGGTCGAACTTGATCCTAATATAAAATTTAATTACTTATATACAGGTTGATTGAAAAACAAAATAATGATAAATATCTTTCTAGTGGCTTAAGACGGGACGGCAAATTTAAACTCACCAAACGTGAAAAAAAAACATACAAAATAATAGTTTTGACAGAGAGAGTTATATAGTCATGGTGAACTTGTATCCAATATTTATATTATGTCACAATTTCTTAAAAACTATTTGCTTAAAATTATCCTTTCTATTGAAGTTGCTTGATGTAATCATCTTGAATTCACTGATTAAATTAGTTTAAAAAATACTTAACTAAGTGAATACGTAGTTGCTTACTTGCTGACGCAAAACATTCGTTTCTTTTTTGATGAGAGGGTTAGCTTCGTAAAAGGAACGAATGTTTTGAAAAGCGTCAGCAAGTAAGCAAGTAGCTGTAAGCACTTAGTTGAGTATTTTTAAAATTAGTCTTTCTATTGGTTCACACTCTCCTTATATATATATATATATATATATATATATATATATATATATATATAATACGTTTTCTTGTTTAATAATTTAAAACAACATAGGTTATTCAAATACAAGACCCAACGAAAAGCTTTGGATATAAATTAATAAATATTCTTGTATTTGAATAACCTATGTTGTTTTAATATATATATATATATATATATATATATATATATATATATATATATATATATATATATCTTGTTCAAATTATCATCGTTGATAAAATACTTTTTATTCATCCACTCGGGTTCAAATACATTTTTTAAAACTTGTAGTGGATGACAATTGATGCTAGTACAGTTATTTTTACAAATATTAATTCATTAATGGAACTTAAGGAATTAGTTTTGTAGGGATGGGCCGATTCCTAAAATGTTCGATTCCGATTCCGATTCCGATTCTAAAATTTTCCTTTCGATTCTCGATTCTTTAGTCGATTCTCGATTCTTTCAAGTTATATTAGCTTACATGCTAGTTCTCTAATAATTAATTTAGTTAACATCTTGGTCATATGGCAAAACCTTTTAAAAGTTCTGTTTTAATGTAATAGGCTACACAAAACCTTCTACCGTGAGAGTGATATCTGTCTATAATATAATTTATTAAGGTTAAGTTTCGGAGGAATAATACAGTGTTTCTGTTATCCGTCTATTCGCTCAACTGTCATGGCCACGGTTTCGACGGTGACGGTTAATCGAGTTTTTACTGTACTTTTCTGTGTTTTGTTCTGACATTTAGTGAGAGAGAGAGAGAGAGAGAGAGAGAGAGAGAGACGAGCGATGTCAAACGACCAGAAATGGTTACGATCTTGATTGCTGTTGCTTCATAAATAATAATATTTTCGTTTACTTTAATCATTTAATTCATTCAAATCAACTAATACATAAATAAGACATAGTTGGTAATTAATTATTTTTCCACACAAATATAATAAATTTTGGTAATAAATTACTCCACACGCATATTTTAATGGTTAACAAAATAGGAATCGGAATCGACACTTTTATGAATGAAGAATCGAGTGTCGACGATTCCTCGATACCACCTAGAATCGACGATTCCTGGAATCGAGAATCGGAATCGGCCCATCCCTAAGTTTTAGTTTCATATGGGAGAAAAACTTTTCCCAAAAGGGGCAAGGTATGTGTAATAAGCCTTTAAATAAGTGACAATATATGATTTAATAATACAGCTGTTTCGTTACTTTATTTCTATTAACTGTAATTATCTAATAAAAACTAAGTAACAGATTTTTTCTTTGTTGACCTATGTAGGCATTTACTTTAAAAAATCTGTGATTATATTACTAGATTTTATTTATATTCTCAAGTTCAGGAGTCATATTTTTCTGAATGATTCAAAATATTTATAGCTAGCGCTAGTGTTCTTGGTTTCAGAGTTGGTTTTGAGCTCCTGGCCTACTCGACACGTTTAAAAAATACGTTAAAGATAGGCTGGGGCAGATGGGTAGAGCCCCGACAGATCTGGCTAGGTAGCAACCAATACATTTTATTACAAAGGTCACTTTGTAAGAAAAATAAATGTCTATGTAATTTTTACTTTATTTAGTTCCTCATGTAATTACCATTTAACCAACATTAACAAAATACAAATTAATCTATGATGCATTTCCATATAAAATATATCACTTCAAAAGGAATAAATTACCATCTATTCAAGTTAGACGGGTAGGTGGAAGCCATTGTTTATCGACGTAGCAAATTAACCTCTAACGCATGACTCAGATGTATCGTGTGTTCGCGCATGCGTGTGGAAGGCTGCGGCTCAGGGATAAGCTCCTTATCAGAGACGGAGTTAATGCGCACGTATAGAGATAAATCTCGTGATTTTTGCAAATAAAAACACGATTGTTAACGCGGCTTAAATGTTTTAAAGAAGATTACGATAGGCACTAACGTAGCCTTGTATTTTAGACACATTCTGTAACGCTGACTACTTTGAAAAATACTCTACAACTCTTTATTATAGGGGGACTGTCAAAATTGTTAAAGATTTGTTTACCCTTGCTCTCTTCTTAAAACAAACTTATAATAGGCTGTATGCATAAAACATCGACAGCTAGAAGTTATATAACCTTAAAATTACAGGCAAATTCTTTGTTACTAATTTTAAAAATACTCAACCAAGTGAATACGTAATTGCTTACTTGCTGACGCGTTTCAAAACGATCGTTCCTTTTACGAAGCAACCCTCTACTCGACTTGAGTAGCTTCGGAAAAGGAACGAATGTAATGAAACGCGTCAGCAAGTAAGCAATTACATATTCACTTAGTTGAGTATTTTTAAAATTATTACAATAAAAATATTGAAAAGAACCCCAATACCACAAACATAATCAAAAATAACAAATAAGACAAATTACTTAAGATTAAACCCTTATGTACATTTCGATGACCATGTCATCATCATCAGAGGGTCTTGTTACAAAACACAATCTAGCACACAAGAAGTTACAAACTAGAATGATACCAATCGTTCTCCGCGGTCGCTATATATAGGCGTGAGGTAAGCTCCGCCCCCTCTCCGCCCTCGACCGACAAATAACGATCGGCCATCAGGAACCAAAATGGCAGATTTTCACTCAAATCTTCACTCAAATAATTTTGTTATCACTAGAACCTTTGCCACACGTAGGACGTTAGTAACAATTAAATGAGTATTAGAAATGTGACCTTGGCTTAGGAGTCTTAAGGACTATCTATTAATAAAAGTGACACAGGCTTGTCACACGATAGAAACTTGTATTATTCAAACGTGTTTAAATGACTAAGCCGTTTATTCTCCGTGGTTACATCTTCACTCTACAAGTAAAATTAATATGAAAATAATATTTTTTTAAAAATTTGTTTTACTTGTTGCTGTCAAAGAGCAAGAACGCTTCTGTCACTGAAACTAGTTGGATTTAATGATTGAATATAGAGAGAGCTTGTGCCAATTTTATTATTAAATATTTACAATGAAATCAAAATTTCAATTAATTACATGATGGAAAAATTATGACTAATATTAAAAAGGGTAGAAATTATGCATCATTGGCATCATTTGATATTTCATTCAATGTACATAGAATCGAGGCAGGGTGATCGTTCTAGATATATTTGCCTCGAAGTTACAACGAAGGTGTAGCTCCATCGTACATAGAATCGAGAGAGAGTGATCGTTCTAGATATATTTGCCTCGAAGTTACAACGAAGGTGTAGCTCCATCGTACATAGAATCGAGACGGGGTGATCGTTCTAGATATATTTGCTTCGAAGTTACAACGAAGGTGTAGCCTCATCGTACATAGAATCGAGACGGGGTGATCGTTCTAGATATATTTGCTTCGAAGTTACAACGAAGGTGTAGCTCCATCGTACATAGAATCGAGGCAGGGTGATCGTTCTAGATATATTTGCCTCGAAGTTACAACGAAGGTGTAGCTCCATCGTACATAGAATCGAGACAGGGTGATCGTTCTAGATATATTTGCCACGAGGTTACAACGACGGTGTAGCTCCATCGTACATAGAATCGAGACAGGGTGATCGTTCTAGATATATTTGCCACGAGGTTACAACGACGGTGTAGCTCCATCGTACATAGAATCGAGACAGGGTGTTCGTTCTAGATATATTTGCCTCGAAGTTACAACGACGGTGTAGCTCCATCGTACATAGAATCGAGACGGGGTGATCGTTCTAGATATATTTGCTTCGAAGTTACAACGAAGGTGTAGCCTCATCGTACATAGAATCGAGACGGGGTGATCGTTCTAGATATATTTGCTTCGAAGTTACAACGAAGGTGTAGCTCCATCGTACATAGAATCGAGGCAGGGTGATCGTTCTAGATATATTTGCCTCGAAGTTACAACGAAGGTGTAGCTCCATCGTACATAGAATCGAGACAGGGTGATCGTTCTAGATATATTTGCCACGAGGTTACAACGACGGTGTAGCTCCATCGTACATAGAATCGAGACAGGGTGATCGTTCTAGATATATTTGCCACGAGGTTACAACGACGGTGTAGCTCCATCGTACATAGAATCGAGACAGGGTGTTCGTTCTAGATATATTTGCCTCGAAGTTACAACGACGGTGTAGCTCCATCGTACATAGAATCGAGACAGGGTGATCGTTCTAGATATATTTGCCACGAGGTTACAACGACGGTGTAGCTCCATCGTACATAGAATCGAGACAGGGCGATCGTTCTAGATATATTTGCCACGAGGTTACAACGACGTTGTAGCTCCATCGTACATAGAATCGAGACAGGGTGATCGTTCTAGATATATTTGCTTCGAAGTTACAACGAAGGTGTAGCTCCATCGTACATAGAATCGAGACGGGGTGATCGTTCTAGATATATTTGCCACGAGGTTACAACAAAGGTGTAGCTCCATCGTACATAGAATCGAGAGAGGGTGATCGTTCTAGATATATTTGCCACGAGGTTACAACGAAGGTGTAGCTCCATCGTACATAGAATCGAGACAGGGTGATCGTTCTAGATATATTTGCCACGAGGTTACAACGACGGTGTAGCTCCATCGTACATACAATCGAGACAGGGTGATCGTTCTAGATATATTTGCCACGAGGTTACAACGAAGGTGTAGCTCCATCGTACATAGAAACGAGACAGGGTGATCGTTCTAGATATATTTGCCACGAGGTTACAACGAAGGTGTAGCTCCATCGTACATAGAATCGAGACAGGGTGATCGTTCTAGATATATTTGCCACGAGGTTACAACGACGGTGTAGCTCCATCGTACATAGAATCGAGACAGGGTGATCGTTCTAGATATATTTGCCTCGAAGTTACAACGAAGGAGTAGCTCCATCGTACATAGAATCGAGACAGGGTGATCGTTCTAGATATATTTGCCACGAGGTTACAACGACGGTGTAGCTGCATCGTACATAGAATCGAGAGAGGGTGATCGTTCTAGATATATTTGCCTCGAAGTTACAACGAAGGTGTAGCTCCATCGTACATAGAATCGAGACAAGGTGATCGTGCTAGATATATTTGCTTCGAAGTTACAACGAAGGTGTAGCTCCATCGTACATAGAATCGAGAGAGGGTGATCGTTCTGGATATATTTGCCTCGAAGTTACAACGAAGGTGTAGCTCCATCGTACATAGAATCGAGACAGGGTGATCGTTCTAGATATATTTGCCACGAGGTTACAACGACGGTGTAGCTGCATCGTACATAGAATCGAGAGAGGGTGATCGTTCTATATAAATTTGCCTCGAAGTTACAACGAAGGTGTAGCTCCATCGTACATAGAATCGAGACAAGGTGATCGTGCTAGATATATTTGCTTCGAAGTTACAACGAAGGTGTAGCTCCATCGTACATAGAATCGAGAGAGGGTGATCGTTCTGGATATATTTGCCTCGAAGTTAAAACGAAGGTGTAGCTCCATCGTACATAGAATCGAGAGAGGGTGATCGTTCTGGATATATTTGCCACGAAGTTACAACGAAGGTGTAGCTCCATCGTACATAGAATCGAGAGAGGGTTATTGTTCTGGATATATTTGCCTCGAAGTTAAAACGAAGGTGTAGCTCCATCGTACATAGAATCGAGAGAGGGTGAACGTTCTAGATATATTTGCCTCGAAGTTACAACGAAGGTGTAGCCTCATCGTACATAGAATCGAGACAGGGTGATCGTTCTAGATATATTTGCCTCGAAGTTAAAACGAAGGTGTAGCTCCATCGTACATAGAATCGAGACTGGGTGATTGTTCTAGATATATTTGCTTCGAAGTTACAACGAATGTGTAGCTCCATCGTACATAGAATCGAGACAGGGTGATTGTTCTAGATATATTTGTTTCGAAGTTACAACGAAGGTGTAGCTCCATCGTACATAGAATCGAGACAGGATGATCGTTCTAGATATATTTGCTTCGAAGTTAAAACGAAGGTGTAGCTCCATCGTACATAGAATCGAGACAAGGTGATCGTTCTAGATATATTTGCTTCGAAGTTACAACGAAGGTGTAGCTCCATCGTACATAGAATCGAGACAGGGTGATTGTTCTAGATATATTTGCTTCGAAGTTACAACGAAGGTGTAGCTCCATCGTACATAGAATCGAGAGAGGGTGATCGTTCTAGATATATTTGCCTCGAAGTTACAACGAAGGTGTAGCTCCATCGTACATAGTATCGAGACAGGGTGATCGTTCTAGATATATTTGCCTCGAAGTTACAACGAAGGTGTAGCTCCATCGTATACAGAATCGAGACAGGGTGATCGTTCTAGATATATTTGCTTCGAAGTTACAACGAATGTGTAGCTTCATCGTATACAGAATCGAGACAGGGTGATCGTTCTAGATATATTTGCCTCGAAGTTACAACGAAGGTGTAGCTTCATCGTATACAGAATCGAGACAGGGTGATCGTTCTAGATATATTTACCTCGAAGTTACAACGAAGGTGTAGCTGCATCGTACATAGAATCGAGACAGGGTGATCGTTCTAGATATTTGATTCGAAGTTACAACGAAGGTGTAGCTCAATCGTACATAAAATCGAGACAGGGTGATCGTTCTAGATATATTTGCTTCGAAGTTACAATGAAGGTGACCTCATCGTACATAGAATCGAGACGGGGTGATCGTTCTAGATATATTTGCCTCGAAGTTACAACGAACGTGTAGCTCCATCGTACATAGAATCGAGACAAGGTGATCGTTCTAGATATATTTGCCTCGAAGTTACAACAAAGGTGTAGCTTCATCGTACATAGAATCGAGACAAGGTGATCGTTCTAGATATATTTGCCACGAGGTTACAACGACGGTGTAGCTCCATCGTACATAGAATCGAGACAAGGTGATCGTTCTAAATATATTTGCCTCGAAGTTACAACGAAGGTGTAGCTCCATCGTACATAGAATCGAGACAAGGTGATCGTTCTAGATATATTTGCTTCGAAGTTACAACGAAGGTGTAGCTCCATCGTACATAGAATCGAGACAGGGTGATCGTTCTAGATATATTTGCTTCGAAGTTACAACGAAGGTGTAGCTCCATCGTACATAGAATCGAGAGAGGGTGATCGTTCTAGATATATTTGCCTCGAAGTTACAACGAAGGTGTAGCTCCATCGTACATAGAATCGAGACAGGGTGATCGTTCTAGATATATTTGCTTCGAAGTTACAACGAAGGTGTAGCTCCATCGTACATAGAATCGAGACAGGGTGATCGTTCTAGATATATTTGCCTCGAAGTTACAACGAAGGTGTAGCTCCATCGTACATAGAATCGAGAGAGGGTGATCGTTCTAGATATATTTGCTTCGAAGTTACAACAAAGGTGTAGCTCCATCGTACATAGAATCGAGACAGGGTGATCGTTCTAGATATATTTGCCTCGAAGTTACAACGAAGGTGTAACTCCATCGTACATAGAATCGAGCGTTCTAGATATATTTGCTTCGAAGTTACAACGAAGGTGTAGCTCCATCGTACATAGAATCGAGAGAGGGTGATCGTTCTAGATATATTTGCTTCGAAGTTACAACAAAGGTGTAGCTCCATCGTACATAGAATCGAGACAGGGTGATCGTTCTAGATATATTTGCCTCGAAGTTACAACGAAGGTGTAGCTCCATCGTACATAGAATCGAGCGTTCTAGATATATTTGCTTCGAAGTTACAACGAAGGTGTAGCTCCATCGTACATAGAATCGAGACGGGGTGATCGTTCTAGATATATTTGCTTCGAAGTTACAACGAAGGTGTAGCTCCATCGTACATAGAATCGAGACAGGGTGATCGTTCTAGATATATTTGCTTCGAAGTTACAACGAAGGTGTAGCTCCATCGTACATAGAATCGAGACAGGGTGATCGTTCTAAATATATTTGCCTCGAAGTTACAACGAAGGTGTAGCTCCATCGTACATAGAATCGAGACAAGGTGATCGTTCTAGATATATTTGCTTCGAAGTTACAACGAAGGTGTAGCTCCATCGTACATAGAATCGAGACAGGGTGATCGTTCTAGATATATTTGCTTCGAAGTTACAACGAAGGTGTAGCTCCATCGTACATAGAATCGAGAGAGGGTGATCGTTCTAGATATATTTGCCTCGAAGTTACAACGAAGGTGTAGCTCCATCGTACATAGAATCGAGACAGGGTGATCGTTCTAGATATATTTGCTTCGAAGTTACAACGAAGGTGTAGCTCCATCGTACATAGAATCGAGACAGGGTGATCGTTCTAGATATATTTGCCTCGAAGTTACAACGAAGGTGTAGCTCCATCGTACATAGAATCGAGAGAGGGTGATCGTTCTAGATATATTTGCTTCGAAGTTACAACAAAGGTGTAGCTCCATCGTACATAGAATCGAGACAGGGTGATCGTTCTAGATATATTTGCCTCGAAGTTACAACGAAGGTGTAGCTCCATCGTACATAGAATCGAGCGTTCTAGATATATTTGCTTCGAAGTTACAACGAAGGTGTAGCTCCATCGTACATAGAATCGAGAGAGGGTGATCGTTCTAGATATATTTGCTTCGAAGTTACAACAAAGGTGTAGCTCCATCGTACATAGAATCGAGACAGGGTGATCGTTCTAGATATATTTGCCTCGAAGTTACAACGAAGGTGTAGCTCCATCGTACATAGAATCGAGCGTTCTAGATATATTTGCTTCGAAGTTACAACGAAGGTGTAGCTCCATCGTACATAGAATCGAGACGGGGTGATCGTTCTAGATATATTTGCTTCGAAGTTACAACGAAGGTGTAGCTCCATCGTACATAGAATCGAGACAGGGTGATCGTTCTAGATATATTTGCTTCGAAGTTACAACGAAGGTGTAGCTCCATCGTACATAGAATCGAGACAGGGTGATCGTTCTAGATATATTTGCCTCGAAGTTACGACAAAGGTGTAGCTCCATCGTACATAGAATCGAGACAGGGTGATTGTTCTAGATATATTTCCTTCGAAGTTACAACGAAGCTGTAGCTCCATCGTACATTGAAGCTTTAGCTCCCTCAACTTAAAGACTCTTTAGACCGGGGGTTCTTAAACTTTCTGGTACCACGCCTCCTCTTCTTGAATTGAAAGCCTCCCACACCCCCCTTCACTTTACACTTCCTACAAATAAATTGTACAGGCATATGAAAAAGAAATAAATATTATATATTAAATATGGTTATACTTTTTTTTGTAATAAGTAATGAATAAAAATTTGTCAAGTACAAGAATAGTTTTATTGTAAATATTATTGAAACCTTTTCGCCAATAAAATAAGTATCACCATCTTCAGGAAAAACCATAATATAACAAAAGTTTTTCAAAAATTAAATCATCTTAAATCATGATATAATTTTTGTAAAAGTTGTGTTATATCCTGGTGTATTCCTTAAGATGCAATTATTATTTTACTAGCGAAAAGCTTTGAATAATATATAAGTTAAAATTATTCTTGTATTTGAAATATTTTTATTCATTAATTATATATATTATAAACAATTTATTAATTTATACAAACTTTCACAAGAAACATGATATAATATTTTTAAGTTTTAATTCGCAAGGTAAATTTTAGCTGATAAGAGGAAAATCTGTTAGTGAGATGGATGAGCTTGAATTGTTTTCATTAGCATACCTATTTGAGGTTGTATTTTAGTAAGGGCACAACCCAAGTCATTAGCAAAATCAATTTTGTTCCTATATTTTGATTTTAATTGGACAAGTGCTGAAAATGTTTTTCACACAAGTAAGAGATTGTAAAAGGCATATATAATGGAATAGCTGCCTGTGATACAATTTTAAGTGTTTCATCCAAAATGAAGATTTGTTCATTGTGACTCTGTTGCCACATTGAACGGCAAACATTCGTTTCGCGATACTTTTGTACTATTATTCTTTTCAAGCATTGATTTAATTTCGTATACGAAATTCCCACAGCCTTTACTTATATTTCTTTCATAAATGACATTTCACTTGAAGTTCCCGAACATCATGGTCAAAAAATTACCTATGTAAAACAAATTTGAGATGTAAATTTAGTTTTAAATCTTCGATAAATTGTGTACTTGAATTTTAACTAAATGAGATTTATCCTACTATTTTCCGTCCGCTCTCGCGTCCCCCATGACTTGCCTTCACCCCTCCCTTTGGGAACCTATGGTTTAGACACTGACTTTGAACCAACACTAAAAGTTGATTCAAATCACCCTGGTTTCTAAAACTGTTGTAAAACATTTATTCTTTTGATTACTGTCGTAAACAAACAACAAAAGGCTAAATAATTTATTCAATTATCTCTCTATAGGAGTAGACCTATATTAAGTAAACAAAAACTGAATGATTAATTTCTAATTACCATAGTTTCTGAGTAATTAAATCAGAAGATCCATTTCTGATCATGTTGGACTTAGCCCCTGGATAAACAAACACTAAAATGACGATTTCTAATCACATTGGATTTAGAAACTATCATAAACAAACACTGAAAGGATTATTTCTGATCATGTTGGACTTAAGACACTGTGATAAACAAACACTGAAATATTGATTTCTAATTACGTTGGATTTAGATAATGCTGACAACAAACAATAATAGGAAGATTTCTAAATCAGTCGTTAAATATTTTAGAGACTGTCGTAAAGAAACACTGAAAGGTTGATTTTTAATTACTTTGGATTTAGATACTGTCGTAAACAAACACTAAATGGACGATTTCTAATCACTCTGGTTTTAGACTATCGTAAACAAACACTGAAAAGTTGATTACCAATCACGTTGGATTTAGACACTGTCGTAAACAAACAATAAAAGACAGATTTCTAAATCAGTCGTAAAGATTTTAGAGACTGTCGTAATGAAACACTGAAAGGTTGATTTTTAATTACTTTGGATTTAGATACTGTCGTAAACAAACACCAAATGGACGATTTCTAATCACTCTGGTTTTAGACTATCGTAAACAAACACTGAAAAGTTGATTACCAATCACGTTGGATTTAGACACTTTTGTAAACAAACACTAGAAGGACGATTTCTAAGCACGTTGTACTTAGACACTATCGTAAACTAACAAAAAAGGACTATTTCTGATCATGTTGGACTTAAGACACTGATAAACAAAACACTGAAATATTATTTCTAATTACGTTGTATTTAGATACTGCTGGGAACAAACAACAATAGAAATATTTCTAATCACTCTGGTTTAGAGACTGTCGTAAAGAAACACAGAAAGTTGATTTCTAACTACGTTCGATTTAGACACTGTCGTAAAGAAACACTGAAAGATTGATTTTTAATTACTCTGGATTTAGATACTGTCGTAAACACTAAATGGACGATTTCTAATCACTCTGGTTTTAGACACTGTCGTAAAGAAACACTGAAAGATTGATTTTTAATTACTCTGGATTTAGATACTGTCGTGAACACTAAATGGACGATTTCTAATCACTCTGGTTTTAGACACTGTCGTAAAGAAACATTAAAAGATTGATTTCTAATTACTCTGGATTTAGATACTGTCGTAAACACTAAATGGACGATTTCTAATCACGTTGGATTTAGACACTGTCGTAAAGAAACACTGAAAGATTGATTTTTAATTACTCTGGATTTAGATACTGTCGTAAACACTAAATGGACGATTTCTAATCACGTTGGATTTAGACACTGTCGTAAAGAAACACTGAAAGATTGATTTTCAATTACTCTGGATTTAGATACTGTCGTAAACACTAAATGGACGATATCTAATCACTCTAGTTTTTGATAGTGTCGTAAACAAACACAGACAGAATTTTTATCAACGAGTATCGTAAACAAAGTTAATTTCTAATCACGTTGGATTTAGACACTTTTGTAAACAAACACTAAAAGGACGATTTCTAACACGTTGGAATTAGACAATGTCTTAAGCAAGGAATAAAAACTACGATAATTTTGCAATAATATATTAGTAATGTGACTCCAGAAAAGTTGACACTTTTGAATCAGATGAAAAAGTTGCACAGTAACATGTTGCCAGGTCATCAAGAAATTTTAATCTTTTAGCAAGAGAAGACATAGGAAATGAGAATTGTGTTGAAGAAGACAGTACAGGGAGGAACCGAGTAATTTGAAAACGTGTACTTTTGTTCTACATGTTTTACAAAAACACGTTCCCTATTAAAGATTCTAATAAACCATACAATGTGGTATAGTCGTTAAATGAGAATAAAAAGGTTATGTTTGACTAGACTACAAATGCCTTTGACCTCTTCACAATCAACTGTACAGCAGCGCTAATATCACTTTCATTAACCTCAAGATATCGAAAGAAATTAAACTTTCGTGATTTTTACTAATAACAACTATAATTTTCAAGATTTGGTTAGGTAAAAAACCAACGAGGTGGCAGACGGTTGACCGGACCGCAGGACAGAAAGCTTGAAATGTGTGGTTAATAGATTTACAATGATATTTACTGATTATAAATTTAACTAAATCAACTGAACGTAATTCTTGTAAAGTACCAGTACCTATGGATGTCTTTACGTAAAAAATCGGAACGATAATATATCATTCAATATCATTATGCGGAATCCCTTATAGTACAATTAATTGAAAAATAAGTTAACATTTTTATTAATTGGCAGTAATTAATGGTAACATTTAAACTTAATAATCTACAATATACAAAGTAAAAGCATAATGTTTGTTGGCTTTTGGAAATCTTCAGCATAAGTCGTTCATCTTCATAAAATGTTCTAATGACGCGAACAGAATGCAGTTTCTTCAACCCAAAGGCCTTCAACCATACAGAAAGCAACTGGTGATCGCAACGCAACGTAAACTTGAGTTGTTATTAGAAACGTTTCTAGTCGGTTTACAAGATTGTTCATATAAAGTTGCTAGTTTAGTTGTCAGTTATGTTGTCGTCAGAGGAAAATTGTCTATATTTTAAGAAAGAAGCTACAAAAACGTTACAAAAAAGACAATTCAGTGTAGGCCTACACCCCTATAACGTTATTCATGCGGGACAAAGTCAATATATTGCTGTGCAAAATTCACGAAACTAACCAGACCAATTTTCTAATTATTATCGTATGATCATTAGCAGTTACGACTACCTTTCAAATCATGTATTTTAGAACATCAAGAAAAATAACACATAATTGTCGAGAACAGATTTCAGCTGCAGAAAGATTAACAATCACACTCAGCTAAGGTTAATTGCTCATTTAAGAACCCAGATTACCCTGATGGCCTCCTGGAAGGACGTTTGAGATTGCCGCGTAAATGAAGTGGGGATGTAACTTCACGTTAGATGGGGTAGATGGCGAGCCATCATTTGTTTACTTAGGCCTTACTCTACCTATTGACCACGTAAGCAGAGTTTGGTTTCATTTATTTGGAGATTTTCAATTGAGTTTTCGTTATGGCTGACGAGACAGACATTTCTGTTGATGGATAAGTACAAAAGATCTATTTGTAGTGATTTTATGATTTTAAGAGTATTTCTCCCTTCGGAAGGAATCAATCTAAGTTTGTGAAACCCAAACAGTTTTTTTGCTATTAGTGTTTGGGTAGTATTCAGTCTCAAATTTAGAAGACATTCCAGGAGGACTTCAGGATAATACGACATAATTTTTGTTTCATATTGAAGAAAGAAGCTGACACTTCATAAGCTGTTAGAAATTCTTGAGGAGGATGATAAATAAAAGATTTATTGATTTCCTCCCACATTAGTAAAATCATTCGGTTGATAAATCTATGGTGCCGTATTTCGGGAGTCAAGGGGCGAAACAATGTATTAGGAGTAAAACTATTTGTTTCGGTATGAAATTTTGGTGTGGAGATACTTCAAGTGGATATTTAGCTTGGCTAGAGCCTTATCAGGATACAAACACCTGCTCAAAAAACTATTGGGACAAAAGTATGGGATACGGTGTAGTCATGTCATACATTGACCAACTTTCTCCAATGATTCCATATCGAGTATATCTTTACAACTTGTTTACAAGTGTGGAATTGTTGGATGCTACGAAAAAGAGACAAATAGGAGGAGTAGAAACAATCAGGCCAAACCTTATTCATGGGAGTTGTCCTTTGAAGAGTGTAGAGGAAATGAAAAAAAGGATAGGGGAGCGTACGATTATTCAACTTATCATCTTTCGGGAATAAGTGTAACACATTGGAATTACAACAATGTATGTAGTTACAATGGCTACAAACTTTGACGCCGTACGTCCCCTGGCATTAACGAGTAGGTTTTCAAGAGAGAAAAAAAAGGAAAATCCAAGTCACACAGACGCAAGTCATTCACAAATATAACCAGTTCATGGGGGGGGGGGGCGGATCGACAGAGATGATCAAAATATTTCATTATATAGATGTGGGATCCGTGGGAAAAATGGTACTTCCCCTTACTGGCTCATCTTATAGATGTGTGCGAGCACAACGCCTGGCAACTTTACAGACGGAAGGAATCCAAAAATATGGACCATTTAGAATTCCGAAGGAGAGTTGCTGATAATGTTTTGCTGTCAAAACATTACCAAGGTATGTAGAGGATGGTTTTACAACGAGGACGCCAAGTAAGACATCACTCGTGGATAGCCGTTATGATGGTGTAGATCATCTCGTGTGTAGCTTGCCTACTCTCCCAACTGGAAAGAAGCAGCAACTGAAGTGTCGAGCTTGTTAAAAAAAAAAAAAAAAAAACACAACGAAGTGTATGAAATGTGACATCCCCTCCATGTAGATTGTTTTGTTTCATACCACAAAAAGTTATATGTATTTGTTCGATGATACCTAAAATAGTTCATTTTTGTACATTTGTTTTGTTCATTTTTCATAAAATAGTTGATTTTTGTATAGTAAAAAATATTTACCAACACAAATGTTTCGTTATCCATTAAAGCAAAAATGATGTCCCATTAACCTAACGTCCTTCTAGAAGGATGTCAGGTTTTAAGACCATTGATGGACAAACTTTTTGAAATTTAATTTTTTCTAGTTTGTTGAAATATAATGAATGTATTTCATCCAAAAAAACAAAAAAAAAAAAAACTAAGAAAAAAAAGGGCAATCTGGGTTAATATGTATTTTTTTTAATGTAAAACTGCAAAACTTAAAATAACATTACAATACAATGAAATAAAAATTAGATTTTAAACAAATGAAATTTTATAGTTCAAGTGTCGATTTTATATATTTTGAACAAATTGTTGGTATTCATTCGTATCGTCTTGAAGTTTTTGGATACACAAATCATGACCAGAACCAGCAATATTTTTGTTTTTCTGACATTCTATACCAGTATAATAAAACAGAACACAAAAAAACACCAGTATATTCAAAAAAACAGAAACACAAAAAATATAATAAAAATAATAATTATTTTAATACAGAAGCACTCTTGAGAAACGCATACACAACACAACAAATACTGCTGGCAACTGAGCAACGAGTTTACAGCATGTCGTGACCGGAGCAACTCTAGTTTCTCTGTCACTCGCTAGTCGCGTTGCTATCATTTCACTATGAATATGTGCATGCAGCTCTATATGCTGTGAAAAAAACAACTTCTGTCTGCGTTGCATTGCCGTCACTAGTTGTCTTCTGCATGTCCGCAGCCAAAGAGTAAGATACGCACGTAAAGAAGTTTTCACTTCAAAAACAATAAATGCAGTTCCCACTGAGTGGCTGTCAAATTATTTCTTTTTACAGTACATAATGTTATGGAATTTGACATCTCGTTCTTTCCTATGTCGCTAGTGTATTTCTTTATAAAACAAAAAGCTAAATGTGTGTATATTTCTGGCGTATTTCCTTTCTGCAATGAGTCAAGCAATTTCCAAATTATCCTAATCGTATTGGTAATCCTGCACGAGTCTAAATCTTACTACTACGCTTAGAATTCATTCATTCATTATCCAACGCCCGTCTGTGGCAGTTGGGCCATTTGACGCCGAGCCTCCCAGTACCGAGCAGTGATGTCGTAAAGAGCATGGTTGAGTTTTGGGCAGATGAGCAGGTGACTTGCCACCATAATTTCTGTGGAACAGAGTGGACACACGTCCGATTCGGAACTACGCTTAGAATCAAATAGCTATGACAGGTTTAGAGTAAAAGTTTAGATTCCGAAGTCCTCTCGAGATATCCCGTGTAAAGTTTTGCTGGTTAATAAATCTATTTTTCTTAAATCAGAGCCGTATTATGTATGACAAAGAAGAGAACCAAAGCTAAGCCTTGCCAAAGTCACAGAAGGGGAATGAGTATTGGTTTAATCAAAATACCCTTATCAGCAACGAAAGAATCACCGTTATGTAACGCTGATAGAAGCCTTAATAAATTCCTATAAATCAGCTGTCTACTACTGGACTCGATATGTTAAGGACATTTTTCTTCTTGCGGACTATTATATTTTCGTTGCATGTTTACATCAGTGTCGGAGCATAAAACGATGTTTGCGTATATTGTGTGTCCAATAGTAAACTTAGAAATAAAACTATCAGTTTTTGTATGGTACATCTTGAGGTTTTTCTTATAAGTTACACTTTTTTGGTATCACTTGGCAAAAAAAAACCACTACTTACGCCTCTGCTGAAATATATAATTAAGTCATGTTTTTTGCCAAGTAATATAAGAAAAGTGTATAAGGTATAATGCCCTCCACCACCTCGCTCATTTCATGGGTTCCTATACGTTCCAAGGGTTTTCCTGACAGGAACACCGTGTTTCTCTCTTGCTAAGTGTATGGCTTCTCTCTCGTTTAGTTTTTCCAATCGACTGTAACTGTCTGTTCCATCGCCATTCTATCTGCCTGTGTTTTCTATCTTCAAATTAGCCATGGAATGAGCTTTTCAACTTAGAAAACCATGCCTGACGCTTTCCTGTGTGGTAAGGGGAATTATACTAATGTGGATGCCTCATCAAGAGAGGATTGTGTTTCCAAGATAAGAAATAAAGGTTAATCATCTAAGAGAAGGGTTTTGCGCCATCAAAAACTGTCATTTTATTACACCTTCCTTAGATACACACAAGCACCTACACACTGCCAGTTCCTTTGCATGGAGTCCTCGCTTGTCAAATTAGCCATGGAATGAGGTTTTCAACTTAGAACATAAAAAACCATGCCTGACGCTTTCCTGTACGGTAAGGGGAATTATACTAACGTGGATGCTTCGTCAAGAGAGGATTGTGTTTCCAAGATAAGAAATAAAGGTTAATCATCTAAGAGAAGGGTTTTGCGCCATCAAAAACTGTCATTTTATTACACCTTCCTTAGATACACACAAGCACCTACACACTGCTAGTTCCTTTGCATGGAGTCCTCGCTTGTCAAATTAGCCATGGAATGAGGTTTTCAACTTAGAACATAAAAAACCATGCCTGACGCTTTCCTGTACGGTAAGGGGAATTATACTAACGTGGATGCCTCATCAAGAGAGGATTGTGTTTCCAAGATAAGAAATAAAGGTTAATCATCTAAGAGAAGGGTTTTGCGCCATCAAAAACTGTCATTTTATTACACCTTCCTTAGATACACACAAGCACCTACACACTGCCAGTTCCTTTGCATGGAGTCGACGCTTGTCAAATTAGCCATGGAATGAGCTTTTCAACTTAGAACATAAAAAACCATGCCTGACGCTTTCCTGTGTGCTAAGGGGAATTATACTAACGTGGATGCTTCGTCAAGAGAGGATTGTGTTTCCAAGATAAGAAATAAAGGTTAATCATCTAAGAGAAGGGTTTTGCGCCATCAAAAACTGTCATTTTATTACACCTTCCTTAGATACACACAAGCACCTACACACTGCCAGGCCCTTTGCATGGAATCGACGCTTGTCCTGTATACCTATTCCAAATAATTGGGTACTTACTCTGCATAAACCATTAGTTTACCATCTTCACCAACGAATGTAACGTACTACCACTGCATCCGGTTGACGTGTTCTGGACAATGGTACCTTGAAGAACGATCCGTCTTAATGCAAGCAAATTTTAATAATAATGAACTAATCAGATGATGGCGAAGATTTTAGTAAACGGTCAATAAACCACTAATGATGAATTCTTGAAACACCAATAAAATGTTTACCAGTTATCCGTAATATTTCAATGAAATTAAAGGGATTGAAATAAATTATAAACCTTTTAATCTGGCGCTCTTTAATCATGAACAAAGTTTACAAGGTAAATTTCCAAACTGCAGTTTCCTCAGTCCGAAAACTTAAATAACAGTTTCATAAACTACCTGCTGATTTAGGTCAGTAAATTGTAAGAATTAACAAACAAAAAAACACCTTCAACATATTAATCATTTAGATAATTATTTCTATTAATGTGTTTTCGTACTTTTCATTTGAATTCCAATTAACGCAATTATAAATGTCTATTTATACAAGTTTGAATAATGTGTACGAAAAAAACATGTCTATTTACAAATTTCACACACGGTATTAATGGTGATCTTACAATCATCACCTGTAAAACAGCCACTGCAGTATAAACACACAGACAATAACCAACGCACAAACGCCGCCCGTAAAACTAGTTGGTTGCGAAAAGTCGTCATCATATCTTGACGTGTTCCATGTCCGTCTCCAGCTCTCGCTCGTAGCGTCGTCGTCATCGTCATCATCCGTAGTCCACCTGTCGTCGTCGACGCTGTCGTGCTTCAGGAACTCCAACACTTCAACGTCGCAACGGAACTTTACTCGGTTACTGGACGGTCTGTATTTGGGGGCGTCCTCCGTATCAGAGACGGACGAGTGGCAAGACTCTCTTCGCCAGAACAATCTGCCAGAATCCCTTCTGTCCAAAATCCAATTTGGCTCCAGCACCTCTTTCACGTTGCAGTCACTGTCTTTGCCCATTTGGAAATTTGATTCAAAATCCATTTATTTACAAACCTCTCTGGATTATTGCATTGCGTCGAGCAATGTAGATAGAGGTTAATATTCAATAAAACGCAGAAAGTTGTTGTCAACAATTTTTTAAAACTTTCTACTGATTTAACCTTGTTGTTTGTAGTTTAAATTTCTCAAGACACTTTAGACGT
>JBAIZL010000005.1:227497368-227689868 GCA_036971475.1 Prosapia bicincta
TCTTACACTGTTATACCAGACAACGGCTCCATCCACTTATATAAATATATATATCTATCTATCTATCTATCTATCTATATATATATATATATATATATATATATATATATATATATATATATATATATATATATATATATAGATAGATAGATAGATAGATATACCCTTTTAAAGGTTCCTGCAGGTAGTTTAGAATTAGGCGTCATTTGAAAAAATCGCCATAGACAAAAAAAGCTTTGGACATAGAAGGCTTTGGAGAAAGAACGTCATGGAAAAAAGAACGGCTTGAACCCAAGAATGTTATGCACAAAAAACGCTGTGGACAAAGAACGCATGTACGCAAAAGTCAAGGATAAAGTACATCATGGCAAAAAAAACACACACAAAGAACACCATGAACCCAAGAAAGTCATGGCAATAAATAACATGGACAAAGAAAGCAATTTCTTTATAACTTGAATAATCTTCAGTCTGTTTTCATTATATATGCTATTTTCCTAAAGAAGAACAAATTTTATTATTGTTCAATTAATGTATTTAAACTTTTCAAGAGATTTTCGAAGGAATAGAAACAATATTTTATGAAAGGTATTCGTGATACGTCGTAATAAAAACACATGTATACTCTATCCAGGCGATCCTCTCACACTTACTCGCGCTGGCCTGGCCTGAAGCGTCACCTAACTCTTAGTCTATAAAATTAAACATTTTTAAACCGTAGCAATTAGGTATTTTTTTGACAACTTTGTTTTTTAATTTTCTGTTAGGTGTTTTTTAATTAGGTGTTTTTTAATTTCTGCATAATATTCTTTCTAAATAGAATTCAAAACGTCGTAATTATGGTTAATATTAAAGATAATAGAAACAAAGTCGTTAAAAACGGATTTCCGATATTTTAAATCAGATTAAATATCGACATAGCTAAGCCATGTTTGGCTTATATAATAGTTTAACAAATTTTAGTTTTGTACATCAAGGCCAAGTAGGTGAACCATGGCATTCACTGACGGCAGGTTAGCGCATGCGAGTGTGTGCGCACGTGGAGGTGCGATGGTCGCTTAGACCTCAGATGACTCTCCGAGTCTGAAGACCATATAACAGATTTTTTAAAACAAATACAAATAGTGCTTTCAATTTTAGTTTATTCATTACATTGAGAGTTTCACTGACTGTCATCCTTAGTTGATTAAGTGAACTTGACGGTCACAAGTTACTGAAATCAGGGTAAAGAAATCTGGTATTGTTTTGCAACTACAGACAAATGCTGATCAACGAGCCGTTCAGCGTCATGCCATATTACTGCATACAATCGATATCGAGCTTTTATCGCACTTTCATTCCCCGAGGCTATTATCACTAAACAACACACTGCCAATACCAGATTAAAAACATTGCTGATTGTATCCTTTAAACTTTTTGTGAAGGTTACGAATTTAAACGAAAACAGCTGATTTGTCCACGAAACCATGTCTAATGAATAAATAATTAGAGCGTAAACAAAATGGCGGTTAGTAGTGGTAAACAAGAATGGAAAGCGAGTCTATGTCGCAAGCATTGACACTATTCAATGAACTTCAGTTATAGCAAAACCTATTTGTGTTTATTAATGTTTACCTTTACGGTATAGTTTTTTAATTAATTATAAGCTGACACTTATCTTATCGATAAATATCAAACTTTAGGTATATCGAAACCTGACAACATTAAATTGATAAAATTACAAATATTGGACATTTAGTTGAAACATGAGAATCATACGTCAATAATTTACAACAAGAAACTCTAACATTTGGCTCTTACAAAAAATACAATTCAACTATCAGCACTTCAAATAATTATAAATGAAATATAAATGTCCACAGTATGTATTTTTGTATACCTTGAACTACAAATCAACTACCCTTTATACACCCTCTACCACATTTAACAGATAAAGGTATAAAATTTATTCATCTGTGTTCTTACATCTTCTTTGATAAATCTTTCCTTCATATCTGTGGTAAAAGCTTTTTCAGTAATAACCAGTAGCAGGAATAAAGGTTGACACACGTTATCTGTCATCTTTTATTAGTTACATGATATTGCAGAGAAGATGGATGTTCTTGTGAAGTTATACAGTACACCTCCTTTATACACCTCCAGTCAGAGGTGACAATAATATAATCAACTGTAAAGAAAATTGATAATTATCGATTATCTAGAAATAATCGATATGCCAAAAACACAGTGACAATAGTACAGTGAACTGTAAAGCAATTTGATAATGATTATCCAGAAATAATCGATATGCCAAAACCAATTAAACCTAGCTGTGTACAAAGTTGTAGGAATAGAAAAAAAAATAATAATAATAAAACTCAGTGCTGACACCACAAAGCTAAACACTTTGAAAAAAGGCAGAATTATTTTCATTTTCCAACGCATACAAGTCAAGATCTTATAAAATGGCAATTAGTTACACTGCATTCCAATATAGATTACAAAGTATGCGTTTAGAAAATATTTGCTTTTATATAATGTTTACTGTTGTACGAAGTAAACAATATTATTGTGCGAAGTCAAAAATGGCCTCCTTGATATACAATAATGTAGGCCATTTCACTTGTAAACAAGTTAGCTTATGTTAGCAAAGTTTATATTGTTGTTGTTTTTTCCTTAATGACTGTTTCTTATGGCACGATCGACTGTATATGTTTAGCACGTAGAAAAATCTGTTTTCCGTCACGCTCATATTCCCTTAACTCATAGATTTTTATACAGTATTCAAAGTAAATTATTTAACTGATAACATATGTTTTCATACAACAGCTGATTTTGTTATAGTTTATGTTTTACAACATCTGTTTTAACACGTAGGTTGTGTTATTTATAGTACAATATGAAGTTAAAATGTTATTATTAAATATTTTTATCTGATAACCAATATAGTAATTTATTTATCTTTCAATAAATGTTACTGAAATTAATTCAATATAATAATATTAATCCGTAACATATTTTTATTTCAATTTTTCAAATGCAAACTTTCTAAGGCACATCTGATACTTTTTAAGAAGACAATTCAATTGAATTCGTTAAATAGTCATATTTACTAATTTTTTAAAGCTCCTAACTACATCCTTTTATCATTAACTTCATCAAATAGGTTCTACTAAAATCTCTGTCAAGTAGATTCTTACAATGTAGTATTCATTTCTGTAGGCCATTCCCACTAACGTTTTTATCCCGTATGGTTTGCTGACGATGACGTTTAAACCTTTATGTTGGACGTGATTTTACGACTTCCATAAGCTTATTTTATACTTAGTTAAATTTTTTTAAACTTTCTAAGACAGACAGTTTCTGCACTAAGTGAAGTTAGATACAGATGATGATTGCCTATTACGACTAAAAACGTAATAGTCATTTCTGTCCGTCAGGCCCACGACTGCCTGTTCTTTTTCTTTGTTATAAAATCTGTCTCCAACACAAGTTTATAGCTATATTGTAATGTATAGCGGCCTTTTTTGAAAGAAACTTCTAATTTATAAACTTTTGTGATGTTATTTTTGGGTTTATTTTCAAAGGTTTTATTTTAACTTTTAGGGCGTCAAAACTGGGTTTTCTTATTTTTCCTTTCCCCCTGAGGATTTTCTGCATCACCAGGTAAAAATTTGTCTCCAATATTCTACGTTTAGATAACCGATAAATAAGAACAATTTGAGCCTATTATATGCAAACTAAAACATTTAATACGGTATTGCAAAGTAAATGGTGTATGTTACAGTTGGTTGCGCTCGTATTGGATGCTTTAACAGCTACATTCTGTTTCTCCTATAAAACCAGTGCATGTTTCAGCCGTAATAGTGATGGGAATTTCGAAACAACTATGGTTAACCCTGCTAAGACATAAAGATGAGACTACGTTGTGTCAATTCAGTGAAACTGTATTTGAATACAGGATTTACAAACTCAAAAATTGCCCTGTACTTACAGAATGAAAATCACAAAAAGCCTCTTAAATTACTACTCAGAAATTAAAACTTACCTGTTCGCAAATAAATCATAATACTAGTTACAACATATTTAAAGAAACAAAATTTTCAAATAAACTTATTTGTTCGTAGAAACAGCACATTTTTTTAATCAAAGGAAAAACAAACTCCTGGCATAAACAACGCTATTTTTAGACCAACATTCCTTATACTAAACCTACTTACACGAGGAAAGACAAAATAGGACCCAAGGTAGTCAAGGTATTAAGTACGTTTTATGTTTTAAATGCCTTTTTTTAACAACTGCAAAACATCTAAAACCTTTTGCTAGTCGCTTGTAAGAATTAGTTAACTCTAATAATTTACTTATCGAACGCTATTCAATAACAAAATCATTAGTGAGTTTAGCCAGTACAATAACTAAACTATAATTAGATAAGTTGACGTGAGTTATGGTATATTTGTTGTAAATTCATTTATAATGAGCTTGACTCATTGGTAAGCTCACCACACCAAACATCATCGCTGTGGTGTGGCTATAGGCCTACTTGTTTATATGAGCTATATACTCATTGATAATCATCACACCAAACATTATCGCTATTATGTGTGGCTGTACTCATTTGTGATGAGTTATACTCATTGGTAAGCCCATAACACCAAAAATCATCGGTGTGGTGTGGCTGTAGGCCTACTTGTTTATGATGAGCTATATACTCATTGACTATCATCACACCAAACATTATCGCTATTATGTGTGGCTGTACTCATTTGTGATGAGTTATACTCATTGGTAAGCTCATCACACCAAACATCATCGCTGTGGTGTGGCTGTAGGCCTACTTGTTTATGATGAGCTATATACTCATTGACTATCATCACACCAAACATTGTCGCTATTATGTGTGGCTGTACTCATTTGTGATGAGTTATACTCATTGGTAAGCTCATCACACCAAATATCATCGCTATGGTGTGGCTATAGGCCTACGTGTTTATGATGAGCTATACTCATTGATAATCATCACACCAAACATTGTCGCTATTATGTGTGGCTGTACTCATTTGTGATGAGTTATACTCATTGGTAAGCTCATCACACCAAACATCATCGCTATGGTGTGGCTATAGGCCTACGTGTTTATGATGAGCTATACTCATTGATAATCATCACACCAAACATTGTCGCTATTATGTGTGGCTGTACTCATTTGTGATGAGTTATACTCATTGGTAAGCTCATCACACCAAACATCATCGCTATGGTGTGGCTATAGGCCTACGTGTTTATGATGAGCTATACTCATTGATAATCATCACACCAAACATTATCGCTATTATGTGTGGATGTACTCATTTGTGATGAGTTATACTCATTGGTAAGCTCATCACACCAAACATCATCGCTGTTGTGTGGCTATAGGCCTACGTGTTTATGATGAGCTATACTCATTGATAATCATCACACCAAACATTGTCGCTATTATGTGTGGCTGTACTCATTTGTGATGAATTATATTTATTGGTAAGCTCATCACACCAAACATCATCGCTATGGTGTGGCTATAGGCCTACGTGTTTATGATGAGCTATACTCATTGATAATCATCACACCAAACATTGTCGCTATTATGTGTGGCTGTACTCATTTGTGATGAGTTATACTCATTGGTAAGCTCATCACACCAAACATCATCGCTATGTGTGGCTATAGGCCTACGTGTTTATGATGAGCTATACTCATTGATAATCATCACACCAAACATTATCGCTATTATGTGTGGATGTACTCATTTGTGATGAGTTATATTTATTGGTACGCTCATCACACCAATAATGAAATATTCATTTAAAAAGTTATTTTTTGAATACACTTTAATAAATAATAACACAAAAAACGTTTTGTAGCTGGCACATTTCACAAAAATGTTTATTTTAAGTAGTTTTGATAATAATAAGTGAAATAGCTTTTGATATAAAACAAGTTTTCAAATTTGTTGAAAACAACACTCGCAATCAAATACTACATTTGAGCACATAATTAACAACTACTCTATGAACAATAACACACAACAGAATAGAAATACACCACAGACTCACATCAACACAACACACCTGAGTAAGTATTGTCAGTAATTCACAGCATTGAATAATGCGCTGACCTAGCGCGAAACGCGTCTGCTGAATAAATCAGTAAGTAGTGGTTTTTTGCCAAGTTGATACAAAAGAGTGTAATTTATACGAAAAACCTCAAGATGTAAAACCTCAAGGTGTAAAACCTCAAGGTGCAAAACCTCAAGGTGCAAAACCTCAAGGTGCAAAACCTCAAGATGTAAAACCTCAAGGTGTAAAACCTCAAGGTGTAAAACCTCAAGGTGTAAAACCTCAAGGTGTAAAACCTCAAGGTGTAAAACCTCAAGCTGTAAAACCTCAAGGTGTAAAACCTCAAGGTGCAAAACCTCAAGATGTAAAACCTCAAGGTGTAAAACCTCGAGGTGTAAAACCTCAACGTGTAAAACCTCAAGGTGTAAAACCTCAAGATGTAAAACCTCAAGGTGTAAAACCTCAAGATGTAAAACCTCAAGATGTAAAACCTCAAGGTGTAAAACCTCAAGATGTAAAACCTCAAGGTGCAAAACCTCAAGGTGCAAAACCTCTAGGTGCAAAACCTCAAGGTGCAAAACCTCAAGATGTAAAACCTCAAGGTGTAAAACCTCAAGGTGTAAAACCTCAACGTATAAAACCTCAAGATGTAAAACCTCAAGATGTAAAACCTCAAGGTGTAAAACCTCAAGGTGTAAAACCTCAAGGTGTAAAACCTCAAGGTGTAAAACCTCAAGATGTAAAACCTCAAGATGTAAAACCTCAAGATGTAAAACCTCAAGGTGTAAAACCTCAAGGTGTAAAACCTCAAGATGTAAAACCTCAAGATGTAAAACCTCAAGATGTAAAACCTCAAGATGTAAATCACAAAAAATTCAAGTTATAGTTATTATAATTAAGGTGAAAACATAACTCCCTGGTAGAGAATATTTACTGTAATAAATCCATAATTAGATATATTGAATCAATTTTACATATCTTGAGAACTTGCTGATTGACATCGCTTTGTCACAGTAACCTCTAGTGGCTTCCACGTATTATTGAATATGCAACGACCTAAGTAGAATAATTACGTCAGCATGCATAACTTTCTAAGGACACTTCATACTCTGCAGCACTTGCGAATACTTCTTTGCAGTTTCTTTGCTAGCGATAGTTATCCATTGTAAAGGCCAGAAAGCTATTGGAAATATTCATGAACCCCCTGTTTAAGGGCATGACTTCACGTGAGCAGAGTAAGGCACCACGAGCAGACCTACTACCTATCTTAAAGACGTGCCTACCCGTTACTCCATTTAAACATTGATAACAGAAAGTAGGTGGAATTATATAGGACTGAATAAAAGACATGTCCTTTTGGTACTGGGAAAAAGAGGAAATCTTTGGTATTGGTTGGACAGGATTTTCTGATCACATTAGTATAGTATTATAGAGCACCGTATGGATTTAAATTGTAATTAGTTCAGTATCCATTAGTCTCGATACTTTGCGGTTTATCAAATTCTGGAGTTTGTTTAATTTGAAAACTTTTATTTAGTATTTAACTGAAAACTAATAAATCTAAACCTAATTAAAAATTCATGGACAGTGTGTCCTAAAAATTATAAAAAATAGATATGTGCTTATAACATATGACAGATAGTTATCATTTTAAGCACATTGCCACTTACGATGCGGTAGAGTTCGTGCGCAAAGTGTAGAAGATAATGATACCGATTGTGAAATGGTTACAGCGATTTGGAGTAATAAGATAACCTGTATTAAAACAGCTGTTGAAACATAAAATCAGCTGTTGTATGAAATCATATGTTTTCACTCAATTTACTTTGAATACTAGGCAAAAACCAAAACCGTTAGAGCGTCTCGTGAGTGTTACGGCAAGCCTAACATTTTTCTCCGGGCAAAACATACAGCCAGGCATGCTATGAAAAATAGTAATTTCAAGAAAATGGACAAAAATAAAGCACGTCATTGATAACGCGATTAAATAGGAGATAAGTAATTTATCATTTAAAAGTAATTGTTTAACAAAATTGACATTGTATTAATGTTTTAAAAATTCAGAACAAAACCGTATATGGTTTGTTAATTAAACCCGTAATGCGAGTTTTAATGTACAAAAAAGCGCACTGAGAGTACTATATGGGAGGTAATCATATTGGTTATTGAGGAATACATAAGGACGACATTTTTGTCCTAGTTAAAATGAGCTGAAAAAACGAGACAAAAATTGAAAGGGTGGTCGAAATATGCAGCACAATAATCTAAAGTTGATCCCATATATTCCAGTGGGATCCTTCTGGGCGCCTTCACGAAAGAAAATGCTTTGACAGCATACGATAGTCTTGTGATTTCTTTAGTAGGCAGTATGGTAGCAAACAGCAAACTTTCTTCTTACTGTTAAAGGAATATAGTCATTTAAAGTGTGTAGATAGTGTAAGATGTTTCAGCTACTCTGATATTGTTGATGCATTCCTACGTGTTAGCACTCTTGGAATTGTCAAAGTACAACCCACTTCAGAAGTGTGTGACAAGCATATCTGTGACCGCACGGGGCTGTGCGTAACGGGTCGCCAGTATACCTGGAAAGTCAAGTCATAGCTGTAACGATGCACCGACAAATTCCAAACATTCCTTACCTAACCTGACTGTTTTTTTTTTACATTCATTTAACTAGTCCAAAACCTGAATTAAGTATGATGGAAATAGATAAAATTTAGTTGCAATATTTATAGACACGAGGGTCTACAATTTAAAGGCAATATGTAACAAATATCAGTTTAGAAAAATGGTTGGATTTAGTTAACCTACTATCTAAATTTTCTGAATTACTAAAAAATAAGTAGGAGTAGGCTACTAGGCTATGTTAAGCAAGGCGGAAAATTCATGGAAATTTTTTTAGGGCGTTTAAATTTTTTTGTAATTTGGTGTATTAAATTATACTGTTTTATGTGTATCAGAAAAAAAAATTGAAAATGACTATTGATAATTTCTTTTAAATAAATGAAAGAAACCGTCAAAAAACCGTAAAACTGTCAAGTATTTTTTATTTCTTGATAAAAGGCAAGTAGATGCTTGTAACTTTCAAACAAAAAATATTTTTTATTTCCCTCAAGTTACTATATAAATACTATCAAAACATTTCTATTTTTCATCAGGAATGTGGTAAAATTCATTGCAAAATTTCAAATAGTTCCCGATTTCGTAGCCAATAATTAAATTACGGAAGTAATTGTTTTCGATAATTGAAATTTATATTTTGTATATCCAATGTGAAAAATCAAATATATTTTTACCTTTAAAATGTGGTCTGAAAATGGCGTAACATTTTTACGTTAAGGTTACGGGACGTTAATTTAATACTTTCAGTATAACCATTTCCGTATACAGGTTGTACAAAGTCTATCAACCTGAGGGCTTAAATATTTTGGATCTGCAATGTTTCAATGACTTTGCAATTAATAAGAATTATAAAAGGTTTGCTCTATTAAGTTTGTTAGGGTGAATATCACCCTACATGAGTGTTAATATTTCATCAAGTTTCAATGAAAGTTTGCGTTATTTACCGGTCATTCCAAATCCAGTGATTTTGGAATAAAAAATTGTACCTGGCGATGAGAGAAGTCTTTAGGAACAAGAGAAAAAATGTTGGCTCTCGCACTCCTACTTTCATAATTTCGAAAACCAAAATAATCCCACTTTACTAACAACGAAATTTTATAAGCCCAAGGTTCGCTTAAAGTTCGATTATGCCGAAATGAAGTGTAACCATATGTCCAAGGAGTTGTAACAAACAATAATACACGTTAACAACTCACAAAACACTAAATAAGGTTTGGATCACTCAAAACGCAATAGGGACAAGCACTGACAACGTCTAACTGTATTTTGAAGCACAAGATCTAGGTCATTAGATAAGGGAACTAGGCGAGTCAACTTTTACACTGAGAAACTATTTTCTTTTCAGCCTAAAATATTTTTATTTTAAAATTTCCAAGTGGTGGGTATTCTTTGCCGAGTGTTATTACGTTTGCCGTGTATCTCAGGACCTTGTACAGCGCCAGATACAATTCGTTTACTCCAATAACAATGACGACAGCTGCTAAATACCAAATCACGGAAATATTACTTTAAAATCAAACATTAAGGTAACGCAATAGTTTTTCTAAATAGTGTTCCAGATACGTAGTGTATTGACCTAATAGTTTAAGTACTGTGTGTACTTATATTGTTTTTACCATTTTTGTGGGATATATCGATGTTCTGAGCAGAGAAGGCTTTAGGGTTTTTTGGCGATTTACGCGAACAATTTTTTTTGTTTTAATTAAAACGCCTCCAACGAGGTCTGCCGGGAGAACTTCGGAAATGAGTTATTGTTAATAATAATGAAGCATTTTGTTATATAGCGTTTGATTAATGACTGGGATATGTAAATAAAACGAATGGCAATTTTACATAACACTCATAACTTAATAAATAAAACCCATTACCCAAATACAAAAATCTTTATTACAATTACTTTATGTACATTTCGATTACATGGTAATCATCTTCAGAAGTACTTTTTAACATCAGTCATTCAGTCAGAGAAGGAGGGGGTTTAGTGGCCCCCGAGGTTATACAGTGTCTATCACCGACAATGGTTGCGGGTAGGAATATGGGAACAGGGTTTTTGTAGGGGCTGGGTGTAGGAAGGGCATCTACGTGTAGGAAAGGCAGAACGTTTTGTTTGGGTGGGACGATAATAAGGATTTTATTTTGGGGGACTACGTTTATTTTTAACAGTCACAGAAGGAGGGGGTTTGGTGGCCCCCGAGGTTATGCAGCGTCTGTCACGCGAAACTGGCTGCGGGTAGGAATATGGGATCAGGGTTTGGTTGGGCTGGTTCTGAGGAGAGGTTTCTGCAAGGACGTTTTAGTGGGTGGGACGGTAATTATTTTTAACGTTAAATTTTGTAATTTTTATATAGCAAAAGGTACCCACCCCTCATCTCCTACTAACAATCTCGTCCAATCACGTATCAACATACGTTTGTTAGGCCTAAAGGGGCGGGGCTTAGCTATTACAAAAACAGTTTTAATATTCAACAAACGAAAACAATTTTTTGAAAAATATACAACATTGTAAATTCTTATACATATACTATTATAAAAAATTAGTCCACAGTGCTCAACAAATTTATTAATAAAATTCATACTTGAATGGAAAGTAACAATAGCTTTGCATTTAGTATTTTGTTTTGACAACTTATAGATCGATATATAGAAATCTACTTAAATTCACTTTACACTTTCAAATCCATAAATTAAAAACCAATATCCTTAATCATGTTCCCTAGACGGCCGTATGGTTAAGCGACGAGCCGGCCCTGGTTCTGTGTTTATATTTTCGTTCGTTAGAGTAGTGTGTTTTCAGTTGATTCTCTGAGAAGCGGTTTTCCTAATTCTACGGCTTACATGATACCACATGAACCAATAATTATAGCTTGAAGAATATAAAACGGCGTCACATAATGCATCGTTCAATCAGAGGAGCGTATTCACAGTTTTGACACCAAGCTAATTTAGCTACGGTAATGACATACACATCCCAATAAATAGAACAATGCGGGCTAATACAAGGAGGTTGCAAGACAGATCGGTTTTGACATTTTCTTTACATACGAAGTAACCATTGTTGTCCCATGTCAAAGGCAAATGACCTCGGAAACAAGATTAGAACGAAATAGTAAGATGCAATCAACATAAGCTCAGTTCGACATGCATGAATAGAAGTAATGCAGTACATGCCTTATCGGTTGCATAACACGATTAGACCATACAATTATTGCTTCTGATTGGCGCTGGTACTTTACTTAATCTATTTAACGATTCTAAGCTGAAAACAACTCAACAAACTTTATTTATTAAAATGAAATAAATTTTAAAATATTTTTTTTAAAACCATTATACATAGTTGTTTACCTAAGTCTCCTTTATATGTTAAACATGAATGGGTCTGATCGAAATAAAAACATTTACAAAATACATAGACAAAATTTACAGACGATGCTTTAGGTTTCTAACTGGGTAAATGTTTTACGAAATCGTATACTGAATATAATATACAATGTTATATTAATTTTTCATGTTCGTTATGCTTGTGCTTTATTTTCAAGATAATATATTTTCAACTTTACTTTTTATTATAAGTGTTATACTGCGTGGAAAAGAGCGTATCTCAAACTATTTTCTTGGACTCAATTTTGTGTTTACGTTCTCTTCATTACTTTCCTTGTAGTGTTTATTTGAAAGTCTTAGTGTCTTAATTTATTTACTTTTTTGTTTACAATGAGATCTCTAATAATTGTGTGACTGCGACTGTAAAAAATAGAAACTTCTCACAGCTCTAACTTAATTAAATACGTTTAATCAATTGTTTCTGTCAATGTCAGCTGATCAAAGTGAAAGCAGTTTTCCATTTTATCACAACACAGCTGCAGAACGTCTCATGCTGCAATGTCACTTAAAACTTTCTCGGAATCAGTGGCGGACTTTGTCATGGTGCCGCCCCGGGGCAAAATTCGGCCGGCCGCCCCTTTGCGCCCCGTTCGCGAATTTATTGGAAACGTCCCAACGTAATATAATGCTTTTAATTTTCACCATACGAATCCGTTTTCATGTCTGTTCAAAGAAATGCATAATAAAAAATAATTAACTTTTAATAATGATGTGCTTTGAGATTAAAAAATTTGTTGGTATTCATGCAATAATGCATTTATGTTTAATTTAATTACCGATTACCGTGCCGACCATAGTTTACTGTCCTAATGCAATATTAATAAACGTAAAGTACATATTAAATAATAATGTATAATAATATACTATATATTGGGCACTATATGTTAATGAAATATATTTTGAAAATATACATACATTACTTCACTTTCATATTTGTTGGTGAAGACAATGGAAAATAAGGACACTTTTGATATTAGAAAGTGTTATTTATTACACACAAGATTAAGAAGTAATATTTTCAGCCTCTTAGTATTAACAAGAGCAATTGACGTATATTTTTACTTTTTTGGATAATAGTTTATAATGAAAACATTGTGTAAAAATTAGACTTAATATACTTTTTAAGTGGAATATGGTGTTTTAAGGTTTAATATTTATATAAATATTACGGAAACAAAACTTGTAGCCTAAGTATGACTAAAAACATTTATTCTTACATTAACGTCTTGCTTTGTTAATAGAAAATTCTTCTATTAATTGTTCAAAAGAAAAGTCTTTGACGTTAAGGATATCAGCTTCAATGTTGAGAATTGCAAGAGAATTCAATTTGTCTTCTCTGAGGGTAGAACGTAGGTATGACTTGATTCTCTTCAGGGACGAAAATGACCTTTCTGCAGAGCAGTTGCTAACCGCAGTACACAAATACATTCTCAAAGCTATATCTACGTTAATACGTTATCTACGTATAATACACATACACACACGTGACGTCACACATGCACACTCACACATTACACAAGTATAAATTTTTAAACATTTTTGGTGATATTTAACTAGGTACTTTTACTATTGTCACTAAAACTCATCGGTACAAAAAAAACGGCTGCCGCCTGCCGCCCCCTCGAGGCTGCGCCAATAGGCACGTGCCTAGTGTGCCTAATGGGAAGTCTGCCACTGCTCGGAATGAAATTCTAGTGCGAAAGAAATAAAACAGAAAAATACAATGAATAATAATTTTTGAAAATATTAAACCAATCAGACTATTTAAATATAGGTCGGTTGGAAGAATTGAAGAACTCTTGAACTATCGATTATAAACATTAGTTTGAAATAATTCCTCCTAATAGCTCACACTCTCCTTATATATATATATATATATATATATATATATATATATATATATATATATATATATAGTAGTTTATTAACTACTGAAAATCTCTACAAGATATATATATATATATATATATATATATATATATATATATATATATATATATCTTGTAGAGATTTTCAGTAGTTAATAAAATACTTTTTCATTCATCCAATCAAGTTCAAATACATTTTAAAACCTGTAGTAAATGACAATTGATGGTAATACAGTTTCTTCAAATATTTATTCATTAATTTAACATTAAACAAATTTCATATCCAGATTGGATTCGGACTGAATTGCTAGATGATTAAAACCCAGCACTTTAGCACTGAGCCAATTTTCCTGTAGCTAGAATTTTATTACTTAAAGATGTATATGAAATTTGTTCTTGCCTCCAACTGGTAGTCGTCGAAGCCTCCATTGTACAATCTTAAACTGTTGTCATTATTAAATATCGTAAATAATGCTCTGGGATTAAAAATGAATATAAACAATTAGCTAAATAAAATAAATTACCAGTATCAAACCTTGCTTTAAAAACGGACAATGCGAAAATAAAGCGAAAATAAACTAGAACATATCGCAAGCGACTATTAGAGAAAGAAAAAAACAAAAGTGCCAAGAAACGTTTGCAAATAAAACAGAAAAAGTTAAGCGCCTACGTTTAGAAAAAGGAAAATTGCATAGAAATTCGCTTTCTATTTTGCCACTTAATATTGAGACTCTCTATCATACGTATATACAAATTTATATTAACTGTAATTATAAAATAAAAAGTAACTAAAATAAATTTGTTCTTTGTTTATCTCAATAAGAATTGATTACGTTTTTTTAAGAATAACACTTGTTATATATTCAGCATATAAGAGGCGGAGTCCAAAATGAATTACAATCAACATCCGGCCAAAACTGAATTCATCATCAGTTATGCAGTAACCTTCTAATGAAACAAACCATTTCATTAAAATGATTTAGTTATCAGTTTTACTTTTACCTAATTTAGAAATGATTTTAAAACGTCAAGTAAAACATTCAACTAATGTTCTTTTATAAATTTCTGACTCCGTATAAATCTCGTTAAATATAATGTACGCAAGGTACTTCTTTTGTACAGGTACAACCAAAGTCAGTAACAAAAGAAATTACTAAATTATGCAATACAATTAATTTACAAGGACAATATATTTGGAAGTTATTTTAATAAACTACAAATTTGTTACACTCCATAAAAATTTCTTATAAAGCCTACTATAATCTCTGAGAACGAGTACAATTTTTAAAATAGAAATGCTAAAGATAAACGAGCATCTTTTTTTTAATCGAAATACTACAGATTTTGAAGCCTATGCATAATTTTGAATTACAAATATGAATTGGATTGAATAAGAAAATTAAAGTAAAAAATATTTACTGTACTATTATAATAAATAAAAGAAGAAATAGATTCCATCAGGAATGTAAGAGGTAGTCAGTCGATTTAGACGCCCTTCATAAGTTTTATTTCTCAGTTATGCATCCATCGCTAAACAAAGTTCCTCCCAATGTCTTACACCTCTCACTAAACTGTCAACTCGTTTCGTTTATGAAAACAATATTGAATTTACAATACTTCAATTGATTTATGAGAGTTAGAAAGTACAGTGATATAAAATTTGTTATATGAGTGAACAAGTTAGAATAATATTCTTAGCCGACAAAAGAAACTCGAATCCTTCCGGGGCGAGGTTATTAACCCTTAGTGCACCCTGTATGTCAGTGGGGGTGGTAAGTACCCTTTGCTGTTTAGTAAAGTACTATTAAAAGGACACGACTCTATAGCAATAAATGGCTGCATTTAAAGTAAGCTCCCGGGGAGAAAACTGCTCTCCAAAACAAAATTTTACAAGGAAAAATATTTACCCCTTTTAAACATTAGAACAGAAAATATTATACTATTTTCTTCGTGTTTAAATTTAATGGAACGATTTTTATGACTAATGACTGAATATATTAAGCACAATATTAGGCCTAATATTAAATATAATGGTAACCTCTCTCTATTAACGGCTACATTTAGCTCCACTTAATAAATGCATTAAGTACAAACACAGATTGTTACAGCTTAACCTTAATACATACGCAAAAATAAATTATTTTTATTTAATCACTTTAACATTAAAGTGATTAATTAAGATTCGCCGAACGTAATGGACTATAAAATTCAAGAAATTATTTTTGTTCTGACTGTAATTTTATTTTTATTTTTTGTTACTGCTTTAAAGCCTTTTTTTAACAATAAAATGGAAAATACGAGGTAAACATGGACTATAGATAGATTTGATAATTTTTTTTCGTTAGAATACCCATGAAGTAATCAAAAGCTCCCTCTGGCAATTTTCGATCGTAAGGATGCACTCAGCATCTAGTTCGAACCATCCTGAATCCAGTGCTCTAGTAAAGTCCTTTATTTGTTCTGTAAAAGTAGATGATGATTAACACATGTCAGCGTTATTAACACACAAAGGCCAGGAAATAAGGTATGTCCGCAAAAGCCAGCTTCGAAACATCCTGAGCCCTTTGTTGTGGTTACGAGGTCCAGTAATAGACATCTGTGACGTATGAGTTGCCAGCGGGATAGAATCAGTAAAAAAATGTTTCTGGTGAAAAAACGAAGAGATGACCGCACGTCTCGGAATGTGTCAGTTCAGAACTCTCAGATGAAGTAATGGTGACATAGGTCATCGATATTTTGTACGTTTCATTGACGTAATTTTGGTTCTGTGTGTTATACTGTATTTGACCGTCCATTATACTGCATGTCTTTTCCTTGTGGTATTGCCTTCCTCAAATGGGTATTTTCTTCACTTCCAATTTACCGAGCAAAGAATTTGAGAATATTTAAGACATTTGGTCATCACTTGAATGTTTATGCAATGCAGCGACTTTTTCCTCACTTGCATTTTATTTTCACACCGGTTAAACCTATTGATTTAGTGACATTATTTCTCTTCGTCCGAAATTAGGGCTATCATTGATAAATCTTTTGTGAAAGAACTGCTATTTTCATCAGTTCGCTGAGAGAATACTGAGGCTTGTTATAGACAGGTGTAAACAACCGTCGCTGAGAGAAGACTATACATGATTACGTCACATTCACTGACACTCAGACGTCACTCATATCTGTGACTGTATCTTTGGGTTGTAAAGAAGATGTCATCCAATTCGTACGACGCCTAGTGCCCAATGACTCCGTAGTCAATTATCAAAATATGAATTATTTAAAAGTACATTGAAATGAAGACATTTTAAAACTAAAGGAAACTTAGTTTAGTTGTATAAGTTTCATTATTTGTGACCATGAAAAGTTTGCTTATGTTTTTCAAGAAAAACGAAAAAGCAAATATGTATATGAATGTTTGATATTTTGTTTACAATTGCAAAGGGGTAGACAAAAGGTTAATACTTGGGACATTTAAAAAGGGGCAGTGAAATGAGCAACGCATGTGCTTCTGTGTCGGATTAGGAACGAGTTAAAAACACCTCAAAGTATTTATATCGATTATACTGGCGTATAGATGGTAAATCGATCGATTAAAACTGGCGATCGATCGATAAAAAACAAAGAACTAACCCTATTCAAAAACATTGATTTTTGTAGAGTGTGTTGCATCAAGGGCCATCCCTAAGAAATTGCAGGCGCACGGTAGTTTAGAAAACTGATATAAGTAAATTTGTTCAAAACTTTATGTAAACCATCTGGTTAATATGTTAAATCAAATAAAATAATAAATATAGTGGCCTTTCGGCTTCGTCAAATCTACATTATTGTAATAAAAACATTATACCTCATATTATAATGTTTGTGGAACGGTCTTTTGATTCCTCTACCCTTCCCCCCGCCTTTGCTGGCTCTTAGAGGTCACGCGCCAGCTTACGTGTGACCTGCTCTACATGATAATGCAACAGACATTTTAGCAGATAGTATAGAAAATACGGATAAAATAATGAAACCGTCGATACTTCAAAACTGAAAAAGGTTTGAAAACAATTTACAAAATAATTACTTTACAATCATACTTTAAACTTTATGACTCAAGGTTATAGACTCACGTGACGTATGACAAGTGGCACTGTTCCGTTGAAAGTACCCTTGATTCAGCTCAATTTCATCCAATTGCTCAACGAATTCACTGAAATGCGTCGGTACTCTTCGGTGTTCAATATACCGTGGAACAAAATTGGGCCTATGATTCCCTCTCCTGATACTATGTACCAAACTTAGTACCAGCAAATTCTTTCTCCTTGTTGACAAATGTCTCCCTGCTGACAAATTCGCGATATGCAACCAAAACTCCAAGTCCTGCTGCGTCATTTGATAGGCAAATGAAACTTTTCGCCATATTCCTACTCAAATAACGCACAAATGAAAATTTGATATGAATTATTCTAAAGTATATTATACTATTTTACAACATGGGCACAAAACATCCGGTTGGGGTAATCAAAGTTAGAAATAATGAAAGTTTCCTCAAGTAAGCTGGCGGATTGATATGTAAAGTTGATGCTATGCGAGGTCTCCACTTTTCGTTGAGCCATCTAGTGATGCCAATATTCATTTTAATATCTTATTTTATGCGTTGTTTCCGAGTAAAAGTCTATTTGTTAAAAATCCTTAAAAACACTGTGATTTTGTATTGAAAAACTGTATCTTTAGTTTTTCATATCTTGAATTTATAACTTTGCAAGTGGTGTTTGTAAAGTGAGATTATGTTTGTAAACTACATAAAACAATTTTCGTTTTGGTGATGTTAGCGCTCGATTTTAAATTTTTCTAAAGAACGGTCGTGGTATTTTATGGAGAGCATGAAATCCAATCTGCATGAGAGAAACCTTCGATGTCATGCAGAAAGGTCAAAGTGGCAAGATATTCAAGTGGTTCACCCACTGTGGTTGACTTGTAAAGATCATAGATTGCATATGATATAAACCTAAATTAAGTGCACACTTCACTAAAGTTTGAAATGGTCATCAAATGATCTTAGAGATCAAACACAGACTAACATGTGTTCTGAAGCAGGCTGTTCACAGTAAATAGATGAACATCAAGTAAAAAAAAACTAAAGAAAGTGTGACGTAGACTATACCAATCTTCCCGACAGTAACTTTAAAGTAGAGTAACAAATGACGGAACATTTATAAACATTGTTTAAATTCACCGACAATAAGGTTCAGGACAATTTTACATTAATCTAAATGTAGGTCAACGAGTCAATGGCTCGTCAGACATTCGTTGACACTTCACTGGCTAAAGACTAGTTCTTTGTTATGAATTTGGACCGGCTCAGTTCATACGAAGAACCCGGTGGCGAGAAGTGAGTAAATAATTTTAAAATACTTATGCCTTGCGAAAACGAACGAACTCCAAACAGTTCTTGACTCACTTTCCGCATGGTAACTTATTCCACGATAAACCGAAAGAATTCTCTACCACTCTTAACTCACTTTTCACATGCTAGACGATGCCCTAATAAAACAAACGAATTCTCACACCACTTTTGACTCACTTTCCCCATGATAACGCATTCGACAATAAACCGAAAGAATTCTCTACCACTCTTAACTCACTTTTCACATGCTAGACGATGCCCTAATAAAACAAACGAATTCTCACACCGCTTTTGACTCACTTTCCCCATGATAACGCATTCGGCAATAAACCGAAAGAATTCTCCACCACTCTTAACTCACTTTTCACATGCTAGACCATGCCTTAAGAAAACCAACAAATTCTCAAATCGCTCTTGACTCACTTTCCGCAAGCGTTGATAAGCCGGATGGATTTTCCCACCACTCTTGAATACTTTTCACTAGACTGAAAGCTGTGAAAACTGATTAAATCTCCCACCACCACTTTTAACTGACTCTTTACATGCTAACGTAACAGTGCCTTGCAAAAAGGAACAAGCTCACTAAAAATTTTAGTTATTTTTCACAAACTAATTTACGCGTTGCAAAAAAACGGATCCTCCCCCAGCGAATGCATCACTCCTCAGACTAGCTATACTATTTCTCAGTTCGCATCTCAAAAACGATTAGAAAATAATATTCTGTCGTTTATTTGAAGTTTCCTCTGATGTTAAAGAATGCTTCCCGGATAACCGAACCCACGGGCATCAATAGTTTCTTTCAAGATCTACCCCCTCCCACCCAAACGTGTGCCGCTCTAATAAACATGATTTTCTTCCTGTAACCTGTGACCAGGCATTGTTTTATTTTATCTGCCGTTTAGTACTAAAAACAGATATTTATTGTCCCTCTAAGACAACTACCTCAATAATGAAAGAGGTAATTAATTCTTTACATTTTACGTCGTTCATAGCATCAATAAATATGTTACTGAATTGCTAATTTTGTTTTTATGGACACGTGACAATGAAAAACGTAATAAATTTAGAGTAAAAGTACTGTATTGTTTCAATTACAATAATATCGATCTTTAAAAAATTATTGAGAGAATTAAAAGACAATAGATTAATTCACTTCGCATTAAGAGTGCCATTGCAACAATGACATGGTATTGATTTAATAACGTCAATGGCATGGTATTGCTTTTAAAACGTACCAATGAAAAAGCATCGACCTCTTTATATCGACTTTAAGTATCGTATTTTTTAAATTAAAATGTTAAACTATAAAGAAAAAAGAAAAGACAATCGATTTATTCGTCTCGCATTTTGAATTCCATTCGTTGCAACAGTGACATGCTACTGATTCAATTAAAATTTCGCTTTTAAGATCACGTATCAATGAAGATGAATCGATCTCTTAATATCGACTTCAAGTACCATATTATTTTAATGAATATGTTATCATCATTTAACTTTAATGAAAAAATTTAAAGACAATCGATATATTCATTTCACACTAAAAAACTTTATTGCGGCAGTGACAATGTTATGGATCACGCTGCTTATAAGAGCACGTGACGATGAAGAGTGCTGTCTTTTTAAAAATCCAACACAATAAAAGACAATAATAAAAACAATAATAATCTAGCTTAAAGATTTTATTAATCTAGCTTAAAGAGCACTGCACAATGACAATAGTATTGATATATTATGTCATTTGGAGTAGCCTACACTAAAACTTATCTAAATATCTAAGTTAAACCTCTGTGATTAATGATGCAGATTTCCTGTTATTCCCTCAAATAAAAATGCCACACATTGTTTAGTCTTACAGAAATTAACACAATGGCGATTTACAAAGAATAGCCAGTCACTGGCATTCGGCGCCATTGACGCACTCAAAACAAATCTTGTAATGTTTCCGTGAGCAATTACACTTGCAATCACTCGATGTCACTTCTACGCTTTCACCATGGTGATGAACAACAGTGCGGTCAGAAAAGTACGTCAATTTAATTAAGCTATGCGTGTGTTGTAGATTCAAACCAAAAGCATCGCAAAATGTGAACAAGTTTCATTTCAAATAAAAAAATTAATAATATTTTGTTAGTAAAAACGTTACTTAAACCCCTAAACTCCTGGAATTTCTCAACGGACAAACTTCACAAAAGTTAATTATTTTGAGATAGAACTTGATTTCAAACTTGATGCACTTGTCTAGTGTCGAGAAATATCAATACATTAGTAGTTTAAATCAAGTTTTTAATAAAACAAGTAATAATGTATAAACAAAAAATGTTTAAAGACAATTTCTAATTACGTCAACAAAGAAACATTTTATTTTAATTACTTTTTATTACAATAATAAATAATTACAATTAATATAAATAAAGTAACATAACCTATGCGTTAAAACAGCTGTTCTACCACAAACCCTATAACATAAAATTAGCTGTTTTCTGAATTCATATATTATCCCTTATTTTAAGCAAAATGGAACGAAATAACTATATTGAATACCTTGCCATTTTTGAAAAGTTTTTCTTCTATATAAAATAAAATGAGTAGATGAATAAAAAATATTTTAATAACGACTGAAAATTTGAACAATATTTATTTAGGAAAAATGTGAACTAATAGAAGGAATTGAAAAAAATGAGCCTCTTGTAGCACAGAAGAACCATACGTTTTGTTTTTTGTTTTTAACAAATTAATGCTCTGTAACGAATTTTTAAAGACGTGGTAACTTATGAATAAAAAGATTTTAGTTAGCGCGAAGAAAATGTCAAACATTTAGTAATTATCGACATTCCGAAAGTAATCGATACGTCCAAAAAATGTTATACCTAGTGGTTCAGAATGACTTTAGGAACACGGAAAAAAATAAAACTTCGCAGTAACGTCACAAATATTTAAAATTTTGAAAACAATTTGTGTTTTAAAAAATTGTAGAATCATGTTTCTTCAATTTCTTTAATTAGTTCAAACTCTCCTTATATATATATATATATATATATATATATATATATATATATATATATATATATATATATATATATATATATATCCACATTTTTATTAGTTGATCAAATACTTTTTTATTCTTCCACTCAAGTTCAAACACATTTTTTAAACTTGTAGTGGAAGACACTTAACGTGACTACAATGTTTTCAATTATTAATTAAATTTAATGAACTATTTATAGTTTCATATGGTAGAAAAACTTTCAACAAAAGTAAAAATATATGCAATTAAGTTATTTCGTCCCATTTGGCTCAAAATTAATGAGTAATATAATATAATTTAAAAAAACTGTTGATTTGTTATATGTTGAGTGATGTTTTAACGCATAGGTTATGTTACTTTTTTATATTAATTGTAATTATTTAATAAATAGTAACTAAAATAAATCTTCTCTTGTTGGCCTAAGTAGGAATTGACTTTAAAAACATTTTTGTTGATATTACTTCTTTACAGAACAAAGTTCTACACTACATAATTAAGTAGGAATTGAATTTAAAAACATTTTTGTTGATATTACTTCTTTACAGAACAAAGTTCTACACTACATAATTAAGTAGGAATTGACTTTAAAAACATTTTTGTTGATATTACTTCTTTACAGAACAAAGTTCTACACTACATAATTAAGTAGGAATTGAATTTAAAAACATTTTTGTTGATATTACTTCTTTACAGAACAAAGTTCTACACTACATAATATCATGGCAAGCCTTTTATTTTGTTTTATTTACAACCAAATCCATCCCAAACGGGTAATTTGTACTAACATTCTACAAAGCAATTTTTGAAGTAATTATTTTTCAAAATTTTAAGTTTTGGGGTTCCATTAGATTTTGTTATTTTTATCGTCTTCTTCCTGAGGGTATAATTTGTTTTCCCAATATCGGTTACTCCTAAAATGCGGTTACTCCTGAAACGCCAATAATTACCAACATTTAACTGAAATATGACAATTTGACCTACAATTCTACCCAATCCCAATAATTTGAATCTAACTAAACATAGTTCAATTTTCAAAATATCAAATTTTTAACAAAACGGAATAGATTAACCAATCATCAAATAAGAGTGATAATGTTTGCTGCTAATAATGTCATGGATTTAATCTCTCTAGCTCGCATAGTTACACAGACCATTGCGTTTTCTACTGGGAAATATGAAATCAGTCTACCATTTTAATTATGTCTCTTATCAATATGAATTCAAGGAATTTAGATTATTTTTAATCAACTTGAAATCCAAATAAGTCTCACTAACCCAATTCCTGTTTGGTCTCTTCGTATGGTATTTGTCAATTAATAAATATTTTTTATTCTTGCTCTTACGACAATCAGACAATTTCACTGTTACTTATGAAGGATTTTCGAGTAATAGGTAGGGTAGAAGCAAAACACCTGGTCTAAAAGGTAGGAGTTTTAGATCAGGAGTTTCTTTCCCTATCTGCTTACATGGTACATTTCTGTCTACATAGAGAAGTAAATGTGTAGGGTCCTTCATATACAGAACATACGAGCTAATAGCTCAATGTCATAGAGAGGCCATCCCAGCCTGTTACAACCCCCTGTAGGGAGAATAACAACTAAACATGGACGTTCGTTATAATGGTCCCTGTTACTGGACAAACGATGACAATATAGAGTCATTTGTATAAAAGAAGAGCCAATTTGCCATTATTTCGTGTTCTACGATGTAGGATCAAAAAAATTACATGCTGGTTAAGACATCCTCGATATAATATTTTATTTTCTATTGTTAATTTTCTGTTTTCAATCCAATTTTCAGGTAGATACCTCTTGAGCTTCTCTACTTCTGGTAAACGATCTAGCCCATCTGATACAATATTTTCTCCTGTTTCCTGTACCAATTTTATGTCCTTCCATCGGTCCTACCTTATTTCACCTACCCTTCCTTCTTTATCGTTCTTCTTACAATGGGATATAAAGGATAAACACTCTTTATGATCCTCTCCTAAACCAAGATCCCTTCCCAAACCTTCTGCGTTGACACGGATAATGTGTACGGCGTAGAAGCGGATAATTTCACAATATGCGTACATGAGGAAACAATAGTAATTGACGAGGGTAAGTAATAAATTTGATAAGTGAAAAAATCATAGAAACCAGATTTCAGTTGCCACCCCAGGTCATCTACACCTAAATTCGCACAAATCTATACCATAGCCCAAACTTTGACAGTTCAAGTAAATAAATTAACGTTCATTCACTCTTCTTCCAGATAAGGAGAGGAAGAAATAAGTAAGCATGTTCCACCTCATCCTTGATTCAGTCCTTGAATGGAATCCTTAAGATCTCAGCATTTTCCACCTCATCCTCGATTCAGTCCCTGAATGGAACCCTTAACAACTCAGCATGTTTCACCTCATTCTTGATTCAGTCTCTGGATGGAACCCTTAACAACTCAGCATATTTCACTTCATTCTTGATTTAGTCTCTGAATGTAACCCTTAACAACTCAGTATGTTTCACGCCACCCTTGATTTAGTCTCTGAATGGAACCCTTAACAACTCAGCATGTTTCACCTCATTCTTGATTCAGTCTCTGGATGGAACCCTTAAGGACTCATCATATTTCACTTCATTCTTGATTCAGTCCCTGAATGGAACCCTTAACAACTCAGCATGTTTCACCTCATTCTTGATTCAGTCTCTGGATGGAACCCTTAACAACTCAGCCTGTTTCACCTCATTCTTGATTCAGTCTCTGGATGGAACCCTTAACAACTCAGCATGTTTCACCTCATTCTTGATTCAGTCCCTGAATGGAACCCTTAACAACTCAGCATGTTTCACCTCATCCTTGATTCAGTCTCTGAATGTAACCCTTAACAACTCAGTATGTTTCACCTCATTCTTGATTGAATCTCTGAATTGAACCCTTAACAACTCAGTGTGTTTCACGTCACCCTTGATTCAGTCCCTGAATGGAACCCTTAACAACTCAGCATATTTCACCTCATTATTGATTTAGTCACTGAATGGAATCCTTAACAACTCAGCATATTTCCCCTCATCCTTTACTCAGTCCCTAGAAGGAACCTTTAACAACTCAGCATGTTTCACCTCATTCTTGATTCAGTCCCTGAATGTAACCCTTAACAACTCAGCATGTTTCACGTCACCCTTGATTTAGTCCTTGAATGGAACCCTTAACAACTCAGTATGTTTCACCTCATCCTTGATTCAGTCTCTGAATGTAACCCTTAACAACTCAGCATATTTCCCCTCATTCTTGATTCAGTCTCTGAATGGAACCCTTAACAACTCAGCATATTTCCCCACATCCTTGACTCAGTCCCTAAAAGGAACCTTTAACAACTCAGCATGTTTCACCTCATCCTTGAATGGAACCCTTAACAACCCGATGTCGACTTTGAAGCTACTCGAATATCAGCAATTCAAGAGATTTTTCCTGAAGCAGAAATCAATGGCCGTCTTTAAGGAATGTGTGTGGCGGAAGGTCCAAGCCTTGGCTTGACTGATGAGTATAAGAAGAACGAATAGTTTCGACTATTATTCAAGATGTGCGCTGCTCTAGTGTTTTTGAAGCTAGAAATCGTAGGACAATTTATGTAGGTCATTTTAAAAGATATTTTCACCTAAAAGTTGTACACATTTTTCGCTTGTCACAATGTTCAGACGTTATAGCCTACTCTCACCATCTGTCGAAACGTGATCATGTACCCACCTTTCGCATATTTCGTAGTACGCATCTTTCGTGTATTCCCTTCTACAGAGCAATTTACATCCCTACTTTGATACTACATTTATTCACAGTCCTTTTCTACCCGCTATAAACGAAAATATTAATTTTAAATTGTCTTAAAACTATGCAAAAAATCTTTAAAATACTTTTCTAAGAGTTTTTAGAAAACATGTTGGCGCAGTTAGATCAAGCAATTGTTCTAATAAACCGTCGCATATTAAATAATTCAAGGAAAACATTAGAGGTTACTGTGAAGCAATATCTACCATGTTCTCAATAGGTGTAAGAAATAATTGATTTTCAATATAATTAATTATGGAATTAGTACGGTAATATTTTTAGCTAGTTTAATAGTTTAAACAAGGAAAACGTTGAATGGTTTTAATGAAAGTTAAAGGTAAATCAACAATGGCATATGTAAATCTAAGGTTATCTTGTTAGCTGTCAAATGTTTGACAACGTAGGCGTCAATTAAACATGCTATCAGCAGGAAAATCTAAGGTCGCAACATAACGTGAATTTATACGTGTGTTTATACTGTCTAATCAAATTAAAAAAATCTATATGAAATGTAACTTACAAAATGAGCTGGTAAGGTTTTAATGTGTAAGGTTTGTTGAAGTTAAAAGAACAAATTATAATTATCAGAAATAAAACGAACGTGTGTTCATGTACTATTAGCCCACTTATCGATTAAGACGAGTAACTAACTATTTGAGGAAAGAAGCCTCTTGCGTCAAAAAACACCTTGAAATTATTTCTCATTACTGTTATATACCTTGAGATTTCTAAAACTTCATTAGGTGAAAACAAAAAGGAAACAAACGTCACTTCAGTGTTAAACAGAAATCTAAATGGCAAAATTGATCCTGAAATTGTCGACCTTCAGTAATTTTATTATTATAAGGGTTCTAAGAACTTTAAAACTGTTTCAGTGGCAAAAGTCGTAAAAGTACTCACATCTCGTCCAACACACATTGAGGATAGAGATTTTTACAAACTAGATCTTCATTTAAAATAAGAATATTTTAAACCTTTATAAAAATATGTCAGTAATAGTTGACAAAAAGTATAAACAGTTAGGATGGGTTAAATAAAGTAAATGAGTTTAATTTCTTAATATACCCAACTTCCCTTCGTTAGTAATATTTGTATACATTTGAGTACATTTTTTCCCTTTCCCAACATTAAAATGTTTTCCTTAGTTGACGAGTTTCGGAATAACTCCATTCTCAAAACTTGTATTGCTCGTTAAAAGAGTAGACCTACTATTTTCTATGTGCTCAAATATATAAGATATGAATAAGTTTGTTAACGAATATTAAACGGTTGCAAATGGTGAAGGTATTAGATTCCATTTTTCCTCGGCCTCGAAAGAACCATTTAGCAATACTAAGTAAACAATATGGTATTATTTTTTAATAACCTAACCTCTTCCTATAGATGGATTTGTTGTAAGTAACGTATATATATATATATATATATATATATATATATATATATATATATATACAGTATATATACAGTATATATATATATATATATATATATATATATATATATATATATATATATATATATATAGCCTATATATATAAATTAATGCAGTAATCTGAATTATACTAGTTCCTGTGAAAAATATCCACAAAATTTAAAATTTCAATAAAGACAAAAAATAAAAGAATACAAAATTTGTACTATGCAAAAAAATATTCTAGCTTTTGAATAAAATTGAAATATTATTTATTAATGTTAAACACTATCGAATGGTGTGTAGATTCAGTATTTATTTTTTTATTGTAGTCAAATATGTCAAACTTCATATACTACTGGTAGGGATTTTTTAAAAAAATAACCAACTGCATTAATACATAAAACCTTTGCCTTGTATAGTGATTTGCTTAAATAAGATGTAAATCTTATCTCTGCCTGACTTCTAAAGCGAGACTGTTTTGCATCATTGATTTACAGAAGTCTATGAAATGGTAATAGTTGACAAAGATTAGTTTAACGCCCGTTCACTTTGTTTTTACATGTTTAAAGCACAGTTTTAACAAAATAAAAGTTAAATATTACAACTTATATTTAGAAGTGCCTAAACTTTGAAGAAATATAGACATAACCTAAATGAACAAACATGTAACACTGTATAGAACCAAATAAATCTTAATAAAACAGAGAATTTGTTTATACGGCATTAAATTATTACACAACTATTTTACAATCTAACAACAATGTATCAAATTAGGTTATGAAAAAATATTAGTTTGTTAAAGCTAACGTCCAATGGAGCAATCGGTTAGCTTACGTTGCGACAGTTATTTGTTCTTTTTTATGACCAAACCTACGTAACAGTATACGTTTTTGTTATTTCCAGCATGGTTACGTAATAAAGGCTTTCCACGGGAACAATGCATAAGACAGAAAGAAATATGAAAGTCCTGCTGGTTTCGCTATAATCCGATGTAAGTTGCCACGCAGCACCAGGACGCAACTGCCGCACTTCAGGAATCCTTTAGTTTACGTTAACAAACTTTATTACTTTTTTACAATCAAACCTATCCCAATTGGGATAATTTGAACCGAAATTTTAATTATCCAATATATTATGCAGGACAAAATAATACTGTAATATCTGAAGAATTGCTTGATAAAATGTGTATTTCAAAAATGAGATTATGTTTCAATGGCGGTAATTAATATGTTTTAACCACTATTTACTGCGAGATTTAATATTACTTTCTTCTTGATTATAATCCAGTTTTAATTAACATATGTAAACAAAAATATCGAGGGTGGACTTGCTTTTGGAATATTTTTTAGTAACATTATTAATAAAACCACCTAAAGCTGGCTTAATTATTATTTTTTAATACTAATTTTTACAGACCAATCAAAACGATCCTAAACACATATACAATAAATCTACGAAATAATAGAGCAGAAATATAAACCTGTTTGTATACATCCAATACGTACACGAGATTTTGTAAATAAAATTCTTAAAATGAACGTTTGACAAATAGCTTTACCTCAAAAAGAAAACGCGCGCACAAACATCAAACTAACACTACACTAGCGCAGCCAATCTTTATGCCACTGCAGCTGAATGCCAACTGATAGCGTTGGGAACTGAAACCACGTCAAGCTGTAGGTCATCAGGCCTCCCTACTCTCTGCATCACAAATCGAAATTTACCACACGGGAACTGCAGTACTTTATTGTATATTGACGTACACGCAATTTAAACTTAATTGGTTCGTTACGTTATTAACTGTAACCCTCTATATTTTAATACCTTTATATTTAAAAATATAATATTTTCTTATGAAATTTAGTCATAGAGATAAAATTGCAACCAATTTGCGCTTAAAGATAGAGATAATTTTATACGAATAAATTTGTGGTTTTTTTAGAAAAGCATTTCCCGCTAGTTATTCTACTACTAATAATACTCTTTCCATTTGTAAATAAAAGCAAAAGATGTTCTGTGCCCAACCACGCGCATTTGAAGTGTAGGCTAAACGTATGACAAGAAATGAGGTTATAATAAAAATGTCAGAGATCTGTAAATTATATAACTATTTAGGTATTTATTCAAGGGCTCATATAGTTTATTTATAATAAATCAAGTTACTCTACGCTTAATTGTACTTACAATCATACTGAATAAATTCAGTATGAAATTCTTGAATCAAAATAGCCTATATATAGTACTCACATTTAGCAAAGTTGAAATTTGTTGTTTACAAACAAAATAGTAATGCGTAGAGCTAGGCGAACATAACACTATATGTTTTACTAATGCCCCAATTTTCGTTTTCTATAATTTATACCTGTGTCATAACTAGTTTACACTCTTAAACTTTTTAAAAATTTTGTTTAAAGTTTCTAATGTGGTATCCGTGTGCGTTGGACGAAAACATATATTTCTACGCCTACCTTTTAGAGGAACGGTTATTTATAAATCTAATAAACTTGCTATTTGAGAATTCTGTGTTTTGTAATTTAACGACGTTAATTTAACATACAATTAATTTTGTAGATTCCCAATGTTTTAGGATATTTTTAAAATGAAATGATATTTATTTAAAAAATAACTTGAATAAAAAAGAAACACTGGCTGTCTTGGGAAACGCTCAACTTTTTATAGGGAATACTTAATAAATAGGTTAGTTATCTTAATTTCTAAATATATAAGTTACTACATAATTAGGGAATACTATATATACACTCTATATTAATACATTTACTGACTTGACATCCAATATACAAGTTTGTATATTAAATTGCTACAGTTTTAACTTACTCCTAATCTAGAATACAAAAAGTGACCATAACCTGGGAGTAATAGAAACAGATGTATGAAACCATACGTTACTAGACAATTAATCAAATATATGATATTTCTTGATATACACTCGTCAGTGTGTTTTTTCAGAAGAATATGAAAGCGTAGACGAAGTGCACTTAAACGCTACCTCCTTATTTAGCTTAGGCAACAAAGGAAGTTTGCTTAAAAAAAATAATCTAGTTTTGAAAGTTAGTTGGGTAGGAAGCTGCCCTTAACAATTTACCAAAAGTCCACGACGGTCGGAGGTGAGCGTTGGTGAGGAATACAGTTTTTAAGCATACTTTTTAACAAATATCTCGGAAAATATTAGTTGTAGCATATTACACACTAAATTAAACTACTTAACATTTGTTACGAGATTAGTTCTATAACTTTTTTCTTCTATAACTCTTTATCAATGGTTTACAAGATAAAAGAGGCACCACCTTGTATAGGTTCCCATTCCACTACCTCCCCCTCCTCCATATTTCTTCCTATTCTACCTCCCTTCAGAATAAAATTTATTTATCAGATAGTTCAGTTCTACTTCTAATCCGTGCTTAAATTATAAGCAGTTAATGAAATGCCTGATAAGTGTAGCATTTGTGAAAAAGAATAAATGTCTTGTCAGGGATAAAGACGTTACTAAGTGCCAGTATGTCAAGAAGAGACGGTAAAAACGTAACTAAGCGCCAGTATGTCAAGAAGAGACGGTAAAAAAGTAACTAAGCGCCAGTATGTCAAGAAGAGATGGTAGAGACGTTACTAAGCGCCAGTATGTCAAGAAGAGGTGGTAGAGACGTTACTAAGCGCCAGTATGTCAAGAAGAGATGGTAGAGACGTTACTAAGCGCCAGTATGTCAAGAAGAGACGGTAAACACGTAACTAAGCGCCAGTATGTCAAGAAGAGATGGTAGAGACGTTACTAAGCGCCAGTATGTCAAGAAAAGGCGGTAGAGACGTTACTAAGCGCCAGTATGTCAAGAAGAGATGGTAGAGACGTTACTAAGCGCCAGTATGTCAAGAAGAGATGATAGAGACGTTACTAAGCGCCAGTATGTCAAGAAGAGATGGTAAAGACCTTACTATATGCCAGAATGTCAAGAAGAGATGGTGGAGACGTTACTAAGCGCCAGTATGTCAAGAAGAGATGGTAGAGACGTTACTAAGCGCCAGTATGTCAAGAAGAGATGGTAGAGACGTTACTAAGCGCCAGTATGTCAAGAAGAGATGGTAGAGACGTTACTAAGCGCCAGTGTGTCAAGAAGAGATGGTAGAGACGTTACTAAGCGCCAGTATGTCAAGAAGAGATGGTAGAGACGTTACTAAGCGCCAGTATGTCAAGAAGAGGTGGTAGAGACGTTACTAAGCGCCAGTATGTCAAGAAGAGGTGGTAGAGACGTTACTAAGCGCCAGTATGTCAAGAAGAGATGGTAGAGACGTTACTAAGCGCAAGTATGTTAAGAAGAGGTGTTAGAGACGTTACTAAGCGCCAGTATGTCACGAAGAGATGGTAGAGACGTTACTAAGCGCCAGTATGTCAAGAAGAGATGGTAGAGACGTTACTAAGCGCCAGTATGTCAAGAAGAGATGGTAAAGACCTTACTATGTGCCAGAATGTCAAGAAGAGATGGTAGAGACGTTACTAAGCGCCAGTATGTCAAGAAGAGATGGTAAAGACGGCTGTTTTAGAGGTAACAAAAACATTGTAGTTCATAGTAGTTGCAGAAAACATTAAACAAGGTCTCAAACAGTAGCAAATAATTTGAAAAAAGCTCAGTCTCTACAAGATCCGTCTACATAAGCCTCCCTTCTGTAAGATATTCTCAAATTTAGAAGTAAGTGGAAAGTGTCAACACCATCAAGAGTTGCAACATTAAAGTTTGCCTTGACAAAGACGTATTGGCAGAATGTTAGTAAAGGCAGAGTCTGATCAGAATGGTAAAACAGTGGATACCTCCAATTGTAGGAAGCACTAAAACCCAAAGCAGCCAGTAGGTTCCTAGATGCTTCGGGCAGTTTAAACCCGCTCCCAAGTTAATTAAAAAAAAAGGTTCCTAGATACTAATTTGCTGTAGATAAATAACGAGAGACTGTGAAGAATAGGAGAAATGAAACCTCGAGGGCGAATAACAATTATGATAGCGTAAGAGATTGATAAGATTTGATTCACTTGGTCCTTAACTCTCCAGGTTTATTTTGCAGTTAACAGTGAATTCATGAATACTTAGAGGGTGTCTGGGACCATCTGTTCAGCCTCATTAAGGAAATTCTCACTAGTTGGGTAAAAATTCATTTCATAAACCTCCGACTAGACCTCTTTTCTTATGATAGCAGCAGAAGCCAACAAAATACTTGAGTGTTTCTCTTTTTCATCGTTAGATGAAACTACACCTGTCGTAAGTATTTTTTCATCAGTATTACGAAAGCGTACGACAGTTTTCCGATTCCCCTGTTGCTAGAAGTTATACCTTCACCATATGTTTGTAACATTTTGACCTTAATAGTAGTAAGCGGCGGTTTATCTTCTGACAATTCCTCAAGAGAATACTAGGATTCGTCTTTTGTGTCCAGGAACTTATAACTCTCTTCTATTGCTTTTAAAATGGATTCATTATCAGGACAATCTTTATTTCCTCCAGTTGGTGTCGTAAGTTGCTGTATAAAAAACTTTCCACGACCGTCCTCGTGGTATATTGCATCGCGGTATGTAGAGTAAGATCTTATTCTACATACCGTGTAATGCATCAGCTACATTATTGTCACCTAAAATATTTATACGTATTTCAACCGCACAACCCCATTGTCATTTCCTTTCCTTGTTCTTCTCAAAAGTGACTCGTCACATTCAACTGATATGACAGAATAATTCTCAACGCTTACTGGCAGGTTGTTTCTGCCGCTTATAGAATTCTTGATCAAAGTTTCAAAGCAAAATAAGCATTTACTTCTAAATACAAACTGAATTTGAGAATATCTTAAACGGGGGTGGGGGATGATATAGATGAATCTTGTGAAGACTGAGCTTTTTTCAAATTATTTGATACTGTTTGAGGGCTTGTTTAAGGTTTTCTGCAACTACTATGAACTACAATTTTTTGTTTACCTCTAAAACAGCCGTCTTTACCATCTCTTTTTGACATACTGGCCCATAGTAAGGTCTTTACCATCTATTCTTGACATACTGGCCCATAGTAAGGTCTTTACCATCTCTTTTTGACATACTGGCCCATAGTAAGGTCTTTACCATCTCTTTTTGACATACTGGCCCATAGTAAGGTCTTTACCATCTATTCTTGACATACTAGCGCTTAGTAACGTCTTTACCATCTCTTCTTGACATACTGGCACATAGTACCTTCTTTAACACCTCTTCTTGACATACTGGCACTTAGTAACGTCCTTACCACCTCTTCTTGACATACTGTCACTTAGTAACGTCTTTACCACCTCTTTTTGACATACTAGCACTTAGTACATTCTTTACCACCTCTTCTTGACATACTGGTACTTAGTAACATCCTTACCACCTCTTCTTCACATACTGGCACTTAGTAACGTCTTTACCACCTCTTCTTCACATACTGGCACTTAGTAACGTCCATACCACCTCTTCATGACATACTGGCACTTAGTAACGTCGTTACCACCTCTTCTTGGCATACTGGCACTTAGTAACGTCTTTACCACCTTTTTTTTGACATACTGGCACTTAGTAACGTCTTTACCACCTCTTGTTGACATACTGGCATTTAGTAACGTCGTTACCACCTCTTCTTGACATACTGGCACTTAGTAACGTCGTTACCACCTCTACTTGACATACTGGCACTTAGTAACGTCGTTACCAGCTCTTCTTCACATACTGACTCTTAGTAACGTCTTTACCACCTCTTCTTGACATACTGGTAATTAGTAACATCCTTACCACCTCTTCTTCACATACTGACTCTTAGTAACGTCTTTACCACCTCTTCTTGACATACTGGCACTTAGTAACGTCGTTACCACCTCTTCTTCACATACTGACTCTTAGTAACGTCTTTACCACCTCTTCTTGACATACTGGTACTTAGTAACATCCTTACCACCTCTTCTTCACATACTGACTCTTAGTAACGTCTTTACCACCTCTTCTTGACATACTGGCACTTAGTAACGTCGTTACCACCTCTTCTTGACATACTGGCACTTAGTAACGTCGTTACCAGCTCTTCTTCACATACTGACTCTTAGTAACGTCTTTACCACCTCTTCTTGACATACTGGTACTTAGTAACATCCTTACCACCTCTTCTTCACATACTGACTCTTAGTAACGTCTTTACCACCTCTTCTTGACATACTGGCACTTAGTAACGTCCTTAGTAACGTCTTTACCACATCTTCTTCGCATACTGGCACTTAGTAACGTCTTTACCACCTCTTCTTGACATACGCACATAGTAACGTCTTTACCACTTGTTTTTGACATACTGGTACATAGTAACGTCTTTACCACCTCTTCTTGACATACTGACACTTAGTAACGTCTGTACCACCTATTGTTGACATACTGACACTTAGTAACGTCTTTACTACCTCTTCTTGACATACTGGCACTTAGTAACGTCTTTACCACCTCTTCTTGACATACTGGCACTTAGTAACGTCTTTACCACCTCTTCTTGACATACTGACACTTAGTAACGTCTTTTCCACCTCTTCTTGACATACTGATACTTAGTAACACCTTTACCACCTCTTCTTGACATACTGACACTTAGTAACGTCTTTACCACCTCTTCTTAACATACTGACACTTAGTAACGTCTTTACCACCTCTTCTTCACATACTGGCACATAGTACCTTCTTTACTACCTCTGCTTGACATACTGGCACATAGTACCTTCTTTACAACCTCTTCTTGACATACTGGCACTTAGTAAAGTCTTTACCACCTCTTCTTGACATACTGGCACTTAGTAACGCCTTACAATCTCTTCTTGACATTCTGGCACTTAGTAACGCCTTTACCATCTCTTCTTGACATACTGACACTTAGTAACGTCTTTACCACCTCTTCTTGACATACTGACACTTAGTAACATCTTTACCACCTCTTCTTCACATACTGGCACATAGTACCTTCTTTACTACCTCTGCTTGACATACTGGCACATAGTACCTTCTTTACCACCTCTTCTTGACATACTGACACTTAGTAACGTCTTTACCACCTCTTCTTGACATACTGGCACTTAGTAACGTCTTTACTACCTCTTCTTGACATACTGACACTTAGTAACGTCTTTACCACCTCTTCTTGACATACTGGCCCTCAGTAACGTCCTTACCACCTTATCTTGACATACTGGCACTTAGTAACGTCTTTACCACCTCTTCTTGACATACTGGCACATAGTACCTTCTTTACTACCTCTGCTTGACATAATGGCACATAGTAACTTCTTTACCACCTCTTCTTGACATACTAGCACTTAGTAACGTCTTTACCACCTCTTCTTGACATACTGGCACTTAGTAACGTCTTTACCACCTCTTCTTGACATACTGGCACTTAGTAACGTCTTTACCACCTCTTCTTGACATACTGGCACTTAGTAACGTCTTTACCACCTCTTCTTGACATACTGACACTTAGTAACGTCTTTACCACCTATTCCTGACATACTGACACTTAGTAACGTTTTTACCACCTCTTCTTGACATACTGACACTTAGTAACGTCTTTACCACCTCTGCTTGACATACTGACACTTAGTAACGTCTTTACCACCTCTGCTTGACATACTGGCACTTAGTAACGTCTTTACCACCTCTTCTTGACATACTGGCACTTAGTAACGCCTTTACCACTTTTTCTTGACATACTGGCACTTAGTAACGTCCTTACCACCTCTTCTTGTCATACTGGCACTTAGTAACGTCCTTACCACCTATTCTTGACATACTGGCACTTAGTAACGTCCTTATCACCTCTTCTCTTCATACTGGCACTTAGTAACGTCCTTACCACCTATTTTTGTCATACTGGCACTTAGTAACGTCCTTACCACCTATTCTTGACATACTGGCACTTAGTAACGTCCTTACCACCTCTTCTTTTTATACTGGCACTTAGTAACGTCTTTACCACCTATTCTTGACATACTGGCACTTAGTAATTGCTTGTAATTGAGCCACGGAGTAGAAGTAGAACTGAACTATTTGATAAATAGATTTTATTTTGAATTGAGGTAGAATAGGACAAAGGTCGAGGAAGGGGCAGTGGAATGGAAACCTATATAAGGTGGTAAGACGTTTATCTTGTGAACCATTGATTTTACAAAAAAAGTTATAGATCCAATCTTGTAATAAATGTTAAGTAGTTTAACTTGGTGCATAAAATACCTTTCGCTATAACTAATATTCTCCGAGATATTTGACAAATACTGAAAAAATAGACATAAAACTACATTCCTCTACGCTCACCTCCTATTGTCGGGGATTTTTAGTGTGTTGTTTAGAGCACCTTCCTAGTAAACATCATATTTTGATCTTTGTTGCCTGGACTACATCCCTTCTTACAAAAAACACAAAGACAGATACCGCAAATTTCAGCTAAAATGATTTAGCTATAACCTCAAAATAAGAAGCAATCAACTTTAGTGTTAACCGACCCTTGTGTTTTGCTTTTGCAAATCTTTGGTAGAGAAAGAAAATCGCGTTTGTATGAGAGCTATTGATCTCAAAGGAGAAAAATTGTTACTATCCGCGTAAGAATTCTTAAGTGATGTTTGCACATTTTATAGATTCACTTACATTTAAAGTTTTATAAGCTACGCCATAGGGAGCGGCACTTTAAAAATAATTATTGTTTTGTGGACCAATGCTTATCTCTTGCTCTACTGTCCCATTCACAAATAAAACATGGAAACTTTGTAAATCCCTGTTGTTGACTAAGTAGCATGCAAACAACTTTTAAATCTCCACAGAGCATCCAATGGTGAGCTAAATAGTTTATTTTCTGTACCCAGAAACATCAATAGCACAAATATAACATTCATTTGAATGATTCCTTTGCTCTCTCCATTTCATAGGCACTGTAAATCTACGAGCTTTCTTTTTTAGATCACTTTCTTAAATCTTCAAGACAAACATAAAAAACCTCTTGAGGAGCCCAACGTTTGTCACGATCACCAAATTCAAAACCAAAATATACAATTTACACTTTTTTTACAAAGTCAGTTATGGTTCTTCTGTTTTTTAATAACAAAATCACCACATGTGTAGTAAAATGTACTACAACAGTTTTTACAACCACGACTACCTCTTAAAGCACATGGATCAAACACTGAGAAGTAAGGGTTTTTTAATTGGAATAAAACAATTATACATCTGTTATTGAGGAGGAACAACAAAAATAAAGAAAAAGTAGTGTTGCACGTTTCATTTTCCATTGCTACCTACCTAAAAACATGATTTCTCTGCCTGTTTAACTGTAATAACATAAAATGAAAAACCAACAAAAATGAAATTTATTTTATTTTAAACATTAAATTATGAAACATTGGTGGGTCATACAGCATTTATATAATGATTTTCGGACTCAGGACACCAAAATACATAAATGAGAGGTAGTGTTATCAGAAAAGTGTTTTCATCATTGGCCTGTGTAATTTGTTTTTTAGTGTTTCTGAAATGTTTCTTTAGCGTGAAATGGACAAAATAAATTGCATTATTTCTCTAATATCTGTTTTAATAATATTTGTCTGAAGTTGTTTCAACGGGTTTCAAACTACTGCTAAACACACAACTGTAGATGATTGACGCTAATAAGCGGGTACGCTTTTCCCTATTTACATACGGAAATTAGTAGTATTAGTAAAGTAATAAATGAGGATAAACGAACCGTAAACCTGTTTTGCTATCTTTACATATAATACATATTTAGAAACAATTAAGACAGGATTAAAACCTAAGGAAAAAACCAAACGGCGGAACAGTAAAAGAGGGAATTATATTGTAAGGTCCATTCCAACTTGGTTATATTGCTTACACTATTCTGGTAATTAGTACTCTACATTTAATCCTCGGTTTCTACTAAATTATTATCTTTGCTGAACGATTTCAAAACTTTTATAAATGATTAATTTTGGTATTACTTGGCAAACAAAACCACTACTTACTGATATTTTTCAGCAGACGCGTTTCGCACTAGGTCAGTGCATTGTTCAATGATGTGTCACGGACAAGACTGTTGCTCAGGTGTGTAATATGGGTGTTCTGTGATGTATTATTATCCATAGAGTGATAGTTAATTATGTGTTTAAATAAAGTATTTGAATATGAGTGTGTTTAGTAGTTTAGAATCTGTTGTGGATAGTTTTAGTGGCGTTTTATATACCGTAGTTTTCTGTTGTGTTTTAGTTTGTTGTTTTTTTTATACGTGAAGGATTTTTAAATTAGTGTCTGTATTGGCATATGTGTTTATTGTCTTCTGAATGTGTACATCGAAGTTTGATTTGGGTTGTGTATTTTTTATGTCTTTTATGTGTTCAACACATAATCCAAATCAAACTTCGCCATACATATAGAGAACACACTACACACATGCTCCAATATAGACACTAATCTAAAAGTCCACTACATCAAAAAAGCAACAAACTAAACACAACTACGAGATATACAAACACCACTACTCTATCTGCAACACATTCTAAATGACTAAACACACTCACGCTCAAATACTATATTTGAACACATAATTAACAACTACTTTACGAAGAATAATAGCCTACACCACAGAACACCAATACACCACAGATTCACGCCAATCAACTGCCTGACCAACAGTCTTGTCAGTGACTCGAAGCATTGAAAAATTCACTGACTTAGTGCGAAACGTGTCTGCTGAAAAATAGTAAGTAGTGGTTTGTTTGCCAAATGATACCAAAAGTGTAATTTATATAAAAAACCTCAAGGTGTTCTTACGTCACCGGAACACTGATTTTCCAACTGTTTTAACTTTAATGTTTACGACTAAATTGGAAGTACATTTTCGCCGTAACATTTCATTAGAAAGGAGTTTGGTATTAACATTCTGGGAGGACTTGGACATAACTTATACCCCTAAGGCAAAATGTTTAAAATAAATGATATTTTAAAGCTTATTTCTAGTTTTGTAACAAATTTCTTATACATTTAAACTCTCAAATTCAAATATTAAATTAAAGGAAAATTCAAATATTATAACTTCCAAGACAGTATCCCTACTAAAAGAGTTGATAATAAACCAATAGTTGTTAATAAATATCCATAAGGAGTGTTTGCAAATGACTTCAGTGTGTGTAACTTGATTTTACCATAAGCTGCATATTTCAGGAATAAAGCTTAAAAAGTCCACCCAAACGTCTTAGTTATGGCTTATATCTATGGGAAATCACTGTTACAGAAGATAAGGTTTTAAAGAACCTATAAGAAGCCTCTCGCACTCAATACATCTGTGTCGAAATGTAGTTTCTGAAAATGGAAAGTTCAAAGTTTGTACTTAAACTGTCATTTCTTGCAAGCCTTTTAGACAGGGATAGGGTCGAGTATGCAAAATGTGAGGACCGCATTCTGTAAATAGTTTCTAACTCCAAAAAAGCTCGAAGAATATAATTCAGGATGTTGCCAAAAGGTCTGTTGGTCCATTTATTTTGTACACACCTACCCCTTAGATATCAAGAGAATGGACTGAATAAATCCTTTACAACTATTTTGATGATTGTTTTAATGACAATTAAACTTTCTCATGATTAAATATTGTAACATAATCCTAGCTAGTCCGTTGAAACAAATACAAAATAATTAGAAATAAAACAAGAACTGTTGAAAAAATCTATTTAATATAATAAAGCAAATGTTACCACAAGTTATCAGAAAAATAGAAAAATCAATATTTTTAATTTTGACGGTTATTATTAATACATTTGCATAACGAAATACAATTTAATTGTAACTTATTGTAAGAACAAGCCTTTGTTTGACAATTTGAGATACATTTATAGGGCTGAATCAAAAACTTCTGGCAATCGCCGCTTCCTCAGCTGAACCTAAGTTAACCTAATTGGCTAACAAACATCACTTGTGCACGTGGTTAATGTAATGCCATTGAAATTTGGAGTCTATTTAAATTAGTAGACTATTAAACTTATATAGGAGATATATATATATGGGTAGACGGTATCTGAATGGGGGCAAGTAAGGTTCTACAGAAAACAATAAAACTGTACGACCCTTTCACAGGTAATAAAACACTACTGTCAACCTTTGTGTGATGAAGCGTTAGCCCCCATCGAGATGCTTCTAGGTACTTTCATTTTGGAAATTCCATAAACTCTATCGGTTGTCCGAAATACTAGACTTGCACTAAACCAGGGGTCTTCAACCTTTTCTACTTAAGGGCCACATCGAAAACATTTGGAGGAAAGACGGGCCGGCAAGATTTCAGCGCAGAAAGTCTAGCCCCCCCCCCACCATACACCCACGACTTTTTTTCTAATCAAGAGCTCAGTGGTGGTTTTTGAGAATTTCTTGCTTATTTTTTTACTTGTTTACAGCTAGTTTTATACTTATAGAGAAAAGAAGAGGCAAATAAGAGAAGAGTGCTGTAATTAATAGTAAAACTCCTTATATATTTAGTTACGACTCGAAGTAGTAGTACGAGTAGTAGCCAAGTACTGAGGAAGGTGACATCGTTGCCGAAACTAGTCTATTGTGAACTAGTGTGTTTGTTTATTAAAAAATAATTTTACGTGAAATTTTGAGTTTACTGTTTTGACTTTTACCTTGAGGAATCATATTGCCAAATAAAATAATTTTTTTCCAGTACGATAGCTTTCGCGGGCCGGAAAAAATCTGTTCGCGGGCCGGAAAAAATCTGTTCGCGGGCCGGATGTAGCCCGCTGGCCGTAGGTTGGAGACCCCTGCACTAAACAGTCATTTGCTCTGCAACTCTCGGTGCAACATTGAGTTCCTTCATAGTTTAACAAAATGTGAAAAATATTTAAATCAGGAAGGCATAATTACGTTTTTATTAATTTACAGATTAATTCATCAAATGTACACGAAGAATCTGTCCATCGTGTGGTAAAAACCAAACTATACAGTCAATGGCAAGTATTTTATAAATTAGTATAATTATTAATATTGTACATTTTATAAATTGTGGTATATTTTCGCTAATATTATAAATAATAGAGAATAGATTTGCTGGAAATGATGATTTTATTTATCTTTTATAACATTTTTTTTTACTGTTCTGTAATTATTGTAAAACAAATTTTTGAACAAGACATTACACTACCAAAGATATTGAGTAAGTTTAGTAGATTTATAAACGTTAGCTTTCAATGTAAGCTATTTATTAATGTTTAATTTCTGTAGTCTATCTAAGAATTTTGTATATGCGACTAAAACCATTTGACTGGGGGCTAACGCTTAGCTATTGTTGACTGATGACAAGGGTTGACAGGGTGGTGTCGTAAACTCAACTGGTGTCATAAAAGACCATTGTTCCACTCACAACCTTCCTTGCCCCATCCAGATACCGTCTACCATATATATATATATATATATATATATATATATATATATATATATATATATATATATATATATGTATGTATGTGTGTGTGTGTGTGTGTGTGTGTGTGTGTGTGTGTGTGTGTGTGTACACACACACACACACACACACACACACATACACACACAATAGAGTATCGATAATTCAAGGTAGATGGGACCGAGAACCCATCGGATTACCGAAAAGTCGGATGACACGGAAATACGTTCCTTTGCATTAGAAAAAAAAACAGGAGTTCTAATGAACCCTAATACTGTCATTAATTAAGAATGCACAAAACACGTTTATACGTAGAACCTTATTGATTACAGAACTTACATAAATTAATGTTGTTTTGGAATACACTGTTCATCACGTTTGCTATATTTTGTTTTGGAAACAGTTATACAAAGTGTCCCCTGCGTTTCCTTATTAGATAGTTGACAGTAGTAGATCAGTAGGTAACAGACGATGTGGCGTAGACGTCTGTTGGCGTGGTGTTTGTTATTCAATATAGGCTATCACATTGCAGTTTCCAAGGCGGCTGTTCCTTCACCATGACTTATTTTCCCTTCTTGTACTGTCTCGGTCGAACATTCATCTTTATTTTTGTAATCACTGCCTTCAGTAGATTCTTGTACGAATTCAATAGTCGTAACATGTGTTATTTTTCGAGACTCTACTGTATATATACGAGTATATATATATATAATATTTGAATACATGTTTTTGCCTTTCCTAACTTTACAATATTTTCTTCATAACTAAGTATGAAGTAAGAAATACGATTTAAGTTTTGAAGATGGAGTGATTCCGAAACGCGTCAACAGAGGAAAATTTTGTAATGTTAGGAAAGGCGTACTTGAGTACGCTAGCGTTGAGTACACGTACTCAAATATAGGCTATACAAATATTCCTAAAATAAATGAAGATGGGTAGGCCTACATAATAAGAGTTACGACTATTAAACTTAGTTACTCATTTCGTGAACTTGTATCTAAAAGTAATATTTTATAAGGTAAAAGATTAAACGAAATTTTATCATTACTCTGAAGGTAGGTTAAGCCCCTTGTGTTTCCTCAAATCCTCTGTAATTTGCTAAAATAAAGGCGATACATGTCCGTTGACATTTAAGTAAGTGATAAGGTTTAAGATTGTACACTTTTAAATTTGAAGCAATTTTAATGAATACTGCTTACTATTAACAAAAAATAATAGCTAGTAAACTTTTAAAAATTAATTTACAATTAGCGTTCTTATTAAACTGTGAGTATTACATTATGTATACAAAATTAGTAGTTTTGAAAACAAAACAAAAAAACAATGTCATGAAAATTGTGTTTTTCATGACAAGCTCGTATTATTCAGCAATACCACTATGATGGCTGGAAATCTATAATCTATGGACATAGTCATTAACTGACATTAAAACAATGTAATTATTTCTGTTTTACGTCAAACAGAAAACAAATCGCTATATTTAATATCTGGACTACATTTTACAAACTATTTTACAAAACAATTTTACTTCGTTATTGAAGTCCTTTAGCATTAGCCTTTTAAGCAGTACCTATAAAATTGAAACGCTTTTATCTCTTGTATTATTTTTTAATTGTACCAGGAAAAACATGTTTGGCCCCGCCTTATTATTTCCAAATTGGTTTGCGAAATAACCACGGGAAATTATACTTAATAATTCAATACAAAAGGGAATTACATTTAAAACGTTTCGGAAACAGTCATACCAAATGTTTAACGTTTTCCACGAATGATTCCATCATCGTGCTTTATCTAGTTATACTAAAACCTTTAATTATCACCTATGGTTACATAACCAAATTATAAAATTTTACGAAGAAAAGGTTTTGCTTGCGGATTCTGAAAGAAACTGCATGCTCAACCTAAAAACTAGAAACTAAAATTCAACCAAAAACTTTCTGCTTTAGTCAATAACGACTAGAGGCTAATGAAGCACAAAAGCATTCGACGAGGCAAAGAAATAAAGTATATCACTTTAGTTTTATAAAATAAAATTTTATAGTATAATTGACTAAAATATTTGTCAGTAGGTAGGCCTACGTTAAGATCTTACATTTATTTGTCATAGAGTTATCAATAACTAAAAATTTTTAGTCAATGTTGGTGTTAGATCATTTAATTATTATACTTATATGACGTTTCCTGACACGAACATTATTCTAAAGGAAAATCCTGAAATCCTTCTCTAACAGGAAATAGAACTAATCTGCCACAGATAGGTCAAGGTTGAGTTTGTTGTTTTAATTTCTCACGGATCCTAACCTACACACCTGAAGTAAGTTTGAGAATGAATCTCATTAGCAACATGGGTTACATGTGTAGGCCTATACCATCTATGAATATTATCTTACTAACCCAAAAGGTAACTGATACTTTATTTGATATTATTTATTTAAAGATATTGTTTTGTTTTTTACTTTTTTCTAAAATAAAAATAGGCCTATCTTTAAATGAATTATGATAAAGTAGTTTATTTGAACGATGCATTTTGCCTTCAGAAATCACCACTAGTTTTCAATGCGTCATTTTAAAGGTTTTTAAACAATCCTGATTATAATATAGTCTTAATCATTAAAAATAGTAACTCTTTATCTAAGTAAATAAATAAATAAACACACACACACACACACATATATATATATATATATATATATATATATATATATGTGTGTGTGTGTGTGTGTGTGTGTGCGTGTGTATAAAGAGAAAGAGAGAGAGAGAGAGAGAGAGAGAGAGAGAGAGAGAGAATTAATCTTTTAGGGGGCGAAGGTTACCTAAGAGATCGAGAGCTTGGAGTGCTTAGTGTATGAAAATATTTCCAAGAGATACTGTCGACATTATATTTGAAAAGAGTATTTTTAAAGACATTTTTATAGTATTGGTAGTCGAGGTTAGAAGTTCTTCACCGTATGAAGTAGGTCAGAGAGTCTGCCACCCCGTGACAACCGCTTCAATATCTCATCAATATGAACAAACCACAAATAAATATCACCTGTGATTGAAAGATGTGCAACGATGACGGCAACGTCGTGGTGGCGAAGAAACACGGGAGCCCTGTCTCCACTGAAAGGCAAAGTGCTCGATATGATTGGACAAGCGGGGGAGGCGGAGCAAGCCTCCTCGAGCACTTTGGCAGTGCGCGCTCCAATTCCCTCCAATATAGTATACAGTATTATTATTTTATTGGGATTTTGTGTAACATTTATATACCAGTCCATTTTAGGATACCTAAACTACTTAATAGAAAGTAAAAATATTTAGCGTACACGCACACCCAACACACACACGCACACATATGAGACGGAATGTGTGTTTTAAAAGGGACGAGATTAATCAAATAATTATTTCAATTCAGGTAAAATAGATCTGCACAAAGAAGCAAGGCATTCGACAAATCGACTAGATATTAACACCTCATTACGATATTAGCTCGTAAGATTTACTTAGGCATTGTCTACAAATACGTAATACCAAGACAGGCGGCAATGAACAATATAGATAAAACTATTGTTTTAAGATTTTCTCCCCCCAAGGCCAAATGCCAATCTGCTGTTGTTTGCTTATCTCTAGTAAGTAAGGATGTTTGTTTTAGGATAACAAAAAAATGTATAATGGCCTTGTTATCTCCAAGCCACATGAGGTCAAATTCAACGCGACAGAACGTTCATAACAGTGATACTTCACAAATGAGTTGCGATCCAACAATATTGCTAATATGTGACAAAAATGCCTAATAAAAAGCGCTAGACTTTTAAAAGGGCATTTTGGCCACTAACCAAGATGCCCTCATAGGCGTGGCTCCTGAATTTTCGACCATGCCGAAAAATACTTTTTTGGAAACATATTTGATACTGTCTGTAATTTGGATAATGAACTTGACAATTCGCTCACTGAAAGAGAAGACTTTTCTTTTTATAAATAAAAAAACTTATTTTTCCGACATCGGTCGTTTATCGAAACCGACACTAGTACAGTGCGAGCGTCACGTTTACTGTTGTGTTTAAGCGGGATGTCATTATAAATATTGATATATCAGAGACAGAATATGTCTACATTTTAGTTCTATAAACGAAATATTTACAAACCACGTTTTCTCGCACTTGTGACACGTTTACGTGTCTGTGATAAGAGCCAAACACTTTTTGCAACAGCCAGATTTTTATGTGCAAACTGGATTCTTCATTGTACTTTCCCTTTAGTCTAAAATTTCTCTTTCACGTATAATTTTTGTCACTAGTTTAAAAACTTTATTTATTTCACAGATTAGTTTTATTGTAAAAAATTATTGAACCTCATATTTACACCACTTTAAAAGTTTGTGTGAGTATTGAGGCACACAATATAGCTATGCCTATGGGTGCCCCACCATTTGTATCCCCCAACAATTTTTCAATTCACCCAATTTTAATTGCCACCTTAAACTTTGGGACAAATAAAGTACAATACAATACAAATAATATATAATTTTTTCAATAAACAAAACATCTTACATATATTATTAATAAAAGGTATAATATTTAAATCCCTCACCACTTAAATCTGCCCCTGAATTATGCTCACTAGCTGTCATTTAAAAAAACAAAACAAAAGTTGTTACCCAATCACGAAATATTATTTCGATTCATTCACAATAGAAAACAGTTAAGCTTTCATCTACTGATTGAAATGATAACAGAAACTTGCCAGTAAACAACCTAATTGTGTCTGAAGGAATGTCTGTTTCGGCGAAGTCTATTAGTGGCCAGAACCTACTACTATTTCAGTATATTAGTGGGAATGTTTATTTCATAAAACATAATTTTTAATTAAAAAGAATGTAGACAGTGTCCAACTACTGCCTAACGTTTTTGTAATGTTTGCCAATAAATTACGCCAATCTCGTTCACTCTTCTTTAACCGGATCTTAGGCTGTAACAAGACCAAGTCTTTGTGGGGATACATGGGAGTAGTGTGACAACTCATCTTCCTAAGTAGTGTCCAACTACTGCCTAACGTTTTTGTAATGTTTGCCAATAAATTACGCCAATCTCGTTCACTCTTCTTTAACCGGATCTTAGGCTGTAACAAGACCAAGTCTTTGTGGGGATACATGGGAGACTAGTGTGACAACTCATCTTCCTAAGTAGTGTCCAACTACTGCCTAAAGTTTTTGTTGTGTTTGCCAACAAATTCTATAAATCTCGTTCACTCTTCTTTAACCGGATCTTAGGCTGAAACAAGACAAGTCTTTGTGGGGATACATGGGAGACTACTGTGACAACTAATCTTCCTAAGTAGGTTTGAACTTAGAACAATATTGGATCTGGTCACAGGCCAAGGCAATTTGAGGGGTTTCAATACAAAATTGGGAGATCTAGGTCCCCTGAAAGCATGAGGTGTCCACCAGAAGAAATGGTTTGGCAATTGTGATAGGAATACCAGAGATCATCATGAGATTCAGTATAAGGTGAGTAGTTAGCACCTGCAAAAAATGTAGGTATTCAATAAGCAAATTCTCTAGGGATGTACAGAGAATACAAAGACAATAGTCAAGTGCTCTATACTGTAAGGTCTCTCTGAGTTTTCTCAAATAATAACCGTGATAAATACACCATAAAATATGATAAAAATATAAATCCCCAAAACTCTTTGTAACTAGAAAAATATGTTTTTATTATATATTTCTTTAAAATTACTAAAATAAAGATGAACTAAGACAAAACAATGAAGTACAAAGAAGAAAATTTTATTGTCGTATGCTTCACATTGAGAATGATTTGAAACAAAGGGTTGAAAAATCCTTGGTGTAATATAATTTCATATATGAGTCTATCAGGAATGTTGAAAATTTTGTACTTAAACATAATAATTTACTTGAATATGGAACAATTTGTGTTATAAAATGAATGATACCTATTAGGTTTTGGCTTATTTTGAGGACGGTCTTGTATTTCAATATAAACATAATGGGATATAAGTACTATGTACTGTAAGTTACAAAGTAAAATAAAAATAACAATGAAAAATTGGTAACACATTAAACTAAAATGTGATGTCTAAAACTAAAACTATTAAATGTCTCTACAAACAGTGACAAGTTATAGATAAAAATATAAGCAGAAAAAATTTGAAAAAGCCTTGAAACTCAGTATTATTACAACTTTCACAAACCTATAACTAAGCGATTTTTTTAAAAAATTGTTCTGAGACTCTTTCAACCACACTAGGCAATCTTTATCAGTGCTCAAACTGACTACCAGGATTTGCTGCTCAGCAGCACTGGTTTTAAAGATAGGTATTTAAAATCGTGGTTAAAGAGTCTATGTATTTTGTAATGGGTTTATTATTTAATATGTTTTTACCCTTCTAAACACATTTAATGTGTTTATGTTATGTGTTGATCTGTTTATAAATTTCAAAGTTTTGTAGTGTGTTAAAATATGGTTCTTTTCATTGATGTGGACATGTTCTTTTTACTGAATTTCTAGGCTGAGGCCAATTGTGTGTGGTTAATTTCTGTTTAATTGTGGCCTATTTTTATTATACATTGTGGCCATATGTATTCGAATGAATATGTTCTTCGAACCTTTCATGAAAACAGTGATATGTTTATTCAATCTACAATAGATTACAATCTGTATAGTTTAGATTAAACACATTTATTCCTAATGCTTCAAACTGACTTTAAAATAAATATATTACCTTATGTCATGTTAAATAGTTTAAAAGTAATTCCAATGTTCACAAAAAACAAAGAGATCAACACAATTAAATAACTAACACTCACAAACAGAAACATTAACACAACAAATGATAAGCCATAGCTTAAATACAAACACAAACACAAACAAAAACAACATAACAGGGGTAAAACAAATCCAACACTTACATTAATAAAGCTCAAACTGATAATGCCCTAAAACTTCAAAAAAACAGAGTACTAGATAGCACATAAAACCAACTAGAAATTGACATACAAACAAACAAAAAGCTCGAAACATTAGGTATGCATATTAAACTGAACAAACTGTAATAATGTCTCCATTGGGCAAAAAGGTAATGGTTTTCCACGTAGTTTAAAACCATACACACTGATTAGAAATAAAATTCCCTCATCTCATTTAATGGTAAATATATAAGAGAAACAAGCCACAGTTACACAGACATCAACCAGAAACTGAAATTTTCAAAGAAATTACATCTAAAAGTACTTGGTATTTTCACTTGCGTCTATAGATCTTGCTGTATTTGGTTTCAATAAAGGATTTTAAAACATTCTTGGATATTAAATTAAACACTCGATTCCAAGTAATAATCTTGAAGTTTTAAATCACGATTTTGGTTTTACATCACAAAGTACCTGATTGAGCGATTTGTTTCAAATTAAATATTTACTCATAGATACTTATAATTCAATTGAGATCACAAATTTTAAGTTATTGAACCAGTTACTCATATATTTCTTTACTCTAACTAGAATTCATTATCAAACTATTACTATAATTTACTAACAGCCCCTCCCAACAATTCTATTATCTTAATTTTTTAGCATAAACCTAGTTTACATATGCTTTTGTTTCAGGCTTGGTTGGTAATTGTTATTTTTTTGCCTGTTCGAAACTGCTAGAATGTATTTTAAGCAGAATTCTGATAATGTTTTCTTTCAAATTTTATTTTTATTTAATAGTGAAAATCCAAAAAGAGAACAATAGACAGAACTTAGGGATGTAAGAAATATTCCCTAAATAAGTTAGGTTACACACTTAGGGATGTAAGAAATATTCCCTAAATAAGTTAGGTTACACATTTAGGGATGTAAGAAATATTCCCTAAATAAGTTAGGTTACACACTAAAGCTACAACTTGGTTTTTGAACAGACATAACAGTAATAACAAATAACAGAAAAACCATAAATTTTACTTAAAAACTCAAAACGATTATCTAGTTGACATTACCTTTTGACGTCAAAATGTTAATTCATATCAGGCAAGTTAGGTTTACACATGCTGCTTTAATTTTTTATAGTTTTTCATATGATAGTTACTAGTTTTGTTTACTAATACTATACTAAATGACAAAGTATCAACAAATTAGGTGTTTTTAAAGTAATTTACTAGAATGTTTGAAAATTATTACAATTTCTTAGAATAATTATCTTATAGAAGTAAACTCTTTGTAGTTTGGTTAAAAAAAAAATCATATTCAGCCTTTTTGTTAAGGGCATAGCACTACCTGGTTCAGGACTAAGGTTAAAATGTCTATGAGGATAATCATTTCTTCATTTAATATTTTTAGAAAGTAAAATGTTAGGTAGTAGGTGATAACTTTTTTTATCACCGACTGGTAAGCAACCCTGTCAATGTGATGTGATATTTCTCCTACTCTCAGTTTGAGTGGTTTCTAAAAGACAGGGCATAAAAACTTCAAACATTAAAATAATTTTAAGATGGTATATATATATATATATATATATATATATATATATATATATATATATATATATATATATATAAAGAATTAAGTCAAAATACAAATACAAGAATTATAATTGAATTTTCAATTCAAAGCTTTTCGTTGGCTAACAGTAACAAAATCAGGAATATATTCTTGTATTTGTATTTTGACTTAGTTCTTTATTAATACACAAGAATACATATTGTGATATATAAATATATATATATATATATATATATATATATATAACAAAACAAAATCTCCTTTCAGATTCTTCTGAATGAGAAAAAGATAGCACAAGCTTTTGACAAAGACAAATAAGTGTTTATATTATAGGAAATCATACCCAAATTAATTACAAAATGATTTAAACAAATTGAAATAACTAGACATTTAATATGCCTAGTGTTTATTTCTTAAAAATATTTAAACATTTTTAGTAGTAAAAAAACTAAGCACAAAATTGTAAACTTTTCCCCAATGAATCTGTGTACATTAATTACAGATTCTAGTAATTCGTTTCAAGAGCCTAAAAATAATTAAACTGTTTAGGTTAGATGGACCAATCACAAATGCTAGTGACGCAAATATGCTAATAGAGGTCAATTTAACTTGTGCTGGATGAATTGATTAAGTCTATAGTGCAAGACAGTTAAGTACAATTCCACTCACATGCAGCCTCATGTTAATCATTAAATATTTTATAACTTTAAAGATTTTTAAATTGTATTTAAATTATAAAAATTATGCAGGAAAATTGAACTTTTTAGCTTTTTAATCAAAACATCAGTCAATAAATAATATTTTATTAGTTATTTCAATTACTATAATCCGTTACTTATTTTTTATGATTTTACTATTATTGCTTATTTAACTAATGAATATAATGAGCAAAATCACACCAGAAATGGTTAGTTCATATAAGTAATAAAATGATTACTATAATAATGAAGATGACTGAATCTACACAGTAAAAGATGAAAGCATGTAACTGTATTTAACTGTTTTTATAATTTTAAAAAAATTGTGCTTTTTGTTGCAATTATAGGAACAGGGTCTTGAACAATGGGATGTATTTAGAAGTACATAATGTGTTGACAAAGATTCAAGATTGACTTTTTCCTGAAGAAGATAGTGCATGAGACCCATTCCACTGACAGGGTGAAGTAGTACAGGGCGCCAACTAGTGCTTCTGAGTCTTTGGAGAGAGTAGATGGTTAGTGACACAAGTGCGTATCAACGTTGCATTGTAATATGAAGCATCATTATTTATTAAAATTTTGTGTAAACAGAACAAAACCACTACAGAACTTTTGGATTATAGAGTGCTATAAAAAAAACTATCATATATAATGTTTTTCAACCTCTTGTAGCACAAGATGGCTGTGAAGGACGTTGAAGACATGACCATTCTGGGACACCTGCATCAAGCTGAGCTAATAAGATCTGGTGAAAATGTGTTCACTTTTAAACACTGATTGCTGTCTCAGTATTAGATTACTTACCAAAAACTGGTTTAGATCACTACGGTGTTTAAGTTAGTGACTGAAGATTTGATGGTGAGAAAAGTGCGTGCCAAAATAATTCCTAAACTTCTGATAGATGAACAGAAGGTACCTTGTTTGTGAACAAATGATTGAACATTTGCAAGATGGCCCCATTTTTTAGATAAAGTAATTACTGGTGATGAGTCCTGAGTCTACAAGTATAATCCTAAACTGAAGAGCCAAAGTGTGGAGTGGTACACTGCTTCATCTCCCAAACCCCAGAGAGCTTACATGAACACATGCCTATTGTTTTCTTCAATTTCAAAGGAATGATCCACAGAGAGATTGTTTCTGTAAGACAGAATTTCATTGGTCAGTTTTGTTCTCTACTGTAGAATTGAGTCCACACAGAAATCAAAGATAGTAGTGTTCTTCATTGTGACAATCCACCCTCTAACAAATTGCTCACTGCCAACAAAGTTTTAATCAAGTTTAATGTGACACCATTACTGCAACCAAAATAAATCCTTGACCTACCTTCCTGAAACATTTTTGTATTCAGAATCAAGTAAAACAAAAATGAGCAGCAATTTGACATGATGTCACTGTATTATTCAACATGATTTGATTACACTTCTAGGTGAATGTTTGTGTTAAGTTTGATAAAAATCCCCTCCACCATATGTGAAGTTAGTTCTGTAATTCGTTTTCACAATACAAGAAAAGTTCAATGATGGATGTGAAAATGTGTTTACTAGCGTCATTGTTTTAATCCATGATTACCCCTCACTGAAAGTGATAAAGTGGCTTTAAATAGTTTTTGACTAGGTTAAATTTCAACCACTCTCCCTAAAGCTCCACTCCTAGCACCTACTTTCTTTTGCACCTGAAATCGAACTTGCTGGCAAAAGATTCAATGGTGATGATGAAACAAAAAACCATATTTTCACTCAATTATTTATAAGTTGGAATCTGGTAAGACAGAATACAAAACCTGCTACGGTACGTATATGTTATGACAACTGCTTGCAAAATGTAATACTTGAGTAGAAATAAAGCTTAAAAAATAGAGATTGTTTATAAATGTTTTTTTTTTTAGATATTTATATTGTTTGCCAGTAAAAACCTCAATTTCTGTACATAGAATTCGTTTACCATTCATGATTTTATGTTATGTCCTAGTGATCTGTCAAATAGTATTTTGGTTTACTTTAGTTCCTAGAGCCTGAACCGTTGTTTCAACATTCGTATTTTCATAGAATTTTTATCTGTGTATTTAGTTTGAAAAATGTAAACATACATCTTGAAGGTTCCTATCATATAAACATAGTCTGTTAAGTTTAACATGAAACTTGTTTAATATTTGAATACTGCAAACTCACAAACCTTTCTAACCCATTCTACAATTTGGCCAAAAGAAACAAACAAATATGTAATTTGATATACTGAAAGATTGAATAAATAAATGAGGGATCAGAGAAGAAATTGTACAAAATTTCAGTTTTATATTTACATGTAAAGTATTTAAAATGAGCTTTAGTCATAAAGTTGGTTAATGGCAAGTTTAATATATGTGGAAGGAGACAAGCATTAGAACCTGTTATATAAGGATATAAAAATGGACGAACTGGATATCCCGATTAAAATCATTACAGAAATTAAATGACCTGATCTTTGGGGGAATGGTGAAAAAACTAGGTGAGAAACTTAGTTGGCATTACTTAACCCACCAAGTGCTGGTAATAACGCTATGTAGTGCTAGGTGTTTTATTTGTGATGCGCAGGATTTTGTTTAATTAAATAGAAAATACAAAATACCTCTAAAATATAATATATTGTATATCAAAATGCTCACAATAACTAATAGAATAACATTATGTAAAACAGAAACCTACCAAATTATATTCAAGCCTAAAAAGCTGCCGATGAATAAAAAAAAAATTACTTGAAAAGGTTTTTTCCTTTCTAGTTAATCTTAGAAACACCATTGTAAAATATTTTAAATCCAAAATATACAAAAGATGCACAATTTAGTCCTGAATATAGAAATGTATAACATAAATAGTTTATATTTAAAAATAATTAGTGTTTTTAACATAATATGCATCGCCGTAACCAAGAAAAATCATCAAAAATTTCAAATTATTCATTTATGTAGGATTTATTGGGTTTGTAGGATAACATGTTAACAGGCAAAGTTGTCTTTCTTGGCAATTATTATCAATTAGGTTTACAAATATAACATAAACATCAAAATCATATAGGCCTAATACATATTTACACATTATGTCTATGTACATGTCAATGCCTAATCGGAATCCGATTCTGCTGCATGCTTTTTGATGTCTCGCCCTTTAGGTCTCCAGAAATGTTCTAAATCCTTATAACAATCAGGGTGGACACCAGAGTTACACCCTGGGCCCCAGAACCTACTTTTGGATTTTTTTTCCAAGGCGCCGACATGCACTACACCCCACGGCCCTTGTAAACAGACTGCTGACTCATGAGCTGTTCAATTAGTCTAATTACGTCATCCAACAAGTTTTCCCGGGTAAATTAATAAATAAACCAACTCTTTTCCTTTATTCTTATATAAAATATAACTGAATTGGAATATGGTTTTTTTTCAGCAGTGATTATCTGCCGTTAGCACTTCAGAAGGGGATCCAAACGGCTCGGACCGAGCCGTTAGCACTTCGAGGGTTAATATACCATGGAGATCAGGGAGGTTGTCACGAGCATGGAAGATCATTACTTTGTTCTCATTCTTAAACCCAATAAATCAGCTACAGAATGCAAGAACTAGATACCAGCATTCTTTGCAAGATAATGGAATGCATTATTCGTGGAATTTCTAATAAAAAATAAAGTGATAAATATTTACAAGACAGTCTATAGGAAACATTATTCTACTGAGGATCAACGGTTCTTCCTCTGTTCGTCTGTCATTGACGTTTTCCAAGAGCTAATATAAAAAATAACTCCAATTTCCATTGCTATGTATGCTGCGTTTGACAGAGTGTGGAGACAGAAACCTACAACTCTTGTAAAACATTATGGTACTAGAGGTAATGTACTCATCTGAATAAATTACATCCTGAAAGACAAAAGAGTCAGTGTACTACAATGGATATTTACCCCAAAACATGAATATATTTGCCGTTATTACACAGGGTTTTGTTTTGAGTCCTCTACTCTTTCAGTCACATGTAAACGATATACACCTTAATCTTACAGAAGATACAAAAGTGGCCTGCTACGCAGATAAAATTTGCAATTTAGTACTACAGCAGCAATATTCACAAATCTGTAATCGTGCTTTAAATTTCCCTATATAGAATTGAAAGATGGATAAACAGCTTAAAATTAAAGATGAATGCAAGAAAAAACTACTCGTAGCATCTTTTCAACTGACAGAAGGTATAAAAATGTTATGAATCCTGAATTATTCTTCAAAGATGAGCTTATACTAAAACATCAAGACCTGTGCATATAGAACCTTGAAAAAACTAAGCATCTTAAAAACCCTTTTGTCCCAGGGCTCTGAAACAACAGATTGCTCTTTAATAAGACCGGTTATGGAATATGTTTCTCCTATTTGGGCTCATGTCTCAAAGACGGCTTTGGTGAGATTAGACAGCGTTCAAGCAAGAGTTGCAAAAATCATTTCGGGTGCAGTATCTTCCACCGATAACTGCAGTGTAACCTAGAAAGTCTTTATAACAGGACCAACTATAACAGAATAAGGTTCACAAACAAAGCAAGAATTAGTGCATCAAATCACATTGCAAGGAAAATCTTTGAGGACACCAACAATAACTCAAGACTGAAAAGATCATCTCCTGTACAACTTCACAAAGAAATTCTTGATCTTCAACACAACAAATTTCATATCTACCAAGAGCCAATATTCACTTCCAAGTTTCCGGTGAACTGTAAAATTACGATATACCTTCTAGAACCACGTATGAAGGAAGAGACTGACAAAAGGGCTGAAGAAGACCATTGGGCACTATCCAAGAGAGGACCTTGTTCATGCATAAACAAATGATCCTTCTGATGACCAATAACTAACGAAGGTTCTGGAGTGCTTCTGACTGTTTCAAGAGGTAAAGAAGATTGGTGCCATAGCTGCAGTCTCTAACTTCACTTGCAAACTTTTGGTAATGGCAGAGGCACTTATGTACAATTTCCTTCCCACAACAGAGCAGGCTGAGGGTCTTGTCATTTTCTGTGACTCAAGGGGAGCCCTTAAAGTAATCCTAAATTGAGGCTCTTTGCTGACATCGTTAGTCATGCCTTAATAAAATTCAAGAACTGAATAAAATCTACACTTCTCCAATGGCTGCCAGAAATGTATACTTGACTGGTAATGAGTGTGCAGATAACCTGGCAAAGGAGACTAGCGGAGACAATCATTAACGTGACCCTACTGGATACAAATACCGTGGCTAAATTCATACTAAGATAGAACTCATTTCTAATGAAACTACAGCTCTGTAACATCAATGAGGATCAACTCATAATAAAAACCATAGTCAGATTAATAACAGGCCATTAAAGGGGAATGACCATCGATATAAAGGGTAAGAAAACCTACCAAAACTGCCATACCTGCTGGAACACTGTAACTAACACCAACACACGTTTTGAACTGTTAAGCAATCCTTCCTGACTTATTCAGAGTTGAAGCTGTATGTTCGGAAGTGAACCTTTATGCTGACAATATAGTACAGATTAATACAGCAATGTTATCCATGTTCATGGCGTTATCTGAAGAAAATCATAGACAAGACATCATCAACTTATGTGAGCAGGATTTTCTCCTTGCCCATACATATTTTGCCACAAGTTTAAACTAAGGATGGTCAAACTTTTTTCTATTGATTGCCATTAATTATGAAAGGGCAGTTTGCAAGCCACAGATAAGTATATTATTTATTGGTAATATTATTTATTATTATTTGTTATTTTTGTTGATACTAATTATTATTATTATTACTACTATTTATTGTTAGCACTAAAATAATAATTATTAGAATTGCTATTGAAAATTTGTATGTTGATTGCATTGGTTTTGGTCTTAATAATTAATCTTCATATTATACTGAATGTGCCAAAATAAACAATACTGAAACTGAATCTACTGTAGTTTGAATGATGGAAAACCTTCAAGAAACAGTACAAGTGTTGTCTCAAATTGAACAGAGTTCATATAAAACCTGTTTATACTAGAGTCTAACCAATTTAGTTTTTTTTTACTTGTATGTGTTTGTACAATTGTGCCTGTGTAAGTGGATCAGCCATTTTAATTCCATATGATAAATTATGTCACTGAATTCTCTGTTGAATTCATCTAAGAACATTCTGAATCTCCAATATATTAAGGCACTAATTAAAATGATATTTATTAACTTTGGGACAGTCTAAATAACTTCAGTGAGTTTTAAAGCCTTTGATCAAAGACTTCTTATGTATAAAGGTTTTGCCCTATGATTCCCAAAAATTATATATATATATATATATATATATATATATATATATATATATATATATATATTTAGGTTAGTTTTGGTTGGTAAAGATTATTTAGATTTTTTGGACTAGGAGACTGACAGACTTACCTTGGTAAGAGTCCACATTGTAGTCTTGAAATAGAAACACATAAAAGCACTTAAACAATGATATATTTCAACCACACAGTGGTCTTTGTCAATCGAAGAGAAAACACAAAAAGAAATATGAGAGAATGAAATAAAATAAATTATTAAAATGAATTAATATATGAATTAAAATAATAAATATTCTTGTATTTGAATAACCTGTGTTGTTTTAAATATATATATATATATATATATATATATATATATATATATATATATATATACACATATATGCACACGAGTACCTTGCTCTCATTTTAGTTAATGTTCTACAAAATAATTGCTTAATCAGGAATCATTAAACCTTCTATTCTCATTACTAACTTTTTGCTGTTTCAAAAACATTCTATGCTTCTAATGACCAACACATAGTGGACATTCAAAAATTTCAAACAAAATTGACAGATAAAGAACTGAGGGTTATATAACCATAGATTACTAAGAAGAAAATGACCTGAATGCTATTTCTGACCTTGGGTTAAGAAAAAGGGTGTTCTAACAATAGTTTTCTTGCCATTTACCCTAACCGCCATACATTTCTCAGAGCTATGTTCCATAACAATAATTATGATTGCCATTGTTAAAGCTTTTACATTAAAAATAAGAAAATAATGAGAGTCTGCTCTTATATAGTATGAGGTGTCTGTTTATACAATATTACTAGTATTTTCACTAAAAAATAACTAAAAACATGTTATATTAGTATTTTTATTTCATTTTTCTCTTTGTTTTAACCTTAAACTATTTTTAGAGGGCCACTTTAAACTTTTGGCCATGCCAGATATGGCCTAGAGTCACTGAAAAGCTTACACTTTGAGTTCTTAGTCATAAGAGAAATTTTACATACATATTCATGATAGTATAATTTGCATTACAAGTTCATTTCCACAAGATCCTCACAATACACTAACAAACCTATGAGAAACACAAAGTAATTATACTTTTAAATAGATTTGATTTAAATGAGTTAACAGACTTCTGAAAAGTCAATGGATGCAATTTATGGTTTATAAAAATCATTGAAATTATGTAAAAATGCATCCTTAAGACAAAATTTCAGAACTTAAATCTATTGTTCAATTATAATGTCACATCTTAGTAATGTTGCATCAATAGAATAATGTATTCTTAGGAATTCTAGGCATTGTAGGTAAGAGCATATCTTTCTGTGACTGTAAGCAAGAGGTTATAGGTTGCATGGTATTTTTCTGCTGACATTTAGGACTTTACAAAGTTGAGTGTCTCTAGAGTATATGTGAGCAAGTACTGAACTTCAACAGCTTTAAAATGAAGTTGTTGTAATGTAAGTCTGTCTCAATAAAAAAATACACCCAATGAGAAAGGTTTACATCAAATGTTCTAAGATTTAAATTGCTAGTGTCTGCAAGGACTTTATGATAATGCCAGAAGAAAGAGTTATTATAATAATTATGCCCAACAATGTCTCTATTACACTTAAGACATAAACAAAAGGGATATTAACTTTACCTTGATCTTTTAACAGAATTCCGCAATTAATCTTTTCTCTGCTAACATGTATGGTTATATATTGTCATATTGTTCATTTGACACAATAAACAACAGTAGACAACTTAATTCCCAGTATTTAAATAACAGAAACACTCACAATGATAAAAACAATTGAAATTTTCAACAAGTGCTTTACAAAGGGCATTTAAGAACAGTTTTAACAAAGCATATTAGAAACACCTTTACTGAATTAAAATAAGAGATTCTGTTTTAATTAAAACATTGGAATTTTCTCTGACATTACAAACTACGTTGCTGAAAATAAAATGGCTGTTGTCAGCATAATGCTTTTCTCTATCTAAAACGTTTTGCCATAGTATTGAAATTTAAAATATTGTGCCCTTATAAATTAAGAAATGATTTTTTTTATTTACAAATTACTATATTTGTAGATTATTTTGATGTAATAAAATAGTGAAGAGAGATATCAGAAATTATGTATGCACTTTCAAAGCTTTATATGTGAAGTAATTAAAATGGACTGAACTTGTAGAACTAAATAACAATTACATCGACCTGTGAACTTTTGACAGTTGTTCAAAAAGTCACGATAGTTGAAATCCTGAGGGAAAATGTGTTGGGAAGGATGGCTGCGCTGAATAGTATATCGTTACCTATTCTTTTATCCAACAATAGCGTTAAGTTCAAATTGACTGGTGTAGCAGATGTATATGATGCTTCTCATAATGTGTTTTACACTACCAAAAATGTTGGTATTCACATAATGTGTTTTAATATGGCTCACCAACCACGCCCAGCACAAATAAAAAGTTTGAGCAATATTGAAATGCGAAATTTTTAGTGAAACCTGGGAAAAACTAAAAAGACTCATGTGAATTTTCGACTAGAGTGTGAGGTGAATCAGGTGACCTACAACTGGTATAATGTGTTCAAATGTGAGGAGTAATCTTCAATATCTAATACGAAGATTCTACAAAGTACAACTGTTGCTATTGTTCGTGAATTTTGACAAATGACCATTAGAGTTTTTCTCATGTCTAGACATTTCAATTTGCAGTCCATTCTTTATAATGAATGATGATTTATCCATGTGATGCATATCCAGCAAATGGGTGCTGAATCTGCTTCCAGCAAATGAAACATGCTGTCTCCATGTATCAACATCTGTTACCTCAGTTGGTAGGAAAGTAAACATAGAAATTAATCAAACCAAGAATGTAGGTGAATCCTGGATGTATTACTACGATCAAAAATTGAAACAACAGTGATATCTTCAAAACCAAGGGTTTTTTGTACCAACATGCAGTCTATAAAGGTCAGAGATTATTACAAATTTTTATTCACCATGATATGCATTTTACATTGTTACAAGCACCCCACCTACTATTAGTTCCAGATTTGGCCTCTTGTGAATTCTGGTACTCAGGAGTCAATTATTATCCTCAGGGGAAGGAAATGCACAATGACTTGGTCATCAAATCTGTAGATGAACTCTTCAAGGAGCATGGGGAAGGTGAATAGCTCTTGTATTCACTAAGTGGCAGTGACAATGGTAAAAGCGATGGTAAGAACTGAGGGTGTTTACTTTGAGAAAAAGTATATAATTTTTCAAGATTAAATAAATATTTTTTAATGTAGGGCAGAATATTTTTGTCTATTTTTTTTATTATTAGTTTCTGAAATGATAACTTCTATATGCCGGGGAACAATACACGAGATTAAATCATTGCTTTCACGTAACGCTATTTTTGAAACGTATACCTATAGCATATATGTATTTCCGTCAGGTGACTCAAGTGAATTAAATGATAACATATGATTTCTTGTAACGGCTGATTTTGTAGTAGAACTACCGTTTTACACATATATTATTATTTATTTAATAAATAGTTTTGATCAGGTAATAAAGATATTAATTTATTTAAATTGTGATAAATCTCAATACAAATAATTCAATATAACAATAATAATACAGAGAAACAAATTTTACCTTCCTTTATAACTATATACTTCAAGTGTTCATAAAATGGTTATTCTAGATAGTTGAATGAGGTAAACAATTCTATTATTAATAATAATGAATATTACGTTATTACTGTGCATTAGTTACATTCTCTTTTAACTTTCTCTCTCTCTCTCTCTCTCTCTCTCTCTCTCTCTCTATATATATATATATATATATATATATATATATATGTTTGTGTGTGTGTGTGTGCCTGAGTGTGTGTGTGTGTGTGTGTGTATGGTATACAAAATTAATAGAGATGTTGTATAGGGTAGTATCATATTATTACATGATTTCATAAAAGTTAAAATTAATAATAACAGTATGGTCAATGGACCATAGTGATACTGATTGAAGTTAATTGAGTAGGCTAGGCTAGAGGCTAGTTGACCTTGATTGCTGAAGTCAAATTGAATTCTGTCATGGAACCTTATAATATTTGATTCTATTTAAATGTATTATTAGCATTTAATTGTATGTTAGTTTCATTAGTATGATTTTTACCATAAATGTAGTTTTCCATAGAGTTATTTCTGATAAAATTGCCTGACGTCTTTGTACAACTGTTATATTGACTTACTGCCAATAGATGGAATATTTACGAGTTTAATTCATGCGAGTTTCTGCTTTGAAAAGTTATTTTAGAATGTCTATGTTGTGATTCTTTAATTTACCTAAATTTTGAATTAGTTACCTAAATTCCTTATTTCATTACACCTTTGCTGAGTGTTCTGTCTGATGAACCATCGGTTTAGGTGACCATATATCTACTCTGCGAGATCTTACCTATCGTTTCAAGTCATTTCCTTTCCGAAAGCTACTGGTTCTTCTATCTTAGTGCTAGGCTCCAACAATTCCAGATTCATTCTAGTATTCTCTGGTGCTTTTCTTTTGAATGAAAGGAATAATTTAAATAAATTTCACAAAAAGTTATGTAAAAAATACTAATGAGATTTATGTAATTGTGTTTTTTCACTGTAGTTGAGGGTCAATTTTACTTACATGAGGGAGTGATTTTTTTTATAAATTATATTTCACATATCTGTATCTTCTGAATGAATAAAAAACAGTTCATTGCTATTATAAAAAAATATAAAGCATTTTTATAATATATCATATTTGTTGATTCCACCTTCATGTGAGCTACTAGTTTTCACTAAAACACTTGTAAATAATTTACAAACTTCCCTATAGTAGCACTTATATTTGTTGAGAACGGCAGTTTCGGGAGATGTGTCCCATTGTCAACTTAAACCATAACTGATCTCAAGGTTTTTGTACGTTAGGGTATTAGGGTGTGGGAAATTATGGTAGGGTGGGTGTACTTTGTGAGTATTAGGAGTTATGATGTCAAAAAGTGTGTGTGAGTTATAATGTAATTGTGTATTGAGTATGTGTGTAGGGTGTAGTTTGAAGTGTCTGTATATTTTGTATTGTTCGGTTGTGTAACGTTAATTCTTTCTGTGTTGTTTGTGAAGAATTTGTAGGTTAGATGTTATGTCTATGTAGTCATGTTTTTTGGACTTGAGATGACCAGCAAAGTTTAATTGGTAATTATTGTTTGTTAGTGCGTTTATATGTTCTTGGCAGCGTGTGTAGAAAGAACTCCCTGTCTGGGCTATGTAAAAACTGGGGCATGAACTGCAAGTTAGTTTGTAATATCTAGCAGCGTTCTAAATGTCGATGATTTTATTGTTGGGTTTAAATTGTTTATTGAGAGCATTGTGTTTGGAGTAGGCTATTTTGTAGTTGTATTTTTGTAGTGTGTTGGTTAGATTGTAGATTTGGGATGACCTGTATGGTATTGATAAGTATTTTGTCGTATTGTGTGTTTGTATTTGGGTTATTGAGTTTGTTTTTATGCGGTTGTATAATCTGTTAATCATAGTTGTGTTGTATCCGTTAGTTTGTGCTATATGTTTTAGGGTGTTTAACTCTTGGCAGTGTTCTTCTTTGTCTAACGATGTTTTAAGCAGGCGATATATCATGGTGTTGTAAGCAGCTAGCTCATGTTGGTGTGGGTGGTTTGAGGAGATGTGAATGGTAGTATTGGTACAGGTGGGTTTTCGGTATATGTTGAATTTATGTGTTTGCTTGTCTGTACGTCTAGGAGGTTGAAAGAGTTTTGTTGTTCTGTTTCGATGGTGTATGTTAGTTTTGGGTGTATGGAGCTAAGGTGTTTCAAAAATATGTGTCCTCGGCGTGTGTTACCTTTGTATAACGTTATAATATCGTCGACATATCTATACCAATAAATTATGTTATCTGAGTATTTATTGTTGTGTAAAATGTGGTTTAGTTCAATATGGTGTATGAATATTTCTGCTAAGATGCTAGCAATGGGGGAACCCATAGGTAGGCCATCTTTTTGGTTGTAGAAAGTATTATTGTAGGTGAAGTAATTTTGAGATGTGATTAATTTTGTAAGGTGGATGATTTCGTCAATGTGTGTATATGGTGTATTTGTGTCTATAAGCATGTTTTTGAGGATGTTGATGGTTTCTGGAATGGGGATGTTGGTATATAGATTTGATATATATCAAAAGAGACTAAAGTGGAATTGTGTGGGATATTTATGTTTTTTATTTTGTCTATTAGATTCAGGCTATTTCTTATGCTACAAAAATATGTTTATGTAACATGTGAGTAACGGTCAGAGTTGACAATGGGACACATCTCCCAAAATGGCCGTCCTCAACAAATATAAGTAAGTGCTACTATAGGCAAGTTTGTAAAATATTTTAAGTGTTTCAGTGACAATGTAATACATTTATTGAACCGCCCGTCTTCATAAACAAAGTAAATTTACTATAGGTAATTATGATATATTAATATATGATCAAGTGTCAAAGTGTAATAGTTATTGCGTTAATTATATGTTCATAGCAAAATGTCTGTAATACCACAGAGGAAAAAAGTTCAACAGTTCTGTGGCTATAAGTTGTTAATTTTCTTAGATATTTAGTTAATTTATTTATTAAGTTTGTCAGTGACTTCTTTGGATATCCACTTCTTTCCTTGTAAATGTTACTTCATCACGATGCATTCTACACCATTACCTTATATAGCACCACAACTTATAATGCTCTTCCTAGATTGGACCTTTTAGCGATAGATTTCTGCAGCTTAAGATTAACCACAGAAAACAAATGTCAGCATATATTATTCACACACAGACACACAAACACACACACACACACACATTAATAAACATTTCTCAAAGTTTATAGGTAACAGCAGTAATAACAGAGAAGAAATGCCTGCATAAATATAAATTCAGCACTTGTAATCACATTTGATTAATACTTTCTTGGAACCAAGACCCCCTCGAATTACTGAAAATCGGATTACAAGGAAATACTTTGCTGTGCATTGAGAAAATAGGAGTTTTAATGAATCCTAATACTATAATAATTAAAAATTAACTAAATAAGTTTATAGAACTTTATATGAACATTTCTTGGAACCCCAACTCATTTCCTTTTTATACAGAATGGCTATAAATCTTTCTTGGAAGCCCGACTCATAATTTTCTTTCAAATGGATAAAATAGGCTCAAATAGAAATAGGCTTGAATTTAACGGAAGTTCAAAATATCAGGACTCGGAATTTTTAGACTCAACTGTATACATAATTTTATCAAAATATTTTTAAAAAAATTGTCTTATAGTAAAACAATAGATTACTTTAAGTTTAGAAACAATAAGTACCAACAGAATTGAGGAGTAGGCACTTACCTTGAATTTCATTACTATCATTTGAAATCTTCATAACTTCTTTCTTCATGAAATAAAATTAATGGCAAACACATTAAAAGTATCACTTTTTTCACAGATATCATTAAAATTTCAATTAAAACAAAAACCACCTAACTTGATTGATTTACTGAAAAAAATTAAATGCATCAATATAAAATGTGTCAGTTACGGCGATCATTATGTTATTGTTATAGAACCATTGACTGATTAAATTTTAGTTGTCAGCAATAGATAAAAGTAAATAAACTAATGTTACATTATATAACTTAGTACTTATTTAAACGACATATTTAGAAAAATACAGTATGGAAGATATTAATAATTGTGCATTAATGAATAATTATGAAAAATAATAGTTTTTAAATGTACATATACTTCCAGCCAATGACTTTAAGAGAAAATGGTTTCTAGTTTCAATTTTAGATGTTTAGGGGTGGAATATCCTTACAATTAAAAGCTTATAATGTAATATCCTCGTATAGTTTCAATGTTCTGTTTGAGTTTCTGAAGTAGATTTTTTCTTTTCAAAACAAAACAAAAAATATGAATATCATATTTAAATCCTCATGCATTATAACATTAGTTCTTTCAATTAACTTACCTCTCGAATTGGTATATAGCTGCTTGGTCCACCAGCTGTCGTGTGAAAAGGAACTTGCATTCCTCGATCCTAAAACAACACAGACTTATAAAAATTTCAAGAAATAATTCTTCTAGCATAAAAAGGATCACTTCTTGATTCTAAAACAACATAGTACAATGTAAATTACAGTACAAGAAACGATAATCTATTAAAAATTACTAGAAGCTCTTAAACTGTATCATTCTTTTAAATAAAAATTCTAAAAAATTACAGAATAAGAATTGAATTTAATTTACCTGTTTTCTCTAATTAATATTAACAAAACAATGAATGACAAAATTTACGGCTTTCAAAAAAATTATCCAAACTTGAATTCATTACTAAAAAATTTAAATATATTTATGAAATTTATATATTTATTTTTACAATTTGGTAATGAAGGCAAATTTCTTTTTTATATTAGTTAGTTCCATCTTCACGTTAGCTACTAATTTTTAATTAAAAACACTTGTAAATGTGTAACGTTTGTCTATAGTTAGCACTTATTTTTATAATTCCTGAGGACAGCCATTTTGGGAGATGTGTCCCAATGTCAGTCAACTCTGAGTTACAGTCTGAGTTGACAATGGGACTCATCTTCCGAAACGGCCGTCCTAAACAATTATAAAAGTAAGTGCTACTATAGGCAATGGTAACATATTTACAACTGTTAAATGAAATTTTACTTTGTAAAGTCATTACTGGCTCCAAAGTAACTAACAATAACCAATACTCATAATTTGATAAAAATGATGATGATTAAATGGTTTGATGACTCTCTGATCCATCAGTTGAAGCAAACTAGTTGTGTTTGGTGACAAAAATATCACTTTCACGTGTGTGCCGAAATTAGTTAAAGTAGTAGGAGCATGGCCAGGTGCAATGCCAATCAATAGAAATTACTTTTAAAAGAATTTGTTTAGACCGACAATAACGTCCGACTTGAGGTATGAAATGATGACCAAACCAGTAATAAAAAAAAGCTGTCACCCAAGCCTTCTGATTCAACTTCCAAATGCCGGTCAAGCTAGCTTTAGAAATATATTTTTAATACACTTGGATTTTCTGAGTGATAAACTATGAGACGTTGCAACTTTCAGTCACCAGCTGTATTTGCTCCAACCATCACTGACAATCGGTCTTTGGCGGCTTTATAACCTGAAAATAATTTCTCTTTAAGAGCTATAAAAGTTCTCTTAGGCATTTTCTTCCGGAAGAGGGCAGTTTCTACGTAACTCGGAGAGCATGATTTAAAACTTCGTAACTTGAGAATCGCGTAAGACAGGGTAGCGTTAAGTCGAGGTATTACTGTATAAAAATATTATATATTTGAATTATAATTATATATATAATACAAGATTTGTTCACTACTTCATTGACAGCAAGAAATATAGACAAAAACACAATGTTTGATTGAATTTTGTCTCCAAATTTCCAGGTAAATGTTTCTTTGTATGTATCAGGAAAAATTAATGAGGTTATCAAATGTTTTGAAGTACTCTAAATATTATTTTTTTAAACATTTAAACCTTATTTACGTATGTAGACTACTTTTTGGTAAATAATTATGGCAAAATTCACTGTTTTACTACTCACATAGGGTACAAAAAAAATTTGTTTAGCACAAGAGGTTTTTTATTCGTTTTGAAATTAGTATAAAAATAAAGTAAGAACTTAGACCTTTTAAAAATGAATATGAGCTTGTTTATACATAATTACTTCCAACAAAAGTTCATTGTTTACTTTGTAAGAACTTTTTCACTTCTAACCTATTCTTTGGAAATACAAAGTTAGAAGATGTTTTTCTAAGGCATTGAAAATTATAGTAAAACATTATACATATTTAGGTTACAGGAAAATTTTAGTAGAGGGAGTGGTTTCTTGGCTAAATTCTATTAAGAATAAAAATTAAAACAAGGTTTTTTAAAACTATTGATTCATGAACATCCTACATGAATTTATCAAACTAAAACTGAAGTACAAAGCCAACAGGAGTCCAAAATATACCTATCAGCACCAAGGATGAAGGGAAGGAAAGAAGATAAGAAGGTATTGTGAAATTGGTGAAACAAAATCAGTTGGATACCAGTTTTAGGAGTCGAGAATGGTTGAGTGACTTTGTTAATTTAAGATACAACTATTTTTTATATATAAATTTATTTATTTCTAGAAGTTACAAATTGCTTAATTTCTTGCTTGTTTTCAACAGGCTTACAAAAAAATAAACCTATGATATGTACCACAAATTTAGATGCAAATGGGTATACTGTCTATATATTTTAGATTAATGTAAACACAATTGATTTTTACATTTGTTGATTCCATCTTCGCGTGAGCTACTAGTAATCACTTACACTTTTAAAATGTTTTAACTTGCCTATAGCAGCACTTACTTTGCTTGTTGAGGACAGCCGTTTCGGGAGATGTGTCCCTTTGTCAACTCAGACCGTAACTGATCAGTCAAGTAATTGATTTTTATTTATCTTTTCTATAAAGTAGCAATGATAACTTTATTAGGTTTTCGCCAAAAAAGACTTTTTTATAAAATACTTCTATTAAGTTAAATTTCAAGTAGATGTTGAAAATTAAAGGGGACAAATACACAATTAACTTATTCAATCTCTTCTAACCAACTCAGATGTCTGCAAGTTAGTGCCAATGTAGACTTCCAATGATTCACAAGTCAATCCCATCTTTAGAATCTTTCTAGTAGTTCCAACAATAAATATGTTCTTTAAATCTAGTGGGACTCCTTAACTGAACAAATTATTTATAATCACAACCACAACAAAAAATTTTATAAACCCCTACTATTTTCTAAAATATCTTTATTATGCATAACATATTTTTCATTCTTATCAGAACATATCATCAACGCCAATGACTATATTGACTGTTAATAGTAATTACCAGTGATTGTATTCAATTTATTTTGAAAAGATGATGCATAGATATGATGGTGACTCTTAATCATATATTAAGGAAAGCAGCAAGTTTATGATTAATGAAGTAAAATAAACTTGCTGGTAGTATAACTCTATCAGTAAAAAAAGGGTTTATTTTTACCTTTAGTTTACCAAGAATTAATATGTTTTCGTAAATCGTCTTGTTGCCAACCTGCACCATATAATCCAAAATGGTCGTACATTTATTATTTTGGATTACACGGGATTGGACTGTAGTTGAATTTTTCTGAACACACTTTTCTTAGTAACCAAAGAAACACAACTTGTTATTAACATATCTGTATTAATATGCCACTTTCATAAGTAAAAGTTAATTGTTAGTAAACATTTCTGTTTCAAAATGAGTTATACAAATTTTGGCTAGATTTATAGTTACTTTCCTTATGAAAGAGATTTTATAGGTTTAAAGGCATTATAGAATTTATAAAGAGTTAAAGGGCATCTCAATTCTAACTAATCTATTAATTTATAACATTAATTATCAATCTTAACATAATTTTTCTTCAACATTAAGGATAAAATGTTAATACTCAAATTTATTTTGACTGTCATTCTGAGTTTATAATCATATTTACTATAATATCTACATTAATTGACAGGGCTACTAGGAAATTAATTTGAAAACTAGGCAATAAACATCTTCTATTTACTAAATCTATAATATTATTCTGCCCACTAATACAGCATCTTCAGGACTTTGATAGAGCTGAACTGTAATGTAGGGTTACTACATTCAAAATGTAGGGTTATCAGGCTGTGTTATCTACATACATTAATAAAATGCATCAAATTTTAAAAAAAATTAGTTAGCAGAAAATGAAAAAATCTGACTATAGTATGTTTAGATAATTGTATTGTTTGTAAAATGGTATCTATTTTAAAATACAGGATTTTTGTATATTGGAACCAACTCTATATCATTTGCTTCAAAGGTAGTCATTTTTGTTGGGAGTCTATTAAATAACAATCTAAATTTGAAAGGCCTTTAAGATTAGAAGCTCTGTAAGTAAGCATGGGCTGAATTAAGGATGTTTCGTTTGCTGAAAGATAAGCGGAAAAAATATTCACTGAGATCAAGGAAGGGTTTAAAAATATTTTTTTACAGATGGCAGAAAATGGTGAAAAATAATCCTTAAACTATTCTGACACTATCCATGCATTGAACTGGGCTCTATAAATTACGAGAAAGTCCTAACTCTAAATTTTTTAAATGCTTTTGTTTTTTTTAATTTGCCAATAAAAAAAAATTGACATTTAGAAGTTAACTTCCATCATCAGTCCATGTTATTTTTAAAACCTTTTTAAAAATTTTCCTCTCTGTTTACCAAATTTGAATTGGGTGAAGAATGACAGCTTATGGCAGTTTCATTGACATTAATATATTTGGTTGGCAAATAACTTGTCATGTTCAACCAAACTGTGAAATACTTCTTTGTATTCTTCAGGAGTGCTTTAGTGGGGAGACCACAACTATGTAGCTTATTATGTCAAGCTTACATTTTCCATGAAGATTTTTGAATCGCTGTAATGAACTGTCAGAAAATACATGTACAGTTTCTGATAAGACCAATCATTGTGGAATTTTTTACGTTCCTCAAAAAAAACCTGTTAGAACCAGAGTAGCCAAGACTCATTTTTTTTAAAAATTAGTTAAGAGCAGAAATAGGTGTGGCATCATGACTTTTTACTGCCGTAGAGGTCTAATTGCATTTATGCTACTTTTTTATAGATAGTAGCACTGAAAGTTATTAATTTTGAAGATACAGTTTGTTAATCTTTAACACTATTCTCTATCTTGGATCATTGCTGAGATGATCTTCTCTGGTTCTAACCATCTTTGAATATACAGTTGACATTGGGATTTCTACAGATTTCTTTTGCTCAGAGCCACTTGTGTACAATTTTATTCAGCCGTTCTAGTTCATGCTTTACAAAGTGTGTCTTGTGTGTCACTGTGATTGTCTGCCAAAGCAATATTTCAAGTTCGTTATTATTTTTAGTATAATGAACTATTCATGAAATAATATAGTATTCTTTCATAATTTTATTTATGCCCTCACACTTTTCAATCCTTTGATGAAGTAAAAGTTTTGTTAGTTGTAAATTTAACATGCTAGTGCCTTACTGCTACTTATTTTAGATGTGATCTTGATACAACAATAGAGTAATATATATATGTCAAGTAATTGCAGTAGATAAACAACTGGTAACGTTAATTTTTATTTAATTTTTAACCGTAATTCCTGAGATCCAGGTTAATAGGATGTTTCAGACTAAAAGATGTCAGAGTAATGGATGTTGGCTGCACTATTTCCAAAATGTGAAAATTATGCATAATTTTCAAATATACTTTGAACATTCTAAGTAATTTTAGAAGGAAGAGAATTAATTCAGCGTACAACTGGGCTGATAGAAACATTCCGTTTGTGTAATTTTGAAAGGTCATAAAGTCTAGGCAGTTTAGGGTTTAATACTAAAAGATGTGAGTCATGTTTTTTAAAAGTAAATAGTTTTGAAATTTAGAAAATATATTTTTTAATTTTTTCCTATATAAAATTAATAAAAGCATTTACTTCAACCTACTTTTCTACACATATTATCAATATTCAGGCACTTATAGCAGATTTTTAGTATCATTCTCACTCAAGTCTGGTAACTAATTTGACAACTGCAATATAGGTTTCATTGTAATCATGTTGCTGACCTCCCAGAGGATGCTTATTCAAATGCAGGACCACAGAGAGTGGGTGCAATTCAATGGGTGCACAGGAAGTGCTGCAGTTGTTCTCAGCAAAATAATCAAATCAGACTTTAAGTTTGATTACTTGAATGTAGATGGTTATTGTTATAAAGAAATGTTTTCCTCAGTATGTCATCCATTTTGTTTTTGACAGCAAGTCACAGATTTTTATGAACTTTCTTTGTGGAATTATTGTATCATTAAGTGGCAAAAATCCAGAAGAAAAGGTTACTTCATATCCCAAAATAAAGGGATAAACATCATTGAGCTGATATTGTTTGCTTATATCTCATTTTCTTGGATGGTGTTGAATGCTGCCACTTTACATATTGCTCTTCTGAGTGTAGCATAAACCACCCATGCTATATCATTCATAACAATCTGGCTTAAGTCTTAGTACCTTCTTCATTTTATGCTCAAGGAAACTCATTGCACTGGCTACATATTTGGCTTTATACCATTCAATACATTAATTTATGTCATAATTTTATATGGCAGACTTCACAACACTAGATGAAACTACAATGAAAATATTGGAAAGAACCCCAATACTACAAAATTAATGAAAAGTAACAAATAAAACAAGTTACTTAGAATAAACCCTTATGTACTGTATATTTCGATGACCATGTCATCATCATCAGAGGGTCTTATTACAAAATTACAATCTAGCAAAACAAGAAGTTACAAACTAGAGTAACCTTTTCTTAAGTAACTTGTTTTATTTGTTATTTCTGATTATTTTTGTGGTATTGAGGTTCTTTTGAATATTTTCATTGTAATATACAGTAATACCTTGATTTACGCTACCCCGTCTTATGTGATTCCCAAATTATGCAGTTTTAAATCATGCTGTCCGAATTATACCGAAACTGGCCTGTTCTGGGAAAAAATGCTTATGAGTACTTTTATAGGTCATGAAGAGAATATATTTTCAAGTTTTAAGGCTGCTAAAGACTGATTGACAGTGACATTTGGCGCAAATACAACTGCTGACTGAGAGTTGCAATCTCTCATAGTTTATCGCTCAGAAAACCCAAGGGCCTTAAGAATCTATGAGGCAGAAAAACGAGTTATCTGTTGTAGATTTTTGGAAAAAATTCAATGTTTTACTACTAACTTTGAAATCAAGGTTAATTTTCCTTAGGTGTTAATAACTAAACCCAAGATGTTTAAGAGGTTTTCATGTCTTACAAAATATCAAGACTTAAGAGTTAGGTCTAGAAGTATAGGTTTATTTCATTAAAATTTATGTCAGAAGTTATAAAATCTTTGAAGTTACAGTTATGGCGGGTATTTATCATCATTTCTCAATAAAAACAAGATACAAATAAATTTATTGTTCTAGTTACATTGTTAGAATGTTAAACAGAATACTTTAAGTACTTTAGTAAAGTAAAAATGTTCCTGTTAAACAATGATAAATCAAAAAGAATAACATTAACTTTATTTTAAATTTCAGAACTTTAAATTTCATTCAATGTCAATGCTACTTCCAGTATTACACTTACATTTTTTACCAAACACTTTTAAACTACTTGAAATGGTAAGCCTTTAATTTTGCTCAAATATAATACTCAATTAGAGCAACCCCCCCCCCAAAGGATAGTAAAAACCTGTTGGTGGTTAGGTTACTCAATATTTGTACTCAGTTATTATATTGAGCAGCAATCAAACAAAATTTCAATAAAAAAAAAAACAGAAATAAGAATAAGTTTATAGTGATCTCATTTGGTTAATTTTATGCCCTTAGTAATCTCATTTGGTTAATTTGGTGCTCTTAGTAATTTGATTTTTGCAAACTTCCATCCAAGTGACAAATAACCATTTGCTTGTTAAGTTATATTATAGTTTATTAATTTCATGACACTCCATTATTCATTGTAAAATAATTTGTTTTGAATGTAGCAGTATTTGTTATTTTCTGGACCAGTGTTTAATCCATAAAGTCACAAATTGGAAAAAGTAAATCCAAGAAACACTTTGGGGAGATAATTTTTGTTTTAAACTTAACAATATTGTGAAGTCCAAGCAACCATTAGTGAGATGTGTACTACAAAATATATTAGGTAATGTGAATATAAGAAAGAAAAAAAAGATCAACTGATGAATTATGAAAACATTATTATAGCCAAGATATAATATGATTTCCATATCATATGATTATGAACGAGAACAGTACAATATACAGTTCAAATTGTACAGTGCAGTGCAGATATTCAACAAAGATATCCATTGTACAGATATTCTACAAAAGTATAAAGCCTTGTTTTGTAGGTTAATGAGGTATAAAGTAATTAAAACGTAATTTATATGAACAAATTCATAGAAATTCGTTAGCTACTGATAGGTTGGTAAATATTTGTGAAAGAAAAAAAATTATTCAAAAGGAAACAGAGATTGGTGATGTTTTAGCTAAAGAATAGCCTTAATACCATTTAATAAAAAATTTAAAAAAAACAGGACTGATTTTTAAAAAAAGAACCCGAATTTATAAGTTTTAGTTACTAAAAAGTAAATAATTTTCCAATAACAAACACATAATTTATCATAAGCTTATTGGACATTATATTTAAAGTCGGCGCTAAATTTCGTACTTGGACTCATATGTAACATAATGAAAGAGACAAATAGAGGGATTTTACATGATGTAGGAGAATCTTGGCATATATATTAAGAAATTGTGATATAAACACAGGGTATTCAATCACTTCTTCCATGGGCTTATTTTATGGATATAAGAAATTTACATAATCATGATTCAAAAGATTTAAGGTGATATTATGTCTTATATTTATAACATCTAAAATAATCACATTCCATGTAAATCATTCAAAAAAAGTCGAATTGTCAGCAATCTGTCTGTGAACAAAAAATATGTATTCTCAAACTTTTATACAACAAAATCTGACATTGTATGGCCATTTCTGAGAACAAAGATTAAATGCTCCTGCATACTTTCATAATATTGCACTTGAAATTTTTGCTTCGTGAGAAGACTCTGTGGTTCGCTATAATTAAGCATGGGAAATCAACCAATCAAAAAGTTGATTGTTTCAGAAATGTTTGGAATACATTTGATGGATTAGCAAATACAAAGATTGATTGCAGTGCTGACTTTGTGGGTAATATGCTTATGATAAATTATGTTTTCGTTATTGGAAAATTATTTTTTACTTTTTACCAAGTAAAACGTATATATTCGGGTTCTTCTTTTTGAAGTTCGTTCTGTTTTTTTTAACAAATATTTATTTCTTCATTTTTAGGGATGATCTCTAATTCTTACCTACATTATAAACGAATTTCGTTGAGTATGTTGACTAAATTGCCAATATTTATCCATTCAAATATAAAAAGTGTATATCCCTCTAATCATATAGCTCAATTGTTCAAATAATTGACTCATCTTTGAACAATACAATAATCATACACTTTGTCTGACTAATATATTAAGTAATTTATGTTGGATATATCCTTGTCCCATTTCCCTAAAATCCTAGATATTATTTCCTATTTATATTTAATGAATTTATCTGTTGATATTTAGTGAAATAATGAAGTTTTTACCGATGATTATTGAATGCCTCGTTTGTGGTAAATGAACTGAATAGTATTTTTAGTAAATTTATTTTGGCTTATTTCATTGTCGCTTTCATAAGGAAAATTTGTTCATTAGAATCCGATGATGCACGTTCTAAGCGCCTTTCTCAAGCAAGAAATTAAAAAAATCTATTAGTTTAACAATTATCATTTTCTATATTGTTTTTATATATGGACGAATACTACATAAAATAAATGCCGTGATTGTTTATTTTGCTTATTAGTTATTTTATAGTTCACACTCCTTATTGATTTTTTTTCAGTCAAAGTTAAAACAGCATATTATTGTATACAATTCAGATAGATTGGATTGTAACTATAGTGGGACCACCTTGAGGGTTTTCCCTTTCACTTACAAAAAAAGTTACTATGATCGCTTTAATACTTCCAAAATTATCGCGGTAAAACATACAGGTTAAATACCGAACCTCCTTTTTCTTAAGTCAGTTGAAAATTTCAAGGTAGTGTAGATTTAAAAATTTTAGGATAATATGTAAGCCTGCCATACATAATAATAATACTTACATGTGGTTTATCATGTACCAGTAGATTAATTTTTTGAATTTTATTCGAATCAATAACAATCAATATTCAGATAAGTTATTATAATCTGAAAAGTTCTGTCCATTTGTCACACTACAGATAATTATGGTCTCATAACCATATTCAATGGGTTCTCAAATATTAAAATTAATTACAGTTACTAAGCGAGTCAAATCAATTCATTAATTTTATTGCCTTGCATCTCTTAATTTTTATTAAAATCAAAAGAATAATTAACTCCACAAACAAAATAGAATGAAGGAAACAATTTCATTTCAGAAAATGCTGATAACGTTTGTCTTCAAGTTAAAACACAGGTTTAATAATTTAGAGAAAACTCCAAATTTAGCAAGAAATTCTTTTTTAATAAATAAAATAAATTTACACACAAGCACAACTGTCAAATTTTATCTTAAAAAAACAATATAAATAGGATTTTTAATGTTTGTTAATAGTCAGACTCCAGAAAAGCTTTTCTCTGTAATTAGAACCAAGTAGTTATTTCCTTTGACAAATTAGGCCTATATTTTGTTGAATTCAATACAACCTAATAATTGAGATGGCTAAAAATCATAAACTCAAAAGAAATAAGAATTTCCTACAACTAAATGTTTATTATTGGAAAACTGAACTGCTTTAAATTCCAGAACACGGATTTTAACAAAGTAGTTTATTTACTTACTAAAACTATTTATTCATGAAAACAATAGCTTAACTGTTGGAAATAAGCTAATGGGTAATTATATCAAATACAATTGAAATTATGTCAAATTATATATGTTACTTGATTTTTATTACATGCTAATACTTTGTAACTTAATCCAACTTTTAAAACAATTATGTTACAATATTATTGTAATGTAATAATTCTTTCTAAGAAAGGAAATTTGCAAGGATTTATAAATGTAACTACATACAAAAAAGTCTGTAAGTTGTTACAAGGTAATCGTACATGTTAAATAATTAATTTACGAGAAACATAGCTCAGATGACAGTCCAAGGGCATATCAATTAAATGAAACAACGTGATGTGATGTCCACTTAATTCAGGACTAAGCTTAGTTGAGCCTTTATTTGCCATTAGGTCAAATATAATGAGTCTACTCATAACAGATCTTGTACTAATATTTAATAATTTGTTTCACTAGCAAGTTTTGATATCAACACCAAATATTAAAAATTAATAATTAAATATTTGTTTATGATTATATACTATATTTAGAGATTTTTAAGATGAATCCCTAATGTAATACATAATTTTAAACTCATAACTTACTCACTTCAATAGAAATTTTTATTTAATACATAAAATTATTATGAAAATCCAAAATTTCGCATTGCTACTGTATGTGATCTAGATATATTTAATCTAAAAAAAAGGTTTAATTTGCGGTAGCAAATAAAAACTTCTTTAATACATAGAAAAAACAAAGAGAGTAAATTTACTTAAAAAAGAAGCTGTACCTAAGAGTCATTGACAAAAAAATTACAAAGATTATTAGTGATAAAATTAGCTTTCCTCTTATATAGTTTATAATTATAAATAGGAATTGGTACTCCTCTTTCAGAATTAAGAAGCAGCCTCATTTCCTACTCTTCATGCAACCTATTTCAATCCATTCCTACCCATCAGACAATAATAGATTACATGTTTATTTCACCTTAAAACACCAAAATAAATAAACGGGTATAAATATAATTCAAGGCATTGCCTTTATAAAATATATAATCATTTGTAAACTTTAATGTATATTGATATGTATAAATTTGATATACTGGCATTTACTTTCTGTCTAAATGAGGACAGCTGTTTCAGGAGATATGATCACAAAGACATTCTAAGATGACTTTAGGAGACATCTGAAACTGCAGTACAGTACTAATTTAGACAAAAAGTAAATGCTACTACAGGCAAATGTTTACATATTAATTTATGTTTAAGTCTATAAGTATAAACCAGTAGGTCAAGTTGAAGACAAAAAATAATTAATATAATCATTCTTGAACTAGTAAAAAAATTAGTTTATAATTTGTTAAAAAAATACATTATAATCAGGTTATACAATATTAATACTGCACTAAAACTACTAGCCTGAACAATTATGATGTACATTTAACTCAGCACAATAAAATACATTGTATGAAAGCAGAATATCTCAAACTAATAATATAAAATAATACACAATATTTAATACAAAACTAACATAATGCTCACATTAAATATAGCTGTAATAATGCAATGAAAAAAAAAATACATTACCCAAATCGTCTATAATGCATTAAAAATATTAACTTTAATCTTACGCAAACTCAAATATAAGGTACCCGTCAAAATGTGTAAGCAAACAAAAATGACCCAAAGCAAACAACACAACCACATAATCAAGATATATCAGGAGCACACAAAATCATTTGTAACAAAACAGGTAACTGTTTCTACATAAGACATTTAGTAGAAATCATTACAGATGTACAAGTCAAACCACAAACATATACATTAACATTAACAACACGCCTAAAAATTTCACTAATCACAAATAAAAGCAAAAACTCTACAGAATTGAAACATTTTGGAATATAAACACTACAAAAACCAATGTTTTCAGCAAAAACAATTTTTTTGTTCACAAACAAAAAAATACACACACTCACAGACAAACAATATACAAATAGATCACTGTTAGACGACACATCAGATAGTGATTGAAGATACATATTAATATGCAGCTACGGCAGCTAGTCCAGTTTCTATTTATCATTACTGATCAATGTACTGATTTAGTACAAAACACATCTTAACATTTTTCAATAAGTTAGTAATTTTAGTCTAAGTATTTACGTATTGCAAACTATAAATTATAAAAAATTTCAAGATGAACAATAAAATTATATAAAATCGTTTATTAAATTTTATTTGTATATTTTCCCTCAGTATATTTCCTTCAAATATATTGTCAATTTTTAAAAAATATTGTTTCTCTGTAAAATTGAGGGTGTGAAGATAAGAAGCAACGGAAATCCTAAAAAGTAGTAGTAGTAGTAGTAACCTAAAAAATCATCCAGGGAATAAAAAAAAAGTAAAAATGAAAGTAAATCAGAAATATATAGTTTGCAATGTCCAATGAAATATATAGGGCAAACTAATAGAAATATACAAATTAAAGCGTAAAAACATTTTCCTTTCAAAATATAATAACCCTGAAAAATTATCTATGATGAAGCATTGTTTGGACGAGAATCATATATATTTAGAATTGAAACTGTAATCTTTTTGAAGAACTTGAGTACGTTTTATAAACTTGAGTAAACTTTATTTATAAATAGATATAAAAATAAAACTGTTAATGAATTAGGATCAATTCAAAATTCCATATTATTGTAAATTAATTTAATGTTAAATGTTAATTTAATTTTATTTAAATTATTTAAATAAATTTGTTAATATTATATTTTATTAATATTATAGTTTTGTCGAATTTTTTTCTGGCAAAAAACAATTATGGTTATCATTGTCAATCATAATGTAAAAATTAATATGTAACAATAAATATATAACAAGAAAGAGAAACATAACAATGCACAATAAGGAATACTATTAAAATACAAAAATAATATAACAATAGAAATGTAACAATAAAAACACTATAACAATAATTAAAACATATCAATAAATCTATAACATTAAAGAAAATAAATTAATATCTGTATACAAACATGATTAGCTATATATACTACAATAAATTAATAAATAATTAAATTTAATGTTTAACAGAAAATTTCATATATTAAAAAAATATATTTAAGTGGCGAAGGAATGTGATGACACGGTCTACAGCCACGGCATAGTCTCTGAACACCATCTTTAACCTGCCTTGTATATTAAAAGTGTCACGGACAAGCTGTAACCCACTACAATCAACCAAAATGTGACGGTTTGTGATGGTATTACTACATAACTGACACAATGGAGGATCCTCGTGACACATTAGATAACCATGAGTTAGACATGAGTGGCAAAGTCATGTGATCACCACTTCCTCCCTATGTTTTGAATGGATAGAAGACCTCAATGGACGGACGGTATCCTCAATTTCCCTCAGCTTATTGTGATTCACACTTTGCCATTCATCATTCCAAGCAACGAGCAATGAACGTTTTATATAATATAATCAGATGTCATAACACATTTTGTAGATGACAACATATTAGTAGCATTCTTTGCTGCTTAATCCGCTTTTGCGTTTCCGCGTATTCCACAACCATGCGATAGAACCTCAACATACAAGTTCTGTCTGCTCCCCAATTTGTACCACTAAGAAATCTTAAGATATCCAATTTCTTGTTGCATCTCACCTTCAAATCACGAACATGTGAGATCCATGAAAATCTTTTATCAAATAAAAGACCTAAAAATCGAACACTATCCGTGGTTTGAAGCAAAATCCCATCAAGATAAAGGAAAGGCTTCTGGTGTTGCCTACGACAACTAAATGCTACACATTGGGTCTTCGAAGCAGAGAATTTAAAACCAGTAGTCCTTGACCATTCCTTTAATCTCTGTATTGCTAACTGCATAGATTATTTCGTGGTTGCCATATTACAAGTAGGCACATAAATGCAAAAGTCATCCACAAAGAGAGAACAATGTACCGGAGATAGTTAGATGTTATACTATTTATTGCAACAGCAAATGGCGTGACGCTCAGCACCCTACCCTGCGGTACACCATTCTCCTGTTTATAACTATTTGAGTATGTGCCTCCAAGGCGAACGCGGAGTTAACGGTGAATGCTATTTTATCCTTTCGCATACCCCATGATTTCAAAGTATTTAAAATACCTCTTTTCCAAGCCATATCATATGCCTACTCAAGGTCGAAAAAAACGGCCAATGTTTGATGCAAAAGAAAAACATTTTGAATGGAAGATTCTAACAAAACCAATTGGTCAACGGATGATCGTCCTTGCTGGAAACTACATTGCTCTTTGCTAAGAAATCCCAATCAAGACAGCGGTTAACCATTTTCTCCAGTAGTTTGCACAAGAGGCTTGTAAGAGATATAGGCCTGTAACTACTGGGATTGGTTTTGTCTTTACCTGGCTTTGAGAGGAATTACAGTTGCTTCTAACCATGCATCAGGGTAAGACTGCTCCTCTAATAAACGATTGTATATTTGAAGGAGGAAGAGCTTTGACGATGATTGTAGATGTTTCAGCATGGGGTATACAATGGAATCAGGACTTGATGCAGAATCCTTCATTGAAGTGAGAGCTGATTCCAATTCTCATATACAGAAAGGAAAATTTAAAGGAGAACCTTCAGACAACCCAACAGTATAACATATTGCTTCTTCCTTCAGTTTAAATGTTTGGAAATTATTATTATAGGCTTTAGTAGCAGAAAATGATGTAGAAAATGATGTTCCCAGTACATTAGCAGTATCATCACTGTTTGTGATCAATCTTCCATCCAGTTGCTTCAGCGTAATGGCTGGAAACGGAGTGGAAGTACCACAAACTAATCTTAATTTTCTTCAAACTGTAGAGGATGGAGTAAGTAGTTCGTCTAATTGTGCTAATGTACTGAATCTAACAATTCTTTCTACTTTGCTTAAATATTTTATAGCGTATATAGAGTATTTTATATTCCTGGATGTTTTCATTTGCTGGGTGTCGCTTAAATCTTCTTAAGCTCTTCATTGTAAATGGAGGATTTCTGAGCATTCAACATTTGACCAAGGAACAGGCGTACGGCGTACGTACACAGATGATTTAGGAATGGTCTTTTTAATGGCATTCAAAATTAATTTAGAAAATTTTACATCGATTGCTCCAATTTTTTAATAAAAACAAGTACTTGAATAATCATTTTTATATTATTACATTAATTTAAAACTCATTGTTTCATATTTAGAAATTTTTCAGATGGATCAAAATGTATTTAAAATATTTTTAAAAAATTATTATATCATAGGAAAAAAATTAGTAAATTTATAGATTTTGTTAACAGATTTGATATATATACTATATATCATATATACTGTCAACTATCAATATGATGTTTATATAAAGTGTGACAACTTATGCAATGCTAAGCCACGATGGGGGGTGGGGTGCTATATATATATATATATATATATATATATATATATATATATATATTAGGTTAGTTCTAGTAAAGCTTAAAGCCTAATGGCAATAGTGCAAAACTGCAACCTCTTAAAAATAAATAAATAGACACACATAAAAACACATTGAACTATTGAAATATTTCGACCACACAATGATCTTTATCAATCAAAAAGATTGGTCATTTCTTTTTTTTTTATTGATAAAGACCATTGTGTGATCGAAATATTTCAATGTGTTTATTTTCAAGAGATTGCAGTTTTGGACTATTGCCACTAGGTAAGTCTGTCAGTCACCTATCTAGTCCAAAATTCCTCTCTCTCTCTCTCTCTCTCTCTCTCTCTCTCTCTCTCTATATATATATATATATATATATATATATATATATATATATATATATATATTAGTGTTAAAATAAAGATATAGGATGTTTTAAAACTTTGTAGAGCATAAAAGTGAAATTAGTACAAACAGCTTCCTTCCTTTTTGAAATTTATCACTTAATGTAAAAATAAATAAATGTATGAAGTTTTAAAAAGGTTAACAAAAGAAATAAAACACACCTAATAATACAAATATAATTTTAATAAATCTTCTGATATTGTTTTTTAAGCAATAATGATATTAAACAAACGATTTAATTTGTTTGTAACAAACATAATTAATTTAAATATTGAGCATTGTGTTATCTGGACCAACTATCTTAGCATTGTCAAGCATAACTGAGTGAAAACAACACATTCATTAAAGCTTCGGTAAGAATTGAAAATTTATTTTGAAACATATTTAACATGTTCGGCACAAAATTACAAGAAACCTTGAAACAACTGCCAAATTTTTGTTTATCTAAGATGGAATCTGTTGATTGCTAAATGTATATTTTGCCATGTGTAGGCTTTGCTATGTAAACAAGTCTTTTTAATGGACCTTTTAGTTACAGATCAATTTATTAAACTCTATAAGTACATATTTTTAGGGGGAAAATATATTTGAAAGAAGTTAATAAATGTAAATACTTCTATAACACAACAATACAAGAAAACATGACTAACTTGTTTGAAAACGCAAAATTTCTGAAAAATTAGGTACTATACAAATAAACTCAAAATCAAAATGTTAACACAAAAACTGAAGTAGACTTATGGATCTTCACTTTATTTACAAATCTATTATTAAACATTTTATTTGCTGAAAGCTTGAATATATCATAGCAAAAAAAAATTGCTAGTCTATAATACATACAGTGTAACAATACAGTTTCCTACCTTGTAATTAAAAAAAAAATTAAAAAAAGTTATTTGAAAAATTTTTAATTTTATTATTTGAATTAGTTGGGAGTAGTTACAAATAGTTTATTATTCCTCTGGTTGAGAGCAGAATTTAGAGTTGAATTTAAATTGGGAAGTTCAATCAGCATCACCCTCAGTGAAATAGTCCTAGAACACATTGAAAAAAAAATAACACTGATTTTCTCAAATAACTTCCTCACACAAAATCACTTCCTGTCACTGATATGTTGACATCATCATAGTAAACAGGGTCAGTATTCATCATTGCAAAAACTCTTATTACATATGAAAAAATACTCCCAAATCTTCAATTCTCCTCAGAATATGAAATAATCTTATCCTTAAATTTCCTCCACCACACAATAACAAAACGTTTTACACAAAAACAAACTTTCAACATCTATAGAAAACCAACACTGATAAACTCATTAACACTTCACACTACCCAATCAACAATAACCTGCTATATTTAGATCCATGCACCATAGCTAAATTAGATCCATGCACCATAGAATAAAAAAGTATCAATGTCCACTGAAAACACCAACAAGAAATTAACACCATTAAATACCTAGCACACAATAATTGATAGCCTGTAGCAAAAAAAAAACAAACAAATAAAACCAACAGCTGACAAACAAATTTACATTTACAAAACTTCAAATAAAATTACTAACAGCATACTACAATACAATATACAACACAACCAAATAAAAAAAGATAAACTCCAATTACTCAGCAAAAACAAACTAAGCTGTACAGACTGTAACACAAATTATACACTGGGCAAACAGGCCACAACTTTCAAAACAGTTTCAACACTTATACTATTAAATATGACTCTGACTCATCTGCTGGTAATCACATAATAGAAACATGCTACATTTACACAGACATCAACAGCAAGGGTAGTTTGAGGATTAATGCTCTTTGGAGAATTGTAAATTATTTTTAAAATCTTTTAATGGCTAAAAATATTACATTAAATTGGGAAGTTTTAAAACAAATTTCACTTAATTTTCAAACTCTCATAATGAAATTAAAATACAGTAGTCTTGAAATTCAGAGTCCCGATTTTTTGAGCATATTTCTATTTCAACTTATTTTATCTATTTAAAAGAAAATAATTAATCAGGCTTCCAAGAAATGTTTATAAGCATACAATATGCAAAGAAAATGAGCCGGGCTTCCAAGATATTACTTAAAAAGTTTTATAAACTTATTTTGTACATTCTTAATTATAGTACTGTATTAGAGTTCATTGAAACTCCTTTTTTTTCAATTTAGGGGAACATATTTTTGTGTAACCCGATTTTTCGGTAATCCGAGTGGGTCTCGGTCCCATCTACTTCGAATTATTGAGACTCTATTGTATTATAATTTCAAGATAATTTTTTACAAGTTCACAGTAACCCTAAAACTGTTAATAAATATATTTATATTGCCCATAAAGGATTTCAAAATGCACAACTTAGGGGGATAACCAGGTATTTGAAAACTAAGAATTATAAAGAGCACATAAATGGACTAGGCAAGGCTTATTATAGCCATGAGAAAATTGTAACAAAGAATTACATTATTAACAAATTTCCAAAGAAGTCTCTTCAACTAAATATTTCTTTGTAGAATTGTAGTTTGTAAAAATTATGAGGCCTTCTTTTGAAAAACTTGTAATTCCTTAATATACTCCCCTTCACTTCTGTTAGGAATATTTGTATACATTTGAGTATATTTTTCTGCTTTCCCTAACATTCAAACGTTCTCCTTTGTTGATACATTTTGGAATAACTCCATTCTCAAAACTTATATAGTACTTTAAAGTAAAAACTTAAGTTTTGAGAATGAAGTTACTCCAAAACGCATCAACAAAGGTAAACACTTTAATGTAACAAAAGGCGGAATAATGTATAAATATATAACTTGTTATTTCTTGGAAGCCATAAATCCGGTATCCTAAATAAATACCAACTGATTCATGAACTTAAAATTTAATATTCATTGAGTACTCCTTAAATTTATAACGCATTTAAATTACGGAAAAAATTCAATTAACTCATTTTGTCATCTTGTGTCTAATTTTATGTGTTATAATAGGGTAAAATAGCATATAATTTTTGAAATTTTATCTTGTATAAATTACCTCTCAGTTTCCCCAAAATATATAAACCCCAAAATGGATTTCTGAATTCATAACTACATCAACCATAACCCAGTAATTCTCCCTGTTAACGAAAAAGGACATCATGCCTAAAAGCTAACATATTAGAACAATATTAAATTTACAATCATACCCAAACCCAAAATAAAAACAATTTAAATGAACAACCCCAATACAAAACACATACATGTTTTAACCACATCATAGATGACTTGCTTTTAAAACTCCCACCTCCTACCTTAACAAATGTTTCCAGTAGCCATCCTAGACACGGGTAAAAATTTCCTAGTGTGATTGAAAACTTTATGCCTCAATAACTTTTTCATGAATTTACTTGAATTATAAATTCCACAAGTTGTTGATTTTTCAAACATATTCATAACTAACTAAACATTCTTAACATCTATTTTATAGTTCTGTCAGTTAACAGCTTTAAAATGTTCCTCCTAGTTTAACAAATACACATTTTTTTACAATCATTAAACTGAATTTGTAAATCACCGATTTATTTAATGTTTGTCTGTAATTTTTAGGGTTTCCTAGCAAAGTTTTCAAGCTGTGACTTAATTCTTAACTTTACATTCTTGAAATGTAATTTATCAACTAGGTTCAAAGAAAACTAGATCGTCACGGTATGGTACTGAATGCATTTTAGTGCCTAAACATAACCGTTATACTACTTAAGAATGTTAGGATTATGAGATTATCAAGTGGTTTTTAAAGTATATTTATTAATAAATATTACTGTGATATAATTTTAAATTTGTAACAACGAAATTGTGATTTTTATACAAAAGTTTGGGGTGGTTATGTTTTTTTTAAACAGGATGAGTATTTAAAAGAGAAACATATAAAGCGGAATCTATTTTGCTTATTCAAGCTTGATAAGAGCAAGAAAAGTTGCTGTAATGAAACATTTACTGACTCGTTTATCAACCCCATTTTCTTTCATAAATAACCCCATTCATATAAAATAGAAACATAAGTTTTGTACTTCAGTTTTATAATTTTCTTTATTTAAAATTAAGCTTGTTTATTTTACATTAGTTTTGTAACACACTACAAATCCTGAAGTATGTTATTTTATATTCTTGTTCAAACAAAATGTAAAATCAGCCTGAATGTAAAATATAATTTTTGTTTCAGAACATCTATAAAGAAGAAATAATTCTTTTTTGTATTTTCAAATTTCTGCCAAAAATTAGTATGATGCAACCCAATAGGAAGGCTTTACATAGTAAGGGATGGAGTGGTGGTAAAGAACTTTTGGCTTCACTTAGGCAAGTTTTTCTGACATCATGTAGAATGGATCAGGTATGGGTATAAAATTACAAATTTTTTTGGCATTATTGCTGATCCAATAGAATTATTCCATATAAAAATACTAGTTTCACAAGAAATTGTTTAATAATTTTCAGATTAAAACTTAAATGTGAATCTAAAATTCAATGGAAACACAAGAGATAATATCAAAGTTGAACTGAAGTTTTAATGGTGGACATGAGTTAGTAGCTCATATGTTGTGACTCTAGTGTCAACATTTATGAAGGAATGTATTAGATAATTTAAATTAAACCTCGTTTTCTGTAATATAAATCAAGTTTTGGACTGAATTGAGTATATCACACACAATATTATGTTATCACAAACGATAATAATTTTTTTCCTGTTGCATCAACTTTTCAGACAACAAATTTGTCTTATCAAATTACCCATGTTTTAGTGATTTTAAAATCATTCAAAACATCGTGTAATTAATTCTATTTTAAAAAAGAAAAAACCATAAACCATAAGATGTATACACAGATCCAATTTCTACTACATATGTTCAACAAAATGAAAAAGTGAATTGAATAATCACTGTATAAAAAAAAGATAACTAATGAAATTGAAACAGAAGTTAGACAAAGATGAAATTTATAAACAAATTTATATAAATGGATAACACATTATACTAATAAGCATAATATCAAGAATTTATAAGATATAAATGACATAATGTCTAGTCATGAACATCAACCCTAGTTCTTTTCTTGGACTCCAATCATTAAACACAATAGCAATATTATATTATATGTCCAAAACAACATAGCCATCTGTGTAGACCAAAACTTTGTGTTGGACATGAAAGTCTGATTAAAAAACACAATGTAAGGAAAAATGCAAAGGATGTACTAATAAGAGAAATAATGCAGAAAATGTCATAATCGTAAAATTGAACGTGAAACATTGCAAATATGAAAAAGAATAAAATATGTTTTTTGTAGTTCTAAAGTGTGTTTGAGTTTAAGGATTGAAACATATGATATTTACGGTTTCTCTGTTGTACATCTTGAGGTTTTTATAGAAATTACACTTGTTTGTATTATCTTGGTAAAAAAACCAATACTTGCTGATTTATTCAGCAGACACATTTCACACTAGGTCAGTACATTTTTCAATGCTATGAATTACTGAGGAGACTGTTGCTCAGGTGTGTTGTGTTGGTGTGAGTCTGTGGTGTATTTTTGTTCATAGAGTAGTTGTTAGTTATGTGCTCAAATATAGTGTTTGATTCGGAGTGTGTTTTGTCATTTAGAATAAGTTGTGGATAGTATTTATGGCGTTTATATATCTCATAGTTTTCTACTGTGTTAAGTTTTTTGCTTTTATTGATGTATACACAACACCCCCAATCAAACACTATATTTGAGCACATAATTAACAACTACTCTATGAACAATAACACACCACAGACTTACACAAACACAACACACCTGAGCAACAGTCTTGTCAGTAATTCACAACATAAAACGTGTCTGCTGAATAAATCAGTATGTAGAGTTTTTTTTGCCGGGAAATACAAATAAGTGTAATATGATATTTGTTGAACAAAAACAGAAACGTATTTAGTTTGAAAATTTTGTTAATACACAGGAGACCTGGGTATTCGGTAAAAAGACGCCATAAAGCATGCAATTTTATAAAATGACTCAATTTCCAAGAAAGAGTTAGGAATGAAATAAGTGCTAAGTAAACAGAAAAAATCATTTAAAACTAATATGTTCAGAAGTAAAAACTCAAGGATACCTTAAACATTTCCTTGTTTAGTGATCCTGGTAAGTAGTATTAAAAAAAGCTGAAAACTAAATAATGTTACACAGATGTTCAATATAAACCTTGTCTTCGACAGGTCATGTTATTCAGATAACCTATCAATAACAGTATATTGAAATGTCATATACTTCTAAAGGCTTGGCTATGTAAAAGCTAATGCAACACAATTTCTGTTTAATGTGAAACTGGTGTCAAGAAAACCCTATTTCTGGTTATATCGAAGTGGCATTTGTTTCTTTTTATAGCATACAAAAAACAAAATGTAGTGCCTCATACTTTAGGAGGTATTTAACTACAACTTTCTAACTATACAAAATAACAAACTGGTTACGAATTTAAAAGATCTAATACTAGACAGAGTAAAAATTGCACACAGAAAATATGTGAACTAGTACTAGACTGAGTAAACATTGCACACAGAAAATATGTGAACTAGTACTAGACTGAGTAAACATTGCACACAGAAAATATGTGAACTAGTACTAGACTGAGTAAACATTGCACACAGAAAATATGTGAGCTAGTACTAGACTGAGTAAACATTGCACACAGAAAATATGTGAACTAGTACTAGACTGAGTAAACATAGCACACAGAAAATATGTGAACTAGTACTAGACTGAGTAAACATTGCACACAGAAAATATGTGAACCAGTACTAGACTGAGTAAACATTGCACACAGAAAATATGTGAACTAGTACTAGACTGAGTAAACATTGTGGCCAACAATAGGAATACTAACAGTAATATTACCAGACTTGAGTGAAAATAGTGTGTGAAAAATATATGAACTACTACTACTACTGTGCTGCTAGTATTTCACTTTGGCTGCAACGTAAAATAACATTATAGGTTGAGATCCAGATCCAATAACAATGTGCCAAGTAATGTTTAGACACCTCTCTATAAACTTGATAGACACGTCTATTTTGAATATGCACACATAGGCCACAAATCTCCTAGATCAAGAGTGCTCTAAGTCCATTTCTACAATCCTTTCCATATCCCTCACAGGCAATATCCTGTGATATAGAAACAGGATATCGAAACAATAATATCCCTTATTGTTTTTACCTCAAATAAATTCTATTTAATTAATCATAAAGCAAACAGCAAAATTAAGCAATCATTAGTGTTCCTTCAGGAAATAATTTGAGGCATGACTTCTGAAAAAATACTTTTGTTAAAGAAAAACCATCACTAATATTCAAGATAATAATGAAAGACGAATGTACTAACAGATATATGCATATAATGAAAAATCATAAACTACATTTTGTACATAATTACATTGCTACTGTATAGAGGATATTTTTCGTGTTCATATTTTCTTAAAATAATTTTCGCTCATTTTAATTTTTTTAAAGAAGAATTTAAAATTAATGTTTCCAATGATTAATTTTTTCATACCGTCGTCTGAAACTCCGGGCAAGCTGATAATGTAGCGTCTCACATCAGCCAGTGCAATAAATGCTACAGCAGGCATTACTGGCGGCATATGCTTCTTCTTCATTATCATCATCATCCTCACTCTCCTCATTTTTAGAGGAAGCTATTGAAACAATGTATTTCATAATTTCGTGTAATGTTCGTAACGAAAGTTATCAAATATCACTTCCTCAACTTTGTTGTCAATACACTCCAATGCCACTATACTAAGACCATTTGACATCTGCTTTTATGAAACTGTTTTCAATAACCTCATGGCAGACTTCACTCAATTGCTTATGGTAATGCTGCTTTACAATTTTTATTATCCCCTTTTCCATGGGTTTAATCTTACTTGTAGCGTTTGAGGGTAGAAAAACAATTTTTATGTTGTTTAATTCAATATTTTTCAGATGTGCTGGACAGTTATCAACAAGTAGAAAAATCTTTCAATTCATTCTTTGAAAAATGTTATTGAACTGTTTTACCTGTAAAACGAATAACAATTTAAGTGTTTCTGAACCGTCTGCATGTGCGTACACTAGTACTGAAAGTATCTCTTCACTTAGTTTTCCACCGTGGCATTTGTCATTGTTATAAACAAGTGACTTATCTAGCATAAGTTTTTAAAAAAATCCAAACATTTAAGTCTGTCAGTATTAAAAACATCACACTGGAAGAATCCTTCATCAACTCTGGTAACATGATTTCTCTCCACAACGAAAAATTTTTATTTGAAGAACATTCTTCCTTCAAAACAACTTGTTTTGAATTGGTCAATCCATTCACTGGAACCAGTAAAATTATTATTTTGAAACTCTTTTGCAATTTCTCGTACTTTTTTGGTTAGCAATGACCCATTCGTAGGCAGATATAAGCTACGAGCTTGATGGAACCATTGTAACAAAAATATTTCCCATTCTTCCTACTTCCCAGAGTTTATTTTCTCTCTTTTCGTTTTACTATGTTTTTTTCTTCTAAATACTTACTCTTTAAATTGTTCTTAATGCGGAGCTCGGAATGTTCAGGTCGGCTGCAATTTGGTTTTTATTTCTCAGATATGAATTTTCATCATAATACTTTAAAATTTTCAATTTATCATCAACTGATAAAGCATTTTTTTTATCCCACTTGTCTCATAAGACTAAAAAACACTATACTCTATACTTGTTAACAACTACAGGTTTTAATAATAAAAGATTCTATGGCACATATGATTACGTAGTTACTGCACAAAATCTCCAATGTGACTGGCTACAATCTACTCACTAAATGTTTTGTATGACATCTGTGTTTAGAGGATGTAGGAAAGGTGGAGAAGGGTGAAAAGGAGGGAGGAGGAAATGCGTTCATGGTACAATGTATACTGTACTTATAAAAATCAAATGTATACTTTACAGCAACAAATGTATGCATTTTGTTCTAAGCAAACAGAAACATGCTAAGTCATCCTAAGGTGTGTAAACACAGGGCTCTATATCATCGATGTAAACATCCTGCCGAATCATTTTAGACAGTCTTTATTAAAGTTCTATTCTTTCTCCTATTGGATTCCTTTCTGTAATTAACGTACTTTTCATATCCATAGATATATTATAGATTACCGTAACTGCTGAACTGCATAAAACTACCGTAATGCTTTTTTAGATGTAATTTATTGCTACTCGGTAAAATTTCATACAGTCGAGAGAATCATTGTGTCAAAAAAATCATACTAAGTGAGATGCAAAGTGTAATATCCATGAAAATTAATGTTTTTTAAGCTAAATTGCAAGATCTGAGAAAAAATCGTAATAAGAGGGAAATCTTAAACAGAAGTGTATTAAGCGGATTTTACTGTATAATAATATTTGTTTAAATAATATATTTAAAGATATAAATTTATAAATATTTTATATTTATTTATAATACTATACAAATATAATTTTATTATTACTAAGTTTCAACAATAATAATAATACGTGTTTCAACGACAAGTTGTTTCAACGAAAAACTACTTAACATAACCTATATAGTTTTTTTATAAAAAACTTAATAGGTTATGTTGAGTGTGTTTTTTTTAGTTAAGCTTAATTTGATTTGTGTATGCATACAAATTGTTGTTGAAACACGTATGAAAATAAAATTTTTATTTTGTGAGTTGTAGCATATTTATTAAATAATAATAATAATGAAGACTATTTTAATAATACAAAAATTGTTTACGAGAAGGACAGATTAGTGCTGCCTATACATGAGTCAGGTGTGGCCTGGGAACTAAGCTTCAACAGCTCTTTAGTTCACCAGGCACTGATTTTTCAATGCAGAGGCGACCAGGGATATGCAGAAGCCCCTTAAAATTTTTGATGGTGCTGGGGATCAAACCCAGAACTATTAGGTTATCAGTCAAATAAAATCACCACTAGGGCAATCAAACACCTAATAAATTTTTACAACATTAAACAATTGAATTATTTTTATGTTGGTAGTATATAGTTTAAATTGAAATACAGAAAATAAAAAAAATTGTTTTATTGTTTTAAAATAAACATATCATAGAATCAATCACCCTTTATTTTTCAAACAATAATATGGAGAGATGTGTAAAAAAATTATAATTCCAGTTTTTGGAAAGGAAAATGTGCTAAACTCAATCTTTAGAATAAGACAAATGATGTTACTGAATTTTGAAAAATTAGAAATTTGAGAAACTTGTTTAACACCTATACCGAAACACCAGTCTCACAGGCACTAAGGGAAATTTATTTATATGATTATGGCTACCCTGGGTGAGGTACCAGGTGTTTCGGTTATCACATTTAGGGGTATATGAGACCGGTGTTTCGGCTGATGTATTCTGTATCTTATTTCTTTTTACTATTTATTGTTGCTAGTTAAAGTGGTAAAATGGCTTGCCAGAATGTTTGCACAAAGGATCCCAACTTTAGCGACATAATTCGTGGACTGTCAAACGATGACAAATGTGATGTTATTGACGATCCAAGTAGTAGTGAAGTAGACGACTCAGATGCTGATCCCGATTTTGTGTTGTCTGGACAGGAATGTAGTGATAGTGATCCAGGTAACTTGGATGAAGATGAAGACCTTCTTTCACGGGAAGTCCATGAAAATATTTTACTAGATACTGGACGTGACGACTTGCCTGAGTATTTCATAGAAAGAAGGAAAAAAAACGGAACATGGTCCTCCCAATGCTTGGGAAAGCAAGCCTACTACAAATTTAGTCAGAACCCCAGCACGCAATATTATTCTTACTGGCTTACCAGGAATAAGAGGCTGTGCAAGGCGATTACGTGACAACCCTTTAAAAATAGATGTATGGTAGGTTTTGTTTGAAGACGAAATTATGTCAATAATAGTAGAGAATACTAATGTAAAGCTCCAAAACGTATGCCACAGCTCAGTGATAAAACAAACGAAAGTAATTACAGGGATACTTGCATTGAGGAGGTAAACGCTCTATAGGTGTGTTTGTTTTATCATCGGTGTTACGATCTAATGATGAAAAGATTCAGTCACTGTTTACCAAAGACTTTTGTAGCCGCCCAATATTTTCTGCTGCAATGTCTGAAAAGGGTTATGAAATCCATGTCATGCCTGAGATTTGATGATTGCAACACAAAGGGAGGAAAGAAGAAAAGATGACAACCGATTTCACAAGTGTTTTATAGATTTATATCAAACTATCAAGATGTATACTGTCTCCTCCGCAAAGGCAGTAGGTGAAATGTTTGCTAAGAGAAAAGTTCATATTTGTTTTTCATGCCATTTACAATTATGTCTGTTGGAAAAACACATCATATTATTTTATATTCTTTCTTTTTAACTTTTAGAATATATTATAGTATTTGTAATCTTTTTTTTGCATTTGAAGATAAAAAAATCCATTCTTTATATTTTAAAGAGCATACCTGCACTTTTTATTATTCAAGATTTTTGTTTATTTCGTCATTATACAAGTTTATATTAGTTATAAATGTATTTTATTTTGTGAAAAGTCAATGCCATTTACATATTAAACCATTTCAGAGATATCTGTCTATTATTGCACCTTAAATTTTCAATGTAAATGGACTGGGTAAAATAGCGGTCTCTGAGACCAAGTGTTTCTGTTAGTGTTATAAAAAAGATGTTTCGGTATAAGTGTTAAAGTATCTTACTATTACAGAAAAAGGAGAAGATATGATTTTAAAACATAAAAACAAAAATCAGTTGGACAGTCAAATATAAATTTTAGATATGAAGTTATGTAATTAATTCATAATTAAAATAATGTAATTTTAATAAAAAAATTAATGTTTTATAGTTTTCTATGGACTATTTGTATAGTTACAGTAAAATTTATTATCAATAGTCTAAAAACACATGCATTTTGTTTTATTATAAGTTTCTACAATAAAGAAGAATAAGGCAATAACTTTTGATATTACTTACTTGAACAAGTCTTAAAATATGACTACATTTTTCTCTTACGTCTGGAAATGGACAGGAAACTGAGAGCCTTAGAAGTACTGGCATATGTAAAGCAACAAGTGATAAATATTCTTGGGATAAATTTGAACCATTTTTCATATTTCCAGATACACCATTAGACAGAAAACCATTCACAGATACTGTATCACACTGAGTAGGGCTCCCATATCCTTCCATCCACCGTTCGACTGTTTGTTCCATCAAATCAAGAGCAGCTTCTCGAATGTTCAATTCACGCGAACAAACTGGTGAACTAAACCGAGATAAAATATCTATACTTCGAGAATCTATATCAACATTTTCACTAATTGCATTAGTAAAACACATTTTGTTTGACTTATCAGTACTTTTACTTTTTGTATTTCCTGCAGAACTGTGAAACATTTACGATAAAAGGCTTATGGACTTTTTAAAAATTTAGAATGAAGTTAAATATATCTGAACTTTGACTCCAACTTATGTAAAGCTTTCAAAAGGATTCATTACACTTGCAGATTTTATAAAATGGCTTCCTGCAGAAAGAATATATTTTCTTGGTAGATTAATGATGAAAGTCTGAAAAGTTAAACAAAATTATATTAACAATTGTCATTTCATAAACTCTTAAAACTTAAATAATTTTATTACACTCAGTAAAATAGCTATACTCTAAGACAGAGGTTCCCAACAGGTGGTCAGCGGTACACTAAGATAAGTTCTCTTAGGACTCTGTAAGATGTCACTGAAATTAAAATAATTTTATTTAACACACTGGCTGCGACCGTATCTGATCGGATACACTCTATGCGGCTAAAACTCTATACATTTTGAAAGACAACCCTGACTATCACCCGAGATCTAGCATGCGCTGCTACCTAGTAGAGCTGGGTAAAATACATGGCTGGGTACGAAACAAGTCTTTAAGCTCATATAAAATCTGTAGCTCCTAACATGAAATAGATGCACAAACTGTTGCATTCATAGAGAAGCTTTAGTAGCCAAGAGAATGCCTAGAATATTGCAGAAAACTCTCAATTAAGTACTTCAAATTATTAACTACATTAAAACTCAACCTATCCAGTCTCAATTCTCTTCTTTGTTATGCAAAGAGATGGGCAGTGCAGTTTCTTATTCATACCGAAGTAAGGCGGCTCTCTCAAAGTTGTATATTGAAAAGGTATTTTTAGCTCAAGTATGAGGACATAATCTTTCTCCTTGATACTAAGAATAGAGATTTTCTTAAACTTTTCTTGGCTTTGTGCTTACTTAGCTAATGTGTATGAATGTTTTGAATCTAGGCTTACAAGGTAATAATAAAAATATGTTCAAAGTTTAAGACAAAGTTAATGCCACGCTTATAAAATGTCAGTTGTAGGTAACAAGGATCAATATATACTCTTTTACGAATTTCCTCACTTTGAAAGAGTTTTTGGAGAGTTCTGATGAAAACTTAACGTACCAAATAAAGGAAAACATAATTGAGTACCTTCAAAGTTTAGCAACCACTATCATGGAATACTTTCCTGACACAGATCATAATGAGAGTTTGATTAGAAATCCATTCTGCTTTACTAAAATAGAAAATATCCAGGGTCTTTCAGAAGACCTGAATAACCTTCTCTCTCAATTGTTCTGGTCAGCGCGCCACCAAATGGCTCAACAGCCAAGGGTGGGCGTTGGCTAGTCTTTCAGAAGAAGAACAAGATTGACTTTTAGACCTAATCAGCAGTGCCACATCAAAAAAATGTTTCTAATGGAGAGAAAATAGCAGAGTTTTGACAGTACAAGACTACAAAGAACTCAGCTACAAGGCAATGAAGGTGATAAAACATTTTCCAACTACCTACCGATGTGAACAGGCATTCTCAACTATGTGCTTTATTAAAAATAAATATAGGAATCGGTTTGATATACAGTATTCTTATTAAACTTTTATTCAATAGTTTTTCTCTGTTTATCGCATTTGAAACAGACTTGTGATACTTGTTTTACTACTTTAAATCCTTGTTCCAAAAAAATTAATATAAATAAGTTTAATGAATTTTTCTTGGAACTACAAACTTTAACATGGCGATAGTCTTACTTTTTATACCGTTAATAAGAACAAAACACTTCTTGAGTGTACTTGTAATAAACTTGTGCCATCATCATATTTAATTTTCGTATGTAAGAACTAGGTAGGAAAACCATACATTATTTACTAACAACTAATGAAACTCATAATTTTTTGTATAATCTACAATTTAAGTTTAAGAATTTGAGGGGTCCTTGTCAATATAGCAACCGATGAGGGAGGGGGTCCTTGAAAAAATGAACCACTGCTCTAAGACTTAATTAAATAATTGACTCAATACCATATTTAAAAAAAACTAAGTTCACAAGTGTTGCTTTCTGTGATTAAATTAAATCCACTTAAAGCATATGAATTATACTTTTATTTTGCCAAATTCAGTAAAGATTTTAACCTTCCATCTGCTTCAGCCTACCAGTTATTCCTTTTTGGTTTTTGATTAAGAGGTTTAACAGTATCCCTACTGTTTTTTTTCTGGCCTGCCTACTACAATCTCCTATAGACAGCTATATTCTCTGTAGTATGAAGTCGTAGATAAAAACATGTTATAAATTATAAGAACCATAAATTATTTAAAGAACCAGACAAAATATATAAAATTTTACCCAACCTTGCATTTTAATATTGAGTTGATATTTGAGTAAAAAGAATTTGGTATTTGTAACTTTTTTAAAAATAAAATGAATTAGTGAAAAAAATAATTAATAGTCATACACTATTATTAGAAAGCTGATAATTTACAACATGAAAACTGCATAAATTGTTCCTAACTAAATGATAACAATGAATACCAATTATTTGTTTTCTGAAAGATGTTTTTAAAAGACAGTCATCGTTATCATTGGTAGCTACAAAATATCTTAATTATAAATGGATATATTTTCAGATTTTCTGTTAACTGTCACTAATAATTGCAATCTACCATCGATATGCATTTGAAAAATACATTATTGATTAAAATTGTATGATTTTTTTCATTCAACTATTCCATTGTTCACAAGCTAAGCTCAAAATTTCAATATAATTTGTGTCTAGTTTACTGAATGTAACTGGCATATTATCGTTTTTACAAAATTATACACAACTATAAGCTAAGTGAAACATTTTTTGTCATTCCTAGAATTATCACTTTTAATATTGCAAAATTGCATAATTGTCTGAGAGAGTACAAAGTAATTTGGTCATGCTAGTGTAATCATGCTTGGGTAATGGAAGCACTTTGAAACACAACAAATAATGACAATGAATAACAAAAATAATATTCTTGGTAAAATTGCAGACTACAGTGATAATAATTAATACTTAGCTTTGTAATACTGTATTTAGTTAATCACAAAATATAAATACAGTCAATATGCCATAAAGGAAATACTGATTTTGAATCAGTTATAAAAACCAAATTATTTATTGACAGGCTAGGTCTTAAAAGGTATATTATATATGATAAACCCTTTCAAATACTTAATCAATACTGTAAGTGTTGAAACTTTTACGGAATTGGTAACTCTATTAAAATAAATATAATAAAAAAAAACTCCTGTCAATTAAATTTTATATTGAGTCTATTCCTAGTAATGATTTAGATTCCTATGAAAAATATTACGTTAAAATAAAAAATTCAAATAAAATTCCATTATATGACAAATATAAACTATCGGCATTTTGAATGAAATATAAAAATGCACCTACTGTCAGTATTTAATTATTTACAGCTTAGTTTTTTCAACAAAATATAAATCAAAAGGTTATTAGTTTCAAAATCTAACCTATCTCAGTTATCCAAATGTCCTTTGTAGAAAAATTTGAAAAATATAACACACTAATTCAAATTATTTATAAACTATAATAAAAATAACTTCATAAAAGAAAATATTGGACCCGGCACATCCAACACACTCTCCGAAGTAGAACCGAGCTGTCAAATTGTAGTTACATTCCAAAATGTTCATATGAGTAGGAGCATTCCAAACTAGAAAAATCGGGTTTGGTGTTTGATTGCAGCTCTTATAGTATTTATATAATATAGGCGAAAAATAAGATTTGTACAATCAAATGTAGTAACTAAAGCTCTAATGTTATAAAGAATCTTATTTTATTGTTATTGATTTTTTTAACAATCAGAATATTGCTCGTCGTAAATATAAATTTTGATTTAAACTTTTGCGTTAATAAAAGTTAACAGTAATGGATATTTTGCAAATTAAAAATTTGTGTGTTTAAACGACTCAAAACATTTTATCAGTACATAATTATAGTATGATTTCTAAATATTTATTATTTGTTGATTCCATCTTCACGTGAGCTACTAGTCATCTAATAACTAAATATTTAATGATCACTTATTAAAAGTATTATTTTTACAAGTGATTTTTATGTTCATAACGCAATGAAAAGATATTTAGTGAAAATAATACGTTTAAACTTATAGTTAACGATTATTAACTAACAATTGTAAAATAAAAATACCTCTAAAACAATTACTGCTTAGTTTAACAACCCGATACAACGGCCAATCTGGAAACTGATGAAAATGATTTAGGGCGACTGAAAACATGGATCAGTAAATATATTTATACATGATTTAAATTATATGTCCAACAACTAGTTAATTATAAAGTTTAAAAGTAATAATTATAGGTAATGTCTAATGTTGCTTAAAAATATATATTTGTTGATTTCATCTTCACATGAGCTATTAGTTTTTAACTAAAAACACTTGTAAATTGTTACACTTGGCTATAGTAGCACTTACTTTATATTGTTAGAACGGCCATTTCGGGAGATGTGTCCCATTGTCAACTCAGACCTTAACTGTTACGGTTTGAGTTGACAATGAGATACATCTCCTGAAACAGTCGTCTTGTAAGTTCCAGTAAGTTTTAACAAATTTACTAAATTTAAACTTCGGATAGTCATAAACTATTGTTTAAATGATTAATAAAATAACTACTGCTGTTATTTCTATAAACTTTTGACACTGCCGCTACAGGCGGAACACTCGTCATATTTATATAATTATGCTGGTAATAAAACTTATTTCATATTTAAACACTATTTATTACTTCACATCTTTCTTAAAACAAAACTCTAAACAAAGAACTGAGAAAAACTAAAACAATTACAAATCATCTGTTAATTTATATAATGTTCTTTTTCTTTTTTTTTTTCATAGAGGATTGTCATAGAGTATTATATTATTGCATTCACAACATACTCCCACCTTTTGAGTTATGGTTTAACTCAAAACATTAAAAAATAGTATATTGTTAAAAGATTAATCAACAAATTTTTGTGGAAGCTTAATTTGTCTGCCACTTCTTGAATATGTCACAATTTTATTTTCTTTTGTCACATTATCTTCTTCCAGGTGTAGTTCATGTTCATTGGTTTTTGTCACTTTTGGTTTAATCTTTTCTTTTAATTGTTCTTGGATGGTTTCTTCTTGCATTTCAAGAGGATATAGTCTTTGTATTGGTCTCAATAAACTTCCAAAAGCAGTCTTCAATTGCACTAATCTACACACTCCATCTCTACTAATGATAGTCTTTTCTATCAGTCCTATTGGCCAATCAATTCTTTTTTTATTTTCAACTTCAATCAGTACTAATTCTCCAACTTTCAACTGTCTGCCGTTTTTCTTACTTTTTAAAGCTAATTGTCCTAAATACTCAATCCTAAATCTTTTTCGCAATGCTTCTCTCAGGTGTTGTCGATAACGTACTCTCTTGTTAAGACTTTTTGTATTTACATGGTCACAATCTGGAACTCCAATTTCTTTTAAGTCATGTAAAAACATATTTGGAGTAATAGCAGTTAGGTCTGAAGAAGTTTCAGATAAATATGTCAAAGGTCTAGAATTCATGATACTTTCACAATCACATAAGATTGTCTCCATTTCCTCATAATCCAATGACGTTTTGCCCAAGGTTTTGCGTAGCAACTGTTTCATGAGTCGGATGAGTCGCTCCCACCATCCGCCCCACCATGCAGCAGAGGGAGGGTTAAACCTCCAGTCAATTTGTTGGCATGAGCTATATTTTAAGATAGCATTCCAATCTAGAATTTTAAATGCCTTTTCTGTACCTGTGAAATTGGTACCATTGTCACTATATATTATTGATGGTCTTCCTCGCCTTGCAATAAATCTTCTAAGTGTATCTATAAATGCTTCGACAGAAAGAAACTTTACTAACTCCAAATGAACAGCACGGTATACTGCACAAGTGAATATGCAGATCCAAACTTTACTGCCATCTCGTAGAAACAAAGGTCCCGCAAAATCAATTCCAACCACTTCAAATACTGCGGCATCTCGTACTCTACTTTCAGGTAAGGGTGGAGTGATTGTTTCTACATTTTTTGAATTATGTCTCTGACAAGGAATACATTTTTTCAAAGTATTACTTATTGTTTTTCTTCCTCTCAATATCCAATAGTTTTCTCTTAATAAACTTAAGAGACCTTGAACTCCCACATGACATGATCTCTTATGTATTGTAAGAATAAGAATATCTACAATGTCATGTTTTGATGGTAGAACAACAGGAAATTTAAAATTTTCCAAATCCTTTCTTTCTGTTAATTTTGTCTTTAGCCTTATAATACCATCAGCAGCCATAAATGGTGACAATGAAGCCAATTTAGGGTCCCTTATTCCTTCAAATGATTGCTGTTGAACAATTCTAATTATAAAATTGTTAGCTTCAATAATCTCCTTACATGACAAAACTTTACTCACACACTTTTCCTTCTTTGAGGGGTTACAATTATGAATAAATCTCAGCAACCATGCAAAAACACACACAATCTTATCAAAATCATTTGAAAAGTAATAAAACCAATCTTTTGGGTAATTATTACTTAAAAGTGAAGGTGTAGGTCCTTTCTTTTTTTCTAAAGAAATTAATTCTTCGTCAGGTTCAGGTTCATTTGATGGCCAGGTATCTTCAGGCAACTTCAACCATGACGGGCCCTCCCACCATCTGGAACTAATCAACCTGGAAACTGAACATCCTCTACTGGGCAAGTCTGCTGGATTCATAGTGCCGGGAATGTGCCGCCAAGATGTTCTGGAAGTGAGGCTGCAGATTTCTTCAACTCTATTTCTAACAAATACTCCCCAGTTTTCTTCTCTTTTAATCCAAGCTATTACTGTAGAAGAGTCACTCCAATAAAAAAATTTAATATTACATTCAAATTTGTTTTCATCTCTTAATTCTTGCACTACTGAAGAACCTAATCTAGCACCTATAGTAGCAGCCATTAGTTCAAGTCTGGGTATTGTCATCTTCTTTACAGGTGCTACACGTGACTTTGCCTGGATTAGCTGTAATTGAATACATGTACTAAGTTCAAAACGCATAAATACTGCTGTTGAGTACGCAAATTTGCTGGCATCACAAAATATGTGAACTGATACAGAAATGATTACGTCATCCACACCTTGTAGCCATCGTGGAATCTTCATCTCTTTTAATTGATCGAGTTCCTGAAACCATATATTGAATCGTTGTTTGATTTCTTCTGGTACTTCTTTGTCCCACCCACAATTATCTTTCCAGCATTCCTGCAATAATAACTTAGGGCATATGGAAATAGGACAAGTGAATCCAATAGGATCGAACAATCTGTGTGCAGTGGACAATATAACACGTTGTGTTACCAAGTTCTCTTCTAAATTTACTATTTTATGAAAACTCACAGAAATTGTGTCTTCTTTCTTGTCCCAGGTGAGACCTAGGACTGAAGCCTCTGTCTTGTCTTCCAGACCAGGTTCAGTATATTCCCATCCTCGCAGCTCAAACTTTCCCAAAGAAAATATTTGTATTGCTTCTGAAATGAACTGTTTCAAATCCCTTTCATTATTTACACCTGTAACACAGTTATCAACATAGAAACTTTTAAACAACTTTTCTATTGTACATTTAGAAAATTGATTGTCTTCAGCACACGGTACTAAATACTTCTGCAGGTGGTAGTTGATGACGGCATTGAGCAAAAATGGACTACTTGAGACTCCAAAAACAACTCTTCTATGTCGGAAAATCTTGAGTGATCCATCTGTGTTTTGCCACAGAAATCTTAGGAAATCTCTGTCCTCTTCATACAAACTTATTTGCAAAAACGCCTTTTTTATGTCAGCGATAACTCCTATTTTATAAAGTCGAAAACGTAAAAGCAAAGCTGGTATTATTTCAATTAAGTTAATACCTATTTCCAAACACTGATTAAGGGAATAGTAACCCTTTTCTTTAGACGAGGCATCAAAAACCGGTCTTACTGCAGTGGTGCTGTTTTCTTTTATCACTGGTCTATGAGGTAAATAGTGACCTTCATCCCATTTGCTTATTGGGATTTCCTCAATAACACCATCTTCCAGCCAATCTGAGAACACATTGTTATATACATTATATAAACTTTCATTTGTTAGCTTTTTCACTGAGTTTTCAAGCCTTTTTTTTGCAAGATTGAAATTTCTTGGAACTTCTGGGTGGTCTTCGGACCAAGGTAATTTGACTTCATAGCGTCCTTCTTCATTTACTCTCACAGTTTCCAAAAATTGTGTTTGAACAGAATGTTCAATTTCTTGTTTGCTTCTGGTCTGTAGTGGGTCTTTTATACCTAAAACATCCATTTCCCACAGCTTGCATATTGAATTACTTTGTACAAACATAGAAAGTGCTGTCATAGAACTAAATTCTTTACTTTCTTGAAATTTTCCTGTCAAAACCCATCCTAAATGAGTTTCAAGGGCTATAATACCACAATCTAGAACCTCTTTTCTTCCAGTTAGAAGTTTCCCATATATGTCAGCCCCAATTAATATCTCAATTGGACTGTCTGCATCCTGAAACAATTTAATACCTCTTTCCATCAGTTCATCAGTCCATCTTCCTGGTTTCAAGGCAGGAACATAAGTACAAATATTTATTTCACTAAGTGCCTTGAAATTACAAGAATATGTTTTATCTATACTTTGTAGTCTGACTTTGTAGCATGCATGATTGCGAGGCTTAGTGACCTCTCCTCCAAACAGGCCATGTAATAATGTTTCTTCACCACAAGTGTCATATTTCATTTTTTCAACAGTCGATTTCCTTATGTATGACCTCTGGGATCCACTGTCAAAAAGTAAACGCACATTGAGTTCTTTTGTGTCACTAACAGCCTTGACAACAAGAGTTTGCATGTAAACCTGATTGCCATTCACATTGGACAAGGAATTCTCAAAATTGGGCTCAGCTTCTTTTTCCTCGCATTTAGGTTTAATGTTAGACCTATTAAAATTATTCTGCAACTTTGAACACATAAGTGGTACATGTTTTCCATTACAAATAATACATTTAACAATAGCTCTGCAATGTTTACTTAAATGTCCTACTTTTGTACAAGAAAAGCAACACCTTTTGCTAGTAAGAATATTCTGCCTTTCTTCTAAAGACATGTCCCTAGCTTTAAAACAGTTTTCACTTAAATGACCACCGTCACAAAACACACACATCGATAACTTCGTCTTATCTGTGCTTACTGTAGACGTATTTGATTTTACATTTACAAGGCCAGCTGCTGTAACATTGCTGGTAGGCCTTCTTGTATTTTTAATATGCTTATCTTTACTTGCAAAGTCTCTTTTATATGAACTCGTAGGATTATCACCTGTTGATACTTTTGTTTTTTGTAAACCAAATCCCTGTTTAGCTAAGTTTATTCTTTCTTCTCCCTCCACTTCAATTTTCAAAAAATTCATTAGGCTATCTAGCCTACTTTTACTTTCTGACGCGGTCTCGTCCTGTTGAGAGTTAGGCCTACTTCTCTGCCAAGCTATTAATAAATCCTCCCTGAGACAAGATTCTACTAATGGGAAGAGCATAGCAGCGTACTTCTCCTTTGTTACACCTAAAGTTTCTAAACACCTTAGTTTTGACTCAATTTGATCATAAAGTGAGGAAATAGTAATTTTACTTTCACTGCTATTTAATGTTATTACAATTTTCAAGATTTCTCTTATGTAAAACTCTACTAACAGGTCATCTTTGGCAAAGCGAGATTTTAAATGTTCAATAGCCTGTTCATAACTACGTCCACATGGGGGAAAACTCTCGACAATTTCCCTAGCCTTAGTATTAGGGATAGTCGCTTGCAGGAGATACTGATACTTGTCATCAGAATCAATACAGGGGTCTTCATGGATTTTCTTAAATTGGCCCCAAAACGGCAACCAATCACTAATATCACCACCAAACTTTTTAAACTCAAGTGTGGGTAACTTAAATTTACGTTTTTCTACATTCACACTAGTATCTGTCTTAGGCCTAGCCTTGTCAATAGCCTGTTCAACTAAATACTCAACTATTTTAAACTTGCCTGAGTATTCATCGGCAGATTCTACCTCATTTTCTAAAACTTCAGTAGATGCATTTTCATTTAGTAAAACTTCAATAATTTCTCGGTCTAAGACCTCCAATTGATTATGTTTGTCACGTAATAGCTCTAAATTAGCTTTTAACAAAATCACATCATCTTCATTTTTTATGGATTCTAATAATGTATTGTGTAAACGTGAAAATCCAGTTCTAAACAATTTTCTTTTCTTTTTCAGAGCATCCATTATAAAATACTTACTAATGGATCATAGATTTTAACTGTAACCAAATTATTATCCTGTCACGGTCGCCATATGTTATTTCTATAAACTTTTGACACTGCCGCTACAGGCGGAACACTCGTCATATTTATATAATTATGCTGGTAATAAAACTTATTTCATATTTAAACACTATTTATTACTTCACATCTTTCTTAAAACAAAACTCTAAACAAAGAACTGAGAAAAACTAAAACAATTACAAATCATCTGTTAATTTATATAATGTTCTTTTTCTTTTTTTTTTTCATAGAGGATTGTCATAGAGTATTATATTATTGCATTCACAACAACTGCTATAGGCAAGTGCAACAATTTACAAGTGTTTTTAGTAAAACATATATTATAAGCAAAAGAATGTGATTTTAACCCTTCATTGCACAATTCTTTAAAATATGTTTAAATAGTTTTATTTCTGTGTAGATTGTTGAGTTAAACTAAGGAAAAATATTTTTTAAAATTATGATTTCATCTTTCCAAATATTTGAGATAAATTAGTAATTGATTCATATAATATATGAATCACTATGCATTAAGAAGCAAAATAAATTGTATTAATAGTAACGGTTGTCATAATAACTACAACTGTATTTTTATATTATTTTTTATATGCAATATCAATAAACCTTTATAGATAACATGTAAATACAAAATGTTTCATTTAAATGTTATAAAATTTCAATTATCAATAAAATTAATGAATTAAAATATTTTTATTTTGTACTGTTATTCTAGTAAAAAAACAAAGTCAATGAGTACAATTTTTAAAAGAACAACTATATTAAAACTAATAATTGATTCATATAATATATGAATCACTATGCATTAAGAAGCAAAATAAATTGTATTAATAGTAATGGTTGTCATAATAACTACAACTGTATTTTTATATTATTTTTTATATGCAATATCAATAAACCTTTATAGATAATATGTAAATACAAAATGTTTAATCTAAATGTTATAAAATTTCAATTATCAATAAAATTAATGAATTAAAATATTTTGATTTTGTACTGTTATTCTAGTAAAAAAACAAAATCAATGAGTACAATTTTTAAAAGAACAACTATATTAAAACTACAAAAAAAACTATAAAAAACACAAAAATATAGTATAGTCAGTATGATAGTCTTTGAAACACTTGGCAATTTTGTTAAAACACAATCCAACTCTGGATTTCTCACAGGTAACAAAAGTTTGCTTATTACAGTTCGGATGTTTACAACGTATTCTAGTTTCACCCCACATAGGCCAATGACCAACACTATCTTTTCGTACATCAGTAGGTGGAATTGAATACTGGGGCCCTGGTTTTTTCTTTTGTAAGGCATGCGCCAAATTCTCAGAACTTAGACGTCTCCGTTTAAATCCTGTAGTAGTTCCAATTTGACATAGGATATGACCAACTTCTATTCTGAATTTTGTGAGGGTTAGAGTCTTAGTTCCTGTTACTTTTCTAAATAAAAGTCAAGCATTGACAGTGGTCATATCAAGGAGGTGGTAAAAAAATCCTGAAGTACCACTTCTTACTATGCATAAGCATGTCCATTAAATCAACGCCTCCCATAAATCGATTATACTGATGTATAATGGCAGGTCTATTTATTTGAATCACTGTCACTAGGATATCTAGCATTAATTCATTGAGTATTTCTTGATCTCTCAATATTTTATCCATGTTCACGGAATAACAGTATAGCTCAAAGTAAAGATGGTAACATAACCTCTAAAACTAGAATTTGTCTGATTGCATAGCGAAGCACATATGAATCAGTTACTAAAAATATAACAACTGAATTATTAATAACTGTAGAAAAGTTATTGCATGCGTAGCAACTAAAAAAACACCTTCATTTATATGTTGTATTTTTATTTGGACCTTCTTACTATATTAAATGCGAGTAAGAACATGAATTTTATTTTTTTTAAATACTTATATAAATAATGTTTTTCTCTATCTTTGAATTATGACATATAGAAATATATATACAGGAAAGAAATACCTATGATCCTATTTTGTGCTGTTATTTTTGTGTTATCTTTCAACCTACACACACACACACACACACTCAACACTTAAAAAAAACAATCAATTTTAATAGCAATTTTTTATTTAGAAATGTTTGTAAAAACACATATGGCAATTTTAATGACAGCTGCTCCTATCTTTGAATTATGACATATAGAAATATATACAGTAAAGAAATACCTATGAACCTATTTTGGGCTGTTATTTTTGTGACATCTTTCAACCTACTCACACACTCAACACTTAAAGTACAATCAATTTTAACAGCAGTTTTGTATTTAGAAACTTAAAAACACATATGACAATTTTAATGTCAGAGTTTTTGCAATTAAAGTAATCATATAATTTTATATCATTACTTTTATTTTTAGCTGGTTTTAAAACGCAACTAACATATGAGCAAAAAAGATTTGTCAGGTGTGGGGTTCGAACCCACGCTCCCAATCGGGAACCAGAGCTTAAATCTGGCGCCTTAGACCACTCGGCCAACCTGACTTGTGGTGAAAGTGGTGTACAATTTTAAATTGTTCTCATTACTTAATACCAACATTTTAAAGAAAACTGCAATTGTTTTTCTGTTTTCTTTTTTTCATTTTCGTTACTAATAAACTGTTCATGGTTGACCATTTCACGGTTACTTCTTCTCACGGTTTGGTTATGACTATCGCGAAAAGCGGTAACCATCACATAAATAATAATCATACTTAATTTATTTGAGGTGATGATAGGCTGTATACGTTTCCACTTCTTAAACACTAAATATTTTATAAAATACTCAATTTAAGGTTTTAAGGAACATAATTTTATCTTAATAATGTTCCTAAAATGACTATAGTTGTTTGACCAATAAGATCATGGCAATAAGAATTAAGTTATTTAGCTGATAAAGAACTATCTGAATAACGAGTGTTTCGAATTAATTGATACTTGGCCATGATGGTCATTCACAAAATCGGGGGGAAAAACAAATTCGAAACTTTAATCTCGGTTGAAACATAAAGATTCTATTTCAATTTTAAGATCATGGGCTATTTTATTATTTTTTCATAGCAAAATATTTTTCAAGCGTGTTGGGTATTTTTTACGTTTTTGATCGTAATAGGCTATCACCATCACTGTCTAATTCTGTTTAGTTCGGGTTGGCACGGTTTGCCTCCATTACTGTTTTAAAAAAAATACTTCAAGTACAGTAGGCTATAAGTTTATGCAAGACGTAAATTCACTGCCAAGATAAAAGTTTTAAAGTTGTAATGATTTTGATTTCACTGATTAAAACATAAGTAATCATTTGAAGAACTAAGAAATTATTAACTTACTTGCTAACGGGTTTCGAAACCGTCTTTTCACTGACGACTGACGAAGCTGATTTACTACTCTGTTCGAAGTAAGTTAGCTTCGTCAATGAAACGATGGTTTCAAAACGTGTCAACAAATAAGTTAATAGTTTTCACTTAGTTCTTCAAATAATTATTTATGAAACGAAATAATTATTTCGTTAAACGTTAAAACATACCGAATAATAAAAATCAGTCTGTGGAATTACGGAAGTGAATACCTACTCCAATTGAAAAATATACTTAAAAGAGATTTTAATAGAATCTATTTAATGTAGTTAATAATAAAAGAATGTAGTTAATAAAATAACCATTATTTGATGTTAAGAAATTTACTTTATAAATTTCTTTTCCAAAAAGACACTAATTGGCGGCCCTGATAAAGACCATTGCTCTTAGATAGCAGACTGGTCGGGCGGAGACTCGTTCTCTCCTATTTCTTCTTTGGTTCGGCCTTTTTCGGCTTTTTGATAGGCGACTTGGAAGTCTTCTGCCTTTGACGGTATTTTCGGCTTTGCACCGGACGCCTTCCTTTCCTTGTCAACCGGCATCTTGGAAGCCGCTGTCTTCTCTTTGGGAGCGCTCTCTCGGTTATTTGGGGGGAGCCTTCTTTATGGGGGGACGTCTTTCTTTCGCCTGAGAGCTTGAACGATCCGGATGCGCTTTTTCCGTTCGGCCAGAGCGCAGAAAGCGACGGCCGCTTTCAAGTACTTCTCGATGGATGAAAGGGGCGAACTTCTCGGAGTCAACCTTGTAGTTTGCGGTGATGTACTTTTTGATCGCCAGCAGAGAAGAACCGACGAGTTCCTTCAGATTCTTGTTAGCGGCGTTCTGAATATCCGCAGTAGGAGTATTGCCCAGCTTCACCTTGGGCTTGCTACCCGCAACTTTCGCCTTTTCCGGGCTGACTGCGAGAGCGGAACGTTTGTAGCTGTATCTTTCATTGTTGGATGTCTCGGAAATATAGCACCAATAAATTCAAAAGTCAGAGCCTCCATAATATTAAAAAAAAATTTCAAAAATATTTTCAAAAAGTTTTTGTTAAAAAATATTAAATTTGAAAAAAATAGAATCTATTTAAATAGTAAATAATAAAAGAACGTAATTAAAAAAACATTATTAGATGTTAAAAAATTTACTTAATAAAATATTTATTCAACTATTTTAATAAGAATCTCTTCTTAAAATGTTCTTGAAAGAACGTTTGTCTTACAAAAGTTTTCAAAAATTGAAAGAAAAATAGGTAACTCATTATTATATTCAATTAATTAGAGTAAAATTTATCAAAATGGCTGGTGGACATTAAAATGGAATAACTTTAAAGCTAACAATTAAGAATAGTTCTGGAGAGTTTCAGTATTTATCTTCCCACTACATTGAAGCAGATTCATGTATTACATTAAAAAAAATTATTCGTGTTTCATATATTGTGATTAAATCATCAGATAACGACGTATTTATTCTTAGCCTAAATGCACGGTAAAAAAATTGAATAGAATAATTAACAATGGTTTTAAACTAGAACATTTACGTGAAAACTGGATTTAAGGCAACACCACCCAAACTTCTAGGCACGAGACACATTAGGCCTAGCAAAGATTTGAGTGCCCCTCTTAATGTATCCTTGAGTATCCTTTTGTGTTTGCGATAAAAAGATAAAAGAAAAAAATAATATTACACATTTTAAGCTTTATATCTAGTAATATTACACACACACACACACACACACACACACACACACACACACACACAAACACACACACACACACACACACACACACATACACACACAGCAATTAGATAGCAGCTGCCGCTTGATATTTTCTTGTTTTAAGTAACAATTCTATGAAATGTGTGGTGGTAAAGAAAATATTGTTGAAACACTCTCTCTCTTTCTACCCAAGCTCAGAATTAGCACTTGGCTATTCTCTTTTTGGGGACGTTTTGTTACCAGAAACTTTCCTTTTGGATTTTCAGTTCTTTGCCATTAACTTCTGTTTAAAACTTGCTGATGTGCATTGCTTGTTTGCTTTTGAAAGTGTAAAATGTTTTGAAAATAGCGCAAAGTTAATAGCGAGTGAGGGCGGATTAATGATTATTGTTTGGGTGATTATTTCTTAAAAGAACAAGGAAGTAAAATGATTTAACATTTGTTGTAAATACTTATCAATACCATACAGATCATCCAAAACCCACAATCTACCCAACACATTACGAAAATACAACTACAAAATAGCTTACTCCACACACAACACTCTCAATAAACAATTTAAACCCAACAACAAAATCAACGACATTTACAACACCACTGGAGTTTACAAACTAACTTGCAGTTCATGCCCCAGTTTTTACATAGACCAGACAGGGAGGTCATTCTACACACGTTACCAAGAACATATTAAAGCACTAAAAAACAATAACTACCAATCAAACTTCGCCGATCATCTCAACTCCACAAAACATGACTACATAGACATAACATCTAACCTACACATTCTTCATAAACAACACAGAAATAACCAACGCTACACAACCGAACAATACGAAATATACAGACACTTCAAACTACACCCTACACACATACTCAATACACAATTACATTACAACTCACACGCACTTTTTGACATCATAGCTCCTAATACACACAAAATACACCCACACCACCAAAATATCCCATCCCCACCCTAACCTACGTAAACCTTGAGATTAGTTACGGTCTGAGTTGACAAAGGGACACATCTCCCGAAACGGCCGTCCTCCACATGCAAAATAAGTGCTACTATAGGCAAGTTTAAAACATTTACAAGTGTTTAGTAAAATGATTTGTTTTACATGCTGTGATAATTTAATGATAAAAATAATTTAATAATAATAATGTATACTACCTAATGTAATTAGAGTATAATGTATAATACCTATAGCCAGAAAACTGCTCTTTTCATAACTATTGGCCTTCCATAAGAAAGTTATGGACTTTTATAAGAAAGTTTTAGTGGCCATGATTTAAAACGATTTATACCAATTAACAGAATAATTAAAGAGTTAAGAAAGTATGTGTTGCCTGCACTTTCACATGTTAACAGGAATGATATTATCTTAAGCACTGTGAAATTTGAAAAAGTAAAAGTTTTCAAATGTGCTTAAAAATTAGATTGATGGTGTAATCGAATCTGTTAACATCTAACAATTTTAATCTGTGCACAATATTTAAAGTTATAATTTATGATTCATCCAACAAAATATTAAAATATTCATGCAGATCTAAATAAATAAAATTTGAAGGAGAAAAATTCTAGGAAATTCCTTTCCACCATTCTTACTTTTAAAAAGATGTTATTAGTAAAAAACTTACTTTGATGTAATACTAGGAATACAAGAATATTTAAGTCTTAATATAACTACTCGTGAGTAGAAAAATGAAGAGGAGGAAGTTATACCAATAATTTTTGTAGGCCATCACTTTAGAGTTACTGAAAAAATATTTGTAATTGTAACACAAAATTTACTTTTCCAATGAAGATAAAAATTATTTACTGTAATAATTTTTCCAAGTAAAATAAATGATGCTCATGAAGAAAATGTGCTTCGAAATTTTCATTGCAGCCCTTATAAAAAGACAAAGAAAATATTGCTGATAGATATATATGTACATAGCCTGCTTGATAGTATTATATAAATTAATTAAGATAAAATATGAATTTATAGGCCTATACCTTATTTGTACATTAATTCGTTTCTTTGATTTTTCAAAGAGAACTTTGGATCACAGTATTATAAAAGTATTTTCCAGCTGTGATTCTCTGGCTGATTTTTCCAAGGGCTAGTCTTCAGTAGATAGTAATGACACATTCATCCACTCTTTTTCTTGTTTTGATCTCTTGTAAATATGGATTCTCGTAAGTGCCACAAAACTTCTCTCAACATACTGTTTGCCAATCTGCAGATAAAGTTAGCTAAGCGGAATAGTTAATTAAAAGTATTTTAAAATACTTTTTGTGTGAAAAATTTGTATCTAAGAAAGTAGCATTTCCATATCATACTCAGTTCATTTTTAAGTATTTGTTGTTTAAAAAAGTTGGAATAAATTTCTTAAACCTGACACATGAATTCTCAGGTAAGAGTTTGGCTTGAGAAAAAGCCTCAAAATGCAAATTTTCTATTGCCCAGAAGTACGCTTTTATGTAGCCTAAAAGATCATCAATAATTTTGTAATAGATTCTTCTACTAGATGTTGATTGATACTGATTTACGTCAACAATTGGAAAGGGCTTGGCTTATAATAGACAATAGAGTAAGCTTACCTAATATAACAGGTATGTTTGGCAGAGTGGGAGTGGGATAGTTAGTTTGCGAACTGCAGCAATGAATTAGATGCACTGGCAAGAGAAAATCCATTATGTACTCATAGCTACACTGTCTTTTTTCTAATAAATTATGAACGATTTTGCACCTCTTGTAAGTATATTTCATTTTTTTAACAAATATATAATTTTCAAAAAATTTGGTTAGTCATCAGTGCGTCTATAGATGATTACACACCTTACCACTAATTTACAGGTATAATAGGATGCGAAATTTTGACAAATTATTAACTATATAATAACAAGGAATAAATATTAATTGATTCTATCTTCACGTGAGCTAATAGTTTTTCACTAAAACACTTGTACATATGTTAGTGTGTTACACTTGCCTATAGCAGCACTTACTTTTATGATTGTTGAGGATGACTGTTTCAGGAGGTGTGTCCCATTGCCAACTCAGACCGTAACAGGGTCTGGGAGACTTGAGTTATGGCCTGAGTTAACAATGAAGTACATCTTCTGAAACGTCCATCTTCAACAATCATAAAAGTAAGTGCTACTATAGGCAAGTTTAACATAATAACATATGTACAAGTTACACTTTTTAAAAAATGTTTTAACTTGCCTATAGTATCACTTACTATGCTTGTTGAGGACGGCCGTTTCGGGAGATGTGTCCCTTTGTCAACTCAGACCGTAACTCGAGTTGACAAAGGGACACATCTCCCGAAACGGCCGTCCTCAACAAGCAAAGTAAGTGCTACTATAGGCAAGTTAAAACATTTTTTAAAAAGTGTAAGTGATTACTAGTAGCTCACGCGAAGATGGAATCAACAAATGTTGATATGTACAAGTGTTTTTAGTTGAGGAATAAATATATAATAGTAAAAGATATTAAAGTGAAGAAAGTCTCAGAATGTGGCTCAGACTGTGAACAGCTCATATCAATGTTAGAGTTCCCATGATAAATAAGAAAACAAAATAACTTTAAAGATATTTATACTTTGTGACAAATTGGAAAAGGAGAGGAAATATTATTAGATCCTGTTATGAGATGATACAGTAACAAGAGACTTCTACAGATAAAGAATAGATACAAAATAAAAGAATTTTGAGGGGCTCCAGTCATTCCAAGTCACATTAAATTGAAAGTTAATTCAGAGGCATTCAGTTTTAATTTTAATTCCATTCAATTTGTACAAAGCCCTGTATAAAGATATGAGTTGCTTCACAGTGAATCAGTCTAACTATTCTATTTTTTCAGAAAACAGTGTGTATGTATCCTGAATGTGTACAACTACCGACTGGCTTATAGAAACACAAACAATAGCTAGCAAATGCTGACACTACAGAGCAGCTGAATAGTTATTATACCATCATACAGCCCTTAATATGGTTAATTTTTAAATAGGGTATACACAATTATTATAAAACTAATACATATAATTAATTCTTAACTAATTAACTATTACATACATGTAATTCTTTATATATTCAATTATTCCTATTAATTTCATAGCTAAATATTCTTCAAGTTACTACAGTTGGAAAATAAAACTAATTTTAGAAATCTGACAGGATGTTGATCAGAATGGATGGAAAACAGTTATCCTAACAAAGATAATTTATGCTTTTTTTTGTATTAGCTTGGCAAAAAGCTACTACTTACTGATTTATTCAACAGACGCGTTTCACACTAGATCAGTGCATTATTCACTGATGTGAATCACTGACAAGACCGAATAACATGCAAAAAATGTTCCAGCTTTTACATAGGACACACAGGAAGAACGTTTACCCCAAGATACAACGATCATGTAAAACAGATAAGAAAGACACATCCCAAATCAAATTTCGCCATACACATACTACACTCACAGACTGACATAGACACAAATCTAAAAATCCTACACTACATAAAAAAACCACAAACTTAACCAAGTAGAAAACTATGAGATATATAAACAACATAAATGCTATCCACAGCACATTCTAAATGACAAAACACACTCACAATCAAATACTATATTGAGCACATAATTAACAACTACTCTATGAACAATAACATACCACAGAAAAGAAATACACCACAGACTCACACCAACACAACACACCTAAGCAACACTCTGGTCAGTGATTCACAGCATTGAATAATGCCCCGACCTAGTGTAAAAAGTGTTTGCTGAATAAATCAGTAAGTAGTGGTTTTTTGCCAAGTAAATACAAAAAAAAGCATAATTTATACAAAAACCTCAAGATGTACAACACAAAAACTGCAAAAGATAATTTGCTTATTCTTAGAAGCAGATTTACCATTACATAGATATACCATTACTATGTTTAAGCTAGTGAAGGTTTGGGTTTATTTTCAAAAGTAATAAGGGCAACTTGAGTGCAATTTGTGATGTGGTTGCAACTGAGTACAGCATACACAGTGCACTATGTTTGTATAGTCCCCTATGTCTGTCACACAGTTCTTATGGCTAGGAATGGGAAATTTCTAATCTTCTGAGAAAGGCGATTTTTGTTGCACTCAAATTATGCATACAATTATTTGCTATCTACTTATTACTCCAGTGATTTGACATCAACTGCAAACAAAAATTATCACTACTCCAGGTTTGTATCCCCCTTGAAAAGTTATTTGATATAACTGACTCTCTACATCATAGTACCACAAGGCCCTGGCATAAATATTATTTTCCTCCTGCAGGTGTTTCAGCTCCCTTGAAATAGAATTCTATATGCACCACTTAATGTTGAAATTGGACCTACTTATAGGGTTTGACATTCGTATTAACAAATACTAGTGATTCCAACAATAAATATAATTTTTTATTTCAAAAGTATAATAATTAAAAATTTGTAGTTACATATATAGAAATTACCAGTACTTTTAATCTAGTTTCTATTAATATAACTTATTTTTGAAATAATAAAAACTAAATAAATATTATTGCATAATTGAACATAAATTTTATAACAAAAATAAACAATTTTTATAATATCATCGTTTTAACATTAGTTATATTTTTTTATATTAAAAGTAAAAAGCATTTTAAAATAAAAATTGTTGTTTTAATCATTAAAATAGAATACAGATTTAATATAGATGGTAACATTTGCTTTGCCCTTTTGCATTTATTTTAAATCCAGGGCTTTTTATTTCAAAAGGAAAGATTATTATATTTGATTACTTTTAAACATGTTAACAAAATTTAACCACTTGTTTGTTTATATTTTTATATCAATATATTTCTAACGGATGGTGTTTAAATTTAGTTCTTCCTGTTTGATTTTTTTTTAGAATTATATGACAGTTATAGAAAATATTGGTTTTTATATAAATTAAACATACACTAACTTACTAAAAATTTATTTACATTTTTATTAGGAACTGTTGAACAATCAAAATCACTATAACTGTCATCCATATAGGTTCTGATCAAATGCTGCTATTCAAATGTATTAATATTTTCATATCAAAAGTTAGTTTTTTCTTGTTTTGTCAAACATTTAATAACAACAATACATGAGAGTTAACATATCAATTACATGATTGAGGGAAAACTGATTTTTACTAATGTTATTTAACAAGTTGTAAAGTTGGTTTTCTAGCTGAATAATAAAAAAATTGTCAGTTTGTTTGGACAATAACTTTCTGCACAGTTTTGGAATCAATATAATAAAAAAAATGTTTTATTCTGTTAATGTTTTATTTAAAATTTTTGTAATATAAACTTTATGGGCTCATTCTGTAAAATAAATTAAAAACATTAGTGTCAAATAAATAAACATAAATATTTTCCAGTTAAACTTAAAAATCTAAATTTTTTTATTTAATTGAAATAGTAACGCATGAAAAGTTATCAAAACTTTTAGTTAAAATGAAAAATGTAATATGTAGATTTACATACAGAAATATGTTAGTTCTTGCCATCTAATTGTTGTCAAAATGAAGATAGTATTTACTATTTTAGTATAGGCAAGTGTTTAGATATTTTTATATGTTTAAGTGAATAAGTGTAAATTAGTAGAACAAGTTGAAGGTGGAAACAATTGAAACATTTATATATTCCCAAATCTGTTTAATTACAACCTTTTCAATTCCTTCTTAGTACACACTCTCATTTTGTATATCTTGTACAAATTTTCAGGAGTTAATCAAATACTTTATTATTCATCCACTCATGTTTGAATACATTTGATTAAACCTGTAGAGGATGAAAATTGAAGATAATATAGTTTTTTTCAAATATTTATTCATTTATTAAATTTTTAAAAGTTGGGTGGTCTAAGTTTGATTTAGTGGTCTAAACTGAATGACTTCATATTTAAAATCCAGCTCTTTGGCATTGAGGGAACTTTCATATAGCTAGAAATGTAATTCTCAAAGATGTGTATCAGTTTTTTTGTTGCCTCCAACTGCTTGTTGTCAAAACTTCTTTTGTACAACCTTGAATAGTTCCCATGGATACACATAATATCGTAAATAAATATGAACTGGGATTAAATATGAATGAAAACAGTAAAATAAACAAACAAATGGGATTAATGGTATCAAACCTGGCTTCACGAACAGACACTTTGGAAGGAATATGAACTACAACACAATCCAAGCAATGATTAGAGAAAGAAAAACAAAACCACCAAGAAAATTTTGCAAATGAAACAGAAGAAGCTAAATGCTTACATTTAGATAGACGAAATAAAAAATTGTAGGATATGTATCAAGAGTAGCCGAAACTTGATTATTAGGTGGTCATCTAGGACATGCACTATTAATATCAAGAACGATGAAATTTATGTACAAAATTTGATATACAAATTACGATTACTAAATCTACGTCATAGACAAGCATTAATATTAGAAAATGAGGCGCAAACACAATTACAATTTCTTTGTCGTAGTCATGCACTATCAATAGAAAATAGAAAATGAAACTAAAGAACAACATGAAGCTCTTTAAGAATGAGAACGTATTCAGGATTCACAAGCACTGAGAAGAGTAAATGTACAAATCGCTACATTCAAAAGAGCCATTAATACATTCTGTGGCCGAACTTAACAAAGAATGCTACCATCATGGGCCCTAACAGCACAAGGGATTCAAGGTAGCACTGTAAATTATGCAGTAATATATCGAGGACGAACATTCTTAGCATATTTTGTGTGACATCATTAGATGGAGTACTAATTGAAGAAATGGACTGCTTGAAACTCACTGGAGAGGTTCCTTGCAATAATAAAGCATTACAAGAGTGGATAGAATGAAAAACTATAGACCACCATCAGCTTCATACATTAGAAAATAAAAATAGAAAGCGAATAAATAGTAACAAACAAAAATAATAATCCAATAAATACCATATATATATATATATATATATATATATATATATATATATATATATATATAAATGGAAAATTGCAAGGAAATTCACTTTATATTTTGCCACTTATTATTGTTATTCTGTCATATGTATGTAAATGTTTATACTAATTGTAATTATAAAATAATAAGAAACTAAAATAAAATTTTGTTCTGTTGACCTCAGTAGTAATTGACTTTAAAAAATAAATTATATTAGTTTTTTTGTTTGTATTATTTCTTGGTTTCAATTCAAAATTTTTTTTGTGACTTGCGTTATTTAACAAAATAAAATTAACTATTTAACAGTAAATAACAATTAGCATATAAAAAATATGATATTACAATAAAAATAACAATGATGTTTACAGCTTCGCTACAAATTTATTTACAGAACCTATTTCTAGTAAAAAACATAAAATGTCAAACATTTGTTATTTACATAATAGGACCTAAGTTTTGTATAGTCATAACATAATTAAGTATATGGTAGAAGAATTTAAAATTAACTTACACAAAGGGTAGATACATTTTAATAACTTTACCTTTCATAGGTAATATAAAGTAAAAAATTTCAATGGGAGTTCATCTTTATTTACATTTATATTACACTTCATCATATAGTGACAAAAATTGCAAATAAACTTTATACAGTTAAGTAGTTCTATCAAGATATTAACAAATGATTATTTTTAACTTCTAATTGGATTGCTATTAGCTCTCTGTTTAAGTTTCATTGCAATAGCAGCTGCCAATCCTGCTCCTTTACCACTGCCATCTTCAGCAAGCCGTAACTGAAACTATATAAAAAATCCAACAAATCATTAAATGAAAACTATTGCTATTAAAGTTGTTGTTTTAAATATAGTTACATTTAGTTTTGTAGAAAGTTATAATCTTTTAACAAACTGTTACAATATTTATAAATATTTGGTATACAAATAAAGATTGTTGATCAAACCTTTTATTCATCTTTACCTTATTCCTTTATTTTTTGTATCAGATATCATGCCCTTTATACATTTTCCTGTAAATTATTCATGATGAGTCTTTTTTGTAGTGAATCAGTTTTTTTACCCTCAAGTAAAAGCACTGATAAATAATTATGTGAGAAGTATTGAACCACTTTACATGCTTAGTGCCAAAAGACAAATACTAACAACTTTGTTTATTCAGTTAATTTGAATTGTAATTTTGTGTAATGAGTTTTATATTGTTTGTTGGATAAACGTTAATTAATGTGCAACAATGCTAGAATAATACAATCAATCTGGCGTTTGACTTCATAAAGATAAGTACATTTTTTGAAAACACCCCAAGCTAACTGGTAGAGTCATAATTGAGGTAATTAATATTTATAAATAAACTCTACATAAGAAGTTTTTAATTAATCATTTAAACATAGTTTATGACTATCTGAACTTTAAATTTTGTAAACTTGTTAAAACTTACTGAGACAGAACGTTTTCGATCGCTATGGCGATCTTCATTAGTGTTTTCCCTCCTTTAAAACCGTATTCCTGTATTCATGGACTGCAGCCTGTCTTGCTGTGTTTAATTCTTGAATTTTGTAGTCGATCAGTGCCTTCCCCTGATGAAAATCGCCACATAGCTATCGAAAACGTTCTGCCTCAGCAAGTTTTAACAAATTTACAAAATTTAAAGTTCGGATAGTCATAAACTATTGTTTAAGTGATTAATTAAGATTCACCAAACGTAATGGACTACAAAATTCAAGAAATCAACACAGCAAGACACGGTGCAGTCCAAGAATACAGGAATATGGTTTTAAAGGAGGGAAGACACTGATGAAGATCGCCACATAGCAATCGAAAACGTTCTGCCTCAGTAAGTTTTAACAAATTTACAAAATTTAAAGTTCGGATGGTCATAAACTATCGTTTAAGTGATTAATAATGATTCACCGAACGTAATGGACTACAAAATTCAAGAAGTTTTTAATGTCAATTCAGAGTAATAAAGATTGTACTAAGATAACCATGCTTTCTAATAATGTATTAAGATCATATGGTTTCTGAAGTTTTTACATCAAATTTAGACAAAAGTTTATAAGAGACTTATAATGCACTTGATATTTATTTTACCCATTAACCCTCACATGGTTAGGTAAACTGTGGTAGAGTTTATCTACCACCTTTAATATAACAACAAAATAAATTTCACCTAACAGGCACTTAAAGGGTTACAGACTGTATTTACATGTTTCAATATATGAAATAAAAGTTCAATGAAGTCACTGAACACTTTTAAATGTTTTAAACTTGCCTATAGTAGCACTTACTTTACTTGTTGAGGACGGCAGTTTCGGGAGATGTGTCCTTGTGTCAACTCAGACCGTAAACCAAGGTTACGAGTTACGGTCTGAGTTGACAAAGGGACACATCTCCCTAAACGGCTATCCTCAACAAGTACAGTAAGTGCTACTATAGGCAAGTTTAAAACATTTAAAAATGTTTAGTGATTACTAGTAGCTCACGCAAAGATGGAATCAAATATGTTCTACAAACAATTTATTCACAAATAATCAATGAGATTATCAAATACACTATTTTTTTCCTAAATATAAGGTGATAAGAACCATTGTCTGTCAGTAACTTTGAGAAAAGTAATTAGAATCTATGTCAGAGCAAATATAAATAGAAGTATTAATCCTAGAAAGTAGTTGTGGGTTATTTTTACATAATGGTGTTTTTATTTGATGGACCAAACAGACTGGGTTGTCTTACAGCCCTTCTAGGTAAGGTACCAACAGGTATCAGTTACAGAAGCTTAGTAGTCGGTGAATAAATACTGTTACAGAATCATTTCCCCATTCTTCCAGGGAAAATGAAACCGTATTGTGTCTTCCATTTCTGTACTGTATTGAGTTAAAATTACTCATTGATACCATTTGTAGAAATGTTTTTGTGTGTAAATTTTAATGATTTCTATTTTTACAAAACACTTTGTTTGTGTTAATTTTTTCCATGTCTACCTTTAATTTGTAAGAATTTTTGGGAGTAAATTTTACTCATGTTTATTAGTCTCTTCAAAGAATGATAAATGTAATAAGACCTATTGGCAAAGTTAGTGGAAAGCCTCAGATATTCTGGCGTACGATCAAAGAAAAGAGGGCAAACATAGTTTTGATTAGACAAACATTTTTATTATACATTAATTTCTTTGAGTATTAAGTATGTTAATGAAATATAATAAAAAACGACTGATATTGTGTGCTGTGATTAAAAATAAACAAGAATAAAACTTCATTGGTTTATAGTAATATGAGATTTCTACCATAAATTGTAATATGTAATAGAAACTGGGAACCATCTGGGCTACTGATTTATCTGGATTTTCAAACGATCTTCAAACTACTGCCCATTATTAATATTTCATTAGCTATAATCTATTTTATTGCTTACAGCATGTATAGGTTAGAATTAAACTACTAGCTACTACAAAATAGATGTCAGAGAGCATACAAAATACAAAATAATTTAGTGAAAATGATATTTAGGGAAAATTGACGGAAACAGACGAGTGGCGACGTTACACTTGAAAAATTGGCATTACAGATGAACAATAACATAAAAAAAATATTATATGACAAATTAGCTAACAATTATGTTTAATAACAAGTTTTATAATTTTGCTGAATGGTTACGCATTATTGGTTAGCGTGCAGAACATACAAATCTTTAAAAAATTTAAATCATAATTAAATATAGTGTATGTTGAGTTTTAAATTGAGTTATGACGGATTTTGCTGGAATTGATTTATCTTCTTGCATTCAAAATTGAAGATAACACTTAGTTTAGATGTGAATTGTAGTGGCGCCGAGTGCCGTGCACGCTGAAACCACGATCCAGATCTCCGATGGTTCGGATTTTTGACGTCCGGACTACTAACACTACTGTATTTTTAAAATCTTTTTAATAATTTTGCAAACTGTTTGATTGCTAAACTACTACTTATTAAATTACTTGCTGTTTGACTTCGGCAAAGCAAATAGTTTTATAACATACTAAGTTTTTATTTTGAACTTTAGTAGGTTTTTGAAAATTTTATATTATTTTATTGTGTTAAAAAATTATCCACTATATTGCTCAGGTATGCTAAAGCTATTTATTACAGAATAAAATAGTTTTATATTAAATTCTAAATTCTACTTTTATCAGATAGATTTAAATAACCCATGGGCAGCCTAATCAGTATTATACTCAGGAAATATATCCTTACAAGGATAAAAGAAACCAAGATCCTCTTAAGCAATAAACAACCTCACAAAATTATTGTATTTATTTGCACCAATTTATTAATAAGCAGCTATAAACCCATAGCTACAAAGTAAGGTAGTTGAACAACCTATGTACATTTTGCCAACACACATAGCATCTGTAAAAGGTTACAAATTAACTCAAATAATCCAAATGAATTTATAATTGTTTATTAATTATAATTATGTACTGTGTTCTTAATTGCATTTGTAGCAACAATATGTCAATGACATCATAATATACACAAATGCTAAACACTCTTTTGTTACATAATGCAACCCGAACTTCATTCATTGCAGTAGGCCTACTTAAATTACTGACTCTTAGACATTAAAAATCTATAAACAACCAATGAGCGCAGACATACTTATACATAAGACATTAAATCAACCACTTCTAATAAAACATAAAAAATTGTTTAAGTCTTCAAAATAGAAAATAAATTAAATTAATAGGGGTAGTTAGGATTAATATAATAACATAAAAATGTAAACAGAATATATAGAGTTATTGAAAAATACATAAATAAGATAATTTAGTAAACTTTATTCTTATTAGACTTCATCTAGAATATTACTTACAGTTACTTTATGAAATATTTACACTTACTTTGTGTCTGGGGGCAAGAATTGCTATGTATTGATGCATCCACTGTTTCATGCGAGGATGATATTTGTACAAGCTACCATCAACAGCAATTGTGGACTCAGGTCTATTCATATGTTTCAAAACCTCAGCTAAGCCTAAACAATAACAAAAATATAAATCATTCAAAAATTGTTATGTTAAAATTGTACCACTTATGTACTACCTGAGCCCCATATAATCTATTTTTAGGACCACTTTATAATTAGAAAGTGAACTTTAGGAAAAATCTCAAATGATGTCTATTAGGAATGATGTCAAAAATGGTAAAAATATTCCCCTATATTTTTTTTAAACAGAAATTCCTATAGTTTCACCATGAAAAAAAATAGGGAAGTTGAAAACTAGTTGGTGCATATTCACAATATTAAGAAATTAGAATTATTGAAATTGTGTAAATGAATAAATGTTATTCAGAATCCTCAAAATGTACAAACCCAAAACTGCAAAAAACCAAGGAAAGTTTTATGAACTTGTATAAAATAATAATTATAAAAATTTAAATAGTTTACATGATTAGACTATATGCTTTTCTAGTAAGCTTTTCACTTATGTGGAGAATGAACACTAAGAAATTGTGTAAGCCTACTTTATAAAAAATAAATTTTGCCAATTTATTAAATACAATATTAATAAATAACCTATTTTTAAGAACACCAATATTTGAAGTTTATGAATAAAACAGAATCATATTTATTATTTACGTAAAAAATATTTATAGCAACAAAATTTTGTTTAGTGATATATAATGAAAGGTTTAAGAAAAGAATATTGTACATATAATCTAAATATCTTATAAGTTGACAAATTTTGTAATTTTATTTAATTTATCATTATCAGAATCATTATTATATTTGCCTATATAATAATTATAACATTGGTTACAATTTTCCTTATTATAATTTTATAATTGTCATCAATAAAAATCAATATGGAAACATAAAAGTTTGACAGTTCAAACATTTTTGATTAATTCAAGGAAAATTAATAGCTACTCAAGTCATGCTAGTATTAATACCAGCATTATCAAAAGCATCATAACAAAACTGCATTGACACAAACTATATGTCAACTATATTGACATATCTAGAATATATACAGCACATTGCTAAACTGTCAACTAATTGATATAATGTATCATGTTTCAGTTCTACTTTTCTTCGATATGTTTACCTTTATTTTTATGTTCATATATTTCAGAACATTTATATTTATTAATTTTTGAAATTATTTCTAAATCAATTATATTTGGGAAACGCTTGGCCACATTTGATTTACATAAGTTACCTTATTAATTAACTTGGCCAAATCCTTTACTTGGTGATTTTTTCTAGTACATGTGTTTTGCAATTTGTCAGTGTATTGTTCTATGTATTGGTCTATGCAAAAACTGTTCAACAGTTTTCACCGTAACTCATAGCATTGCACAATAAACTGACCAAGTGCAAAATGCAACTGCTGGAAAACATCAGTAAGAAGTGTTTTTTGACCAATTGAATTAAAAAGAAATATTAAAGAAATCCTCAAGTCGCAAAACCCCAAAACAAGTTAAATATATATATATATATATATATATATATATATATATATATATATATATATATATATATAGTTTTGGTTGGTAAATATATATATATATATATATATATATATATATATATATATATATATATATATTTAGGTTAGTTTTGGTTGGTAAAGATTATTTAGATTTTTTGGACTAGGAGACTGACAGACTTACCTTGGTAAGAGTCCACTCTGTAGTCTTGAAATAGAAACACATAAAAGCACTTAAACAATGATATCATTGTTAAAGTGCTTTTATGTGTTTCTATTTCAAGACTACTACAGAGTGGACTCTTACCAAGGTAAGTCTGTCAGTCTCCTAGTCCAAAAAATCTATATATATATATATATATATATATATATATATATATATATATATATATATATATATATATATATATATATATGAAGTTAATATATTACTATTGTAAGTAATTTTTTCCACCATTAAGTGCAATGATTTTACCTTGAGTGATGAGGCGCCTTTCGGTCACTTGACCATTGTCGAATCACTGATTATTTTTTCATGGTCATGACCGACAATGGTCAAGTGACCGAAAGGGGCCTCATCACTCAAGGTAAAATCATTGCACTTAATAGTGGAAATAATTACTTACAATAGTAATATATTAACTTCATAAAGTCAGTGCAACGGAAAAACAATGAATAACGTAAAATATCAAGAATATATATATATATATCGTGATATTTGTACGTTGTCCATTCTATTTTCATTGCACTGACTTTATAAGGTTGTTATTGTTAATTGTCAACAATTATTCCACCATTAAGTGAAATTTGGAAATATTTAGCTAAAAGACTAACCATCTTGGAACAGTTACGATTGCTTGCCAACTGATCAAGATGAATGCTTTTTTTTTTGAGGGATACTATTAGATATGCTAGATATTTTAAAAAACATTCTATTATTCCATGTAGCTTACACTTTTTTAAAAAATAATATCTAATTGGTTGTAGAAAATTATAAATAATATGCTTAAAATACATAATATACTTTTATAACATGCCTAATACTGAAGACCTCTTAGTTTTATAATAAAGTCTCATCTAACTCTTCAGAGATATATACTACAGTAAAAACATTTGTTATACGAGGTGTGTAAATTAAGTAATGAGACTGATTTTCTAGTGTTCGATCTGGCAACACTGGAGACGCGGCACAGCGCGGTAGGAAATATATACAAAAATGAGTGACATCAGTTTCGAACAACGGTGTGCTATCAGATTTTGCTTCAGGCTTGGGCACAGTGCAACGGAAACTCTTGCTAAGCTTCAGAAAGCCTATGGAGATAGTGTGTTGTCGAGAGCCCAGGTTTTTCGGTGGTTTAGGGCATTTTCAGAAGGAAGAGAATTGATTGAAGATGAACCACGAAGTGGAAGGCCTTCATCTTCAAGAACCCATAAAAATGTCATCAGAATCCGGGATCTTGTGCGTTCAGATCGTCGGTTGATTGTCAGAATGATCGAGGAAGAGTTAAATTTGACACACACCACCGTTCATCAGATTTTGATTAATGAATTGGAGATGAGAGAAATCTGCACAAAAATGGTTCCAAAAAACCTTTCGCAAGACCAAAAGGACATCGAGTTTTTGGCGAGTAAAAACATTCCTGTGGCTCCTCAGCCTCCATATTCGCCTGACTTAAATCCATGTGATTTTTTCCTCTTCCCGAAGTTGAAATTTCTTCTCAAGGGAACTCATTTTGAGACAATCGATAACATTCAAATGGCTGTAACCGACCAGCTGAAAGCTATTCCAGTATCAGAGTTCCAGCACTGCTATGAGGAGTGGAAGAACCGTCTCCAGCTCTGTGTGGCTTCAGAAGGAAGTTATTTTGAGGGTGACAATATAGAATTGTAATTTTATTTGAATAAAAAGAATTTATATAATCAGACTCAATACCTAATTTACACACCTCGTATTTGTATGTTTTTAAACACAATAAAAATTAATGGCATATCTTCCATGCTAAATTAATGTATGTTAAAATACTATGCTAAAGTAATTGTTTGGTCAGGTTTATTACTTTCAGTTTGAGATTGTTTGCTGTGGGAAGCACCTTTGTCATAACATTGGCCTCTCTTTTTGCATCTCTGTAGTTAACATTGAATAGGAAACACCATGTTTGATTAAGATTGCACTGATTGTAAACCTGAAGCTTGAAGTTTTATGATTCAAATATTTGTATTATTTTGAAGGAAATTTTTTTTTTATGTGTAGTCCCAACTCTTGTATTAACAAACTTGTTTAAATGAAAAGTAAATTTTCTATTGCCTGTGGGCATGATGATTACAAACCTTAAGTATGAATTAAATTACTAACTAACTAATTAATGACTTTTACATTAGTTTATGATTATACAAACTTTAAATTTTTTAAATTTGTAAAAACTTACTGAGACAGAACAATTTTGATCACTCTGTGGCGATCTTCATCAGTGTCTTTTGCTTGGCATTGTTTTTAGGTTAAGCGACGAAGATTTTAAAGGCAGGTTTTCGATAGTATCAAAGAGTATTAGGGATTTGTATTGGGTTTGTTCATTTAATATGTTTGTATTTTGTGTTTTTGTAAATTTCATATTGTTCTAGTGTGTTGAGGTGTGGTCCTTTTTTGTTGATGTGTAGGATTTCTATCTAAATATGGTAATCAGTGATCTCTTGGATGATTATTTAGGATAAGATATGTTGAACATCAGGGCCGTATCTAGGTTTTCTGGTGCCCTAGGCAAAAAATCTCCTGGCGCCCCATGTAAGGCGAGTGGTTTTCAAAAACTTTTAACATACACATATTACTCATTAAAAATTAAAACGACTCTATTGTTTAAATATATATTTATTCATACTCTTATTCATTCAAAAATCAAGTAATTATTCATAGAATACTAAAATATTTTATAAATACAAATTACAACTTAATTATAAAAATATTTTGAAAAAAATATTAAATATTACAATACAACTTTACGAGCTTTGGATTCCGCAAAAGTTGTTATCACTGAATCAAAATCTACTTTTCGTGCAATTTCATTTTCTGTGTCATTGTTGATCTCAAATAAGTTTTTATGAGTTTAAGTTTACTGAAACTCCTTTCACCACTAACAACAGTAATAGGGATGACGAGAAGAATTCTTAAAGCAATCCATAGATTGGTAAAAAGATTTTTCAAATCGAAAGCTTTAATTGTTCTCAGCACTTCTATCGGGTGTATCGAATCAGTTTTTTCCTGGACTTGAATATTTGCAGGTTCACTCAAAATAACTTTTATATGTCCAATTTCCTCATAGAGTTCAATGCCATTTATATCTGAGACCTCTCCTACTGTCAAATGATTTTGTTAATTTATGCAACATTTTTTAAGGGTTTCATTATTGGGTAATGTTTGCAAATTATACAAAAACCCACAAATATGCAGGGAATAAATAAATCCAGATTCTGTCACTAGGGACTAAAGTCGACTTACGCAATCAACAGTAAAAAAGTTTGCCTTGCGCATTACACTCTAAATTTCATCAAGCGAAATTCACTCGTATTCGGGTGGGGCACATTTTGACTCGAGCTTTGAGTTAAAATTTACTTGTGTTCGAATGAATGTTACTCGAAGACAAGTGAATTTCACTTAAAGGCAAGTGAGCCTTTAATTCGAAGCTCAAGTCAAAATGTGCCCTATCCGAATACGAGTGAAACCCACTCGCCTTTTAATGAATTTTGATGAAACTAGATGGAATTTAGAGTGTACGCTATGATCTACTGTTATGTTCAAGCAGCCGAATCTCCATACACCTAAGCGATGCCCTTAAAATCCCTCATGGTTCTAAAAAGCATCGTCCAGCAAAAAATTTTAAATTAAAATGTACAAGTGCCCTTGTACATTATTTCGTGGCGCCCCTAATCTGACGGAGCCCTAGGTGTCGCCTAGTTCGCCTTACCCTAAATACGGCCCTGTTGAGCATACATGTAAAACAATTCAATGCTTCAAATTTAACCAATTTCTGTTACATCAAATATAAGTATAGATATCTGATATGATATATAATATTAAATATATTATAATTATTAATTACCCTGTCTCTCTCTGTCTCCTTGAGAGAAATCTTGTCCCTACATTTTGGTCATTTGAACTGGATTTTTCATTTTATATATTCTAAGCTAAGTTCCTTCAATGCCCAGTGTTAGATTTTTTATAAATCTGTGATCATATTTGAAACACTAAAGTGCAAGTTAGTGTATCTCATATTCTATGAGTTAATAATAAATGAAAAATATCTTTCAAAAATTGTAAAATTGAACAGATGTGGTTACATTTCTGGAAAAACCAAAATATTTTTTCACTGAAACTCATTATGGTAAGTTCCGTGTTTTTTTAAAAATATATAAACATTAACAAAAACATAGCTGTATATATTTGTTATTTTATCAGCTCTCAAGCCAAAACAGGGAGAAGTAAAAATTCCTAAAATGATTTAATGAAATCCTAAGAGAAGAGTGACTTTAGGAGATTCTCTCATAGTACAAATGTTTTATAAATTTAAGTAAGTTTTGCTAGTTTTATAATCTCAACTCACACAAGTCATCAAAATTCTCTTGTTTTAAAAACGAAATAATGGATTGAGTTGAACACAGTAGCTCTTAAGCCTAGTCAAAGTAAACATTTAACATGTTTAAAACTGATTAAATACAAATTTACATCCTACAGATAGTATACCAGAAGTAAATTATTTCATCAAAACTTGAACTATACAATTAAGTTATTCTGGCAATAAAGCTAAAAGTAAATGGCTTATTACTTTGTACATAACAATACTGTACATAACAATACTGTACACAATTTATGTATTGTTAGTGTTAATTTATAGGTTATAAATAATAAACGTCCTTACTAAAAAGTGTATTGTTATGCTCTGCTGTCATATCTTTGTTGTTCTTGATATTTGTTTGCACCAATTGCTATGAAGGAATTATTGAAACTGCCCAAAGTTTCCTGGGTTTAGAGGTGCCTCATATGTTTGCAGATAATACAATCTTACTTAATCACCTCATAATATATTGTATATATTTTCCTCAAACTTCCCTATGAATCTCAAACTTTGTTTTATGATTAAGTTTTATTCTTCATGTCTTGCTCTCTGATATAGACAGTCACAGAATCTAAAGGGGTTTGTTTTGAATGTGAAGAAAAGAAGTACCTAAAGTGTGGAAATAAAATACATGAAATTGTTTCCAAGTTTCAAATCGGAATGCAGTAGTCTTCCTGGTTCCTGTGAAGAGGAACCATCTCATATTCACAAAACCAACCCCACATAATTCTATATCTGAATTTAATATTAAAAAATATAATATACTACATATACATTTTGAGTATATGACCTTGCTCTTTATGGTGAGAATTAGCCACATCTTCAAAATAATAATTCTCATTCTAAACAAAGTATCAAATAGAGTGCTAATTTAGGGAAGTCTACATATATTTTACTTATTGAAAAATATGACACTAAATAAACATTATTTTTTGTACACATTTTTTATTATTATAATAAATAGTTATATTTTCCATTGTAATAAAATTTGGTTCTATTTTTACATTTTACACCATGTAGATCAAAGACAATGGAATTATTTTGATTCTGGTGTAATGTTTAGTTTATAGTAATTAACTGTGATACCAACAAACAATTTGCCTAAATTCTAATAACAATTCCATGAAATATTATTTTAACCCATTACATTGACAGCATTAGATACTTACACACTGACACCAGCAGAGCTGCTCGTAATGATACTAATTCACACACATATCCAACAATGGCAACATCATCTTGTGAGTATTTTTGGTCAAAGTCTGAAAATATTTTTTCTGTATTTTTTGAGTTTCCCTCCATAAAGTCTCTGAAATAAAACATGTTATAAATTATAATTTGTATAACCTTTTAATGCAATAATTCATAAAAACAAATTAAACATTATATAATATTATAAAACACTTGTAAATATTTTACAAACTTGCCTATAGTAGATACTCACTTAACGTAAATATCCCACACAATTCCACTTTAAGTCTCTTTTGATATATCAAATCTATATACCAACATCCCCATTCCAGAAATTATTATCATCAAAAACATGCTTATAAACACAAATACACCACATACAAACATTGACGAAATCATCCACCTTACAAAATTAATCACATCTCAAAATTACTTCACCTACAATAACAATTTCTACCCAAAAAGATGTAGTGTCTTAGTAGAAGTATTCATACACTACATTAAACAAAACCAGATTTTACATGCCAATAAATAACATAATTTACTGGTATAGATATGTCGACGATATCATAACACTATACAAAGGTAACACACATATTTTTAAAACATCCTAATTCCATACACCCAAAACTAACAAACACCATCAAAGCAGAACAAAAAGAACTCTCTTAAATTCCTGGACCTTACAATTAAACTTATAGACAAACAAACATAAATTCAACATACACCTAAAACCCACCAACACAAATACTACCATTCACATCTTTTCAAACCACCCACACCAACATAAACTAGCTGCTTACAACACCATGATGTATCACCTGCTTAAAACACTGCTAGACAAAGAAGAACACAGCCAAGAATTAAACACCATAAAACATATAGCACAAACTAATGGATACAACACAACAATGATTGACAAATTATACAACCGCCTAAAAAACAAACCCAATAACCCAAATACAAACACACAACACGACAAACTCATAAAATACTTAACAATACCATACAGATCACCTAAAACCCACAATCTAACCAACACACTACGAAAAAACCATTACAAAATATCCTACTCCACACACAACACTCTCAATAAACAATTAAAACCCAACAAAAAAATCAACGACATTTAAAAAGCCGCTGGAATTAACAAACTAATTTGCAGTTCGTGCCACTGTTTTTACATAGGCTAGACAAGGAGGTCTTTCTACACATGCTATCAAGTACATATAAATGCACTAACAAACAATAATTACCAATCAAACTTCACCAATCATCTCAAGTCCACAAAACATGACTATATAGACATAGTATCCAACCTACAAATTCTTCATAAACAACACAGAAATAACCAACGTTACACAATCGAATAATACAAACATTTCAAACTACACCCTACACACATACTCAATACACAATTACATTATAACTCACAAGCACTTTTTTAAATCATAATTCCTAATGCTCACAAAGTACAGCCACACACCCCCTAACACTGTAAGCTACGAAAATCTTGAGATCAGTTACAGTCTGAGTTGACAATGAGATACATATTTTGAAACGGCCGCCCTCTTCAAATATAAGTAAGTGCTAGTATAGGCAAGTTTGTAAAATATTTACAAGTGTTTTAGTAAAAACTAGTAGCTCACGTGAAGATGGAATCAACAAATATAATATTATACTGAAAGCTTAGTAAAATAATAATTATTGTATTATTGTTTCCTGCATTATTAAGAACTTGATAGCTGATGTTTTAAAAAATAATTTGTTAAAAGAATTAAGATAAAGTAAAACCTATACTGAAATTTTTGCTACAGTATATTTTTTATGTTTGAAGGGTCTATTTAACATCTTGTGTTTTTCCTACAAGAATTGTATACTTTACTTAAACTTTATTTAATATCTGTTAATAACTATGTATTGTGTTTAAGGTTAATGACAGATCACAGAGCAATTCATGCTTTTATGTCTAGTATTGCAATTTGATTTGTAAATAAACGTTAATATTTATTAAAAATAATGAAATATTTGATTTTAATTAGGTTTAAAGATTGTAAGGAATGTTATAAACTGTAAATTATGGTTTAATTAGATTAATAAACTTTTAACTCTTGAAAAACATTTTCGGATAGAAAATCGAAACGTAGAGTGTATTTGTAAAAGGATGAATTGGTCTGTGATCTGTCATTAACCTTAAACACATTAAATTGTATACTGCTATATCTTTAGATTAACATATAGTTAATAACAATTAGAAAAAATACTACAATTGGTATCACTTGGCAAAAAACCACTACTTACTGATATTTTTCAGCAGACGCATTTCGTACTAGGTCAGTTTGATTGTTCAATGCTGTGCGTCTTATCCGTCACTCACATATTCAGCAACGTACTGACCTAGTGTAAAACATGTCTGCCAAAAAATATCAGTAGGTAGTGGTTTTTTGCCATGTGATACCAATAGTTTTAATTTTCAAAAAACCTCAAGATGTACAACACAAAAACTGCAAGAAAAAATAATTTGAGTCGTCAATTTAAGGGGATGTTTTGCTATCTATAGAACTTCATACTAATATTATAACTAAATACGTACTGTTCAATAGAAGAAACATTACTGGTGCTAAAGGAATTATTGACTAAAAATTTTTTGCTGATATCTCCATTGAATAAAAGTTTGTCCTTAGCAAGATCCACAAGAATTACTCGTACTATTTCACCGAGGTACTTCCCACCAATGTATTTCTCAAACCTAAACATTAAAATCAAACATTTTGATCTAATTATTTAAAGCATTGCTTCCAAGTTAATAGAAAACTCAATAAATTGCATGTATTTCATATAAAGATTTATTTTAAAAAGCTCTATTAGTTATATAAATAAAAATTGTTATTTTTTTATGACAGTGACTGGTGGAACATGGGAGATGGTAGGCAGAGTACTGTTACCTTCCATCTATGGAAGCAGAAAAACTCCCAAGACATAGGTTCAATAATTAAATATACAGTTATTGGTTTATATTTGGTCAGTTTATTGGTCAGTATAAAATTTGTTCTAATAATTTTTAAAATACTCAAATAAATAAAGATTAGTTTGGTTTTTGTATTGCTTTAATTTATAAATTATAAAGGATAAATTTGGATATTTCATTCTCAAGAGACTATTGTGGTAAAATACAATAGTTTATAATAGTAAGTACAGTCATTACTACGCTTTTTCATGAAACTGCTTCACTATGTATATCTATATCGTAATTTTTAACAACCAAATGTTTTTAAAATTCTCATTCCTGCTTTGTAAAAGATTTAAACAAATATTTTTAACAATTAAAAACTTTTTCAATTTTGTGAAACGTATTTCTTATGAATAATTGATTACATACACCCCTACATTGGTTGAGCTCTCCTGATGGGTACTTACAGCAATGTGTAAATTAATCCAAACACAATTGTTACTTAATAAAAAGTAAATTTATTAACAAACAATCTGCAAACAATTTGTGGATATATAGTAACTAACATGTCCTCCTTTTGTTTTTATTAGTTAGAGCACACCATTGGCATGTATTTAATTACTGTACTTGTCAATTTTTTAATTTTTGCTTCTCAAAACCGATATTATTGCTACAGTGACATTTATTTGGACTTAAATCTGGGGAAAAAACTGTTCATGGCATTTTAATATTTTGTTGTTTGAAAAATATCATCCCTTTAATGGCGCTAAATCTTGTTGGAACACTTCATGTCATGGGAGAACTGCTTTTGGAGTTGTGGCACAAATTTCGATTTGAAAATTTTGATTATTCATCACTTCTTAACATACCATTACCGTAAGAAATGAGCAAATAAAATTGTCTTGTTACCTCAAATGAGAAACAATCCCAAAACATTTGTTCTGGGGATTTTTAATAGATTGATGGATATGAGCTGATGATTTTCTTTTACCAGCTGAGCTGATGATATTTTGGTTTTTAGGTGGTCGATGGGTATTCTGTCCCACATTATGGTTGATTTAAGTCTTCAGTGAATGTTGGATTCCTTTTACTTTTTCTCATTAACAATAATTCTGTTCTTGAATTTTGTAGTCCATTACTTTTGGTGAAGGAGTGGGAGCAGGATTTAGTGGACCAACACACCAAGACAGATTTTGTCATCGCCTGGAGGACTACAACTCTGTCTTCCAGGGGTAGGTGCTCGCGATCAAACTATGTGCTGGGGAAATAATAGGGTCTGGCAGGAGGGGCAAAACCATCTGGATTTGCTCGGACAGTCAGGTAACTCTGAAGGCTTTAGGTAAGGCAAGTACCAGCTCTAGGCCGGTGGCTGAGACTATGGCCTCTCTAGCAGAGCTGAGTAAGTATAATTCACTCAACCTAACCTGGATTCCAGGACATTCTGCCTGGATAGGGAATGAGAGAGCTGACGCCTTGGCAAAACAAGGGTGTATAACTCAAGGACCGTTGCTGAGGGCAGTGGGCATGCCGCCTCAGGAAGGGCGCAAGAGGATCACAGCACATATAGACAGGTTGTGCAGGGAAGAATGGAATGCAACCTTGGGGTGTAACAAATCCAAGGTACTGTGGGGTTACTCAGGAGATTTGTGGGGCAAAGAACTACTCTACTTAAGTAGACATTAACTCAGAGCTACTGTAGAGCTGGTCACACGCCATGGGAATCTGAAGGGGTTCCAATACAAAATTGGAAAATCTAGGTCCCCTGTGTGCAAGAGATGCAACGAGGACCAAGAGGAAAGCCCAATCCACGTACTCTGTGAGTGCCCTGCTTTGGGAGCTGCAAGGAGAAAGGGGTTTGGCTGGCAGGTATACACCAGAGGATATCAGAAGATTTAGCATCAGGTGGGTACTTGATTTCTGCAAAGAGTTAGGTATCCACTAAGTTAGTCCTGTGGTAGGAATGGGAAGAGAGTACAAAGGCTGCAGCTAAGTGCTCTACACCGATAAGGTCCCTCCGAGTTTTAGCAATAATAATAATAATAATAAATACTTTCGGTGATTCTTAACTAATCACTTTAATTGATGACATAGAGATCAAAAACGTTCTGTCTCATTAAGTTTTCAAAAATTTACAAAATTTAAATTTCGGATAGTCATAAAATATTGTTAAAGTAATTAAATAATTTTGTGTTGCTGTAATTTTTTTTAATGCCAAATTTTCCTTTCCTTTTAGATGAAAGGAACCAATTTCTTAGAATTAAAAAAAAAATTACAATAACTATCATTAGTCCAATGCCACACTCAGAAGCTATTTGCCCTTGCACCACACTGGTATGCTTAGAAAACAAAAATTTGGGAACATTCTCTTGCTCTTGAATTCATTATTACAATACATTACATAAACAGGGATAAACATGAAAATATGATTTGGTAATGTAATATGAAATGCACTTTATGAACCACTAATTTACCACTAGTGGTACTATTATGAACCAATAATGAATTTACTAGAAATACAGAATATCAACTTTACATCACACAGACAACTTACAGAATAGGCGTGGTTAGCAATGCAAACACATAAAATAAATACAGTTGTATTTATCTACAGTGCTCATCTACCACTTTTTAAAAATCTCTCTGCATGATTTACTATGATTCTGTTAATAATATAATTTTTTGGGAAGTTTCTCTTTATTTTGATTAACTTTTTTTTACAGGTAACTACATAAAACTTATTGTATGTTTTTAAATTTGTTTTAAATTATTAGAAAATATTCAATATCTTAAATTATTCTTGAAATAAAATAGTTAGTATCTATTTATGTTGTGTACTAAAAGTACTTATCATTAGGTATTGGTTAATTATTTACCATGAGTTTTATGGTTTTAATAATTTGGAAGGTGAATATCAGGACATATATCACGCAAAATTTCTGAAGTAAAAAATTTGAACAAGAAATACGAAAATATTAGGTAATCAGTTATTCATCATGTTAATGGTTAGGTTTTATTTAAAAGGTGATTATTTATGAGTTAAGTGCATGATACATTTCTTTTTAAAATAAATGCATTTATTTACCTTTTTCATACTTTTAAAAAGCAATAGTTATACAACATAGCTATAATTTATAGCTAGAATTATATTTCTCTCAAAACTTTTTTCTGACTATGAAACTGGGTAATTTACAAAATGTTTTTAGTCAACTCAAAAATAAAAATATGGTAAACTGTTTTTTAATCTTATACACTTGGGCACATAATAAATAATAATACCATAGCTTTTAAGTGTAAAATAGTAGCTCAAGTTGAAGATGGAATCAAATAATATAACTTTCAGTTTTTGACTCACAGCATTGAACAATGTCCTGATCTAGTATGAAATGTATCAGCTGAAAAATATCAGTAACTAGTGGGAGTTTTTTTTACCAAGTGATATCTTTAAAAATAAATAATATATTTTTCAATCATATAGAGAATAAATCATGTTTTTTCCTATTTAACATTGCATATTATACAATTATTTAATGTAACACTAATTGTGTTAAATTCAAGTAAAGATGATTATTACACCTAATATGTTTTATACTTAATCATATTTAATACATTATTAATAAATTTAACATAAATGTTTACTTACGTAAATGAATTAACTTGAACTGAATTGTTATCAACTTGGCGATCATATGAGGTTTTTATAAAATCTAGAACTCCATTATCTCCAAATGCACCCCACTCAATGTCAATAATGATCTAAAAACATACAAAAATTATATAAGAAGAATAATATTTTTGAAAACAATTTTAAAACAATTAAATATTTTCATTCTCTTATATACATATGTACACACACACACACACACACACACACACACACACACACACACACACTCACAGCACACACAAACACACACACACACACACACACACACAGCACACACACACACACACACACACACACACACACACACACACACACACACACACACCACACAACACCACATATGGTTGAACTTAATGGTTAAACTTGAAATGCTTAAGTAGAGGTATTTATTGAAAATATTACGTATTTTTAAATTTATTTATGATAAATTTTATAAGTTTCAAATATGTATAATGAAGTTTTTTAACTTTTCATTATCTTTAAATGAATATAGTTATTTCCTTTTTTCAAGAATGGTTTGGCTTTCCAACAATATTTAGAATTTAATCCAATAATTTGTAATGAGCTACAAATAAATAAAAAGAACTCAATAGTTTTTATATTGACTAATACCTAAAAATATTTGAATAGGGTAGACCTTGAAATAATTTTAGATGATTCCTTAATAGACACCATGACAGTCATTTATCAATTTAACTTGGCAAATAGCTTCTGCTCACTGATATTTCTTAGTAGATGAATTTTATACTTGGTCAGTGCATTGATAAATACTGCAAGTAATGGACAGCTAAGTGCTGCTGACTTTTGACTGTCTGTGATGTGTTGTTGATTGAGTGATGATGTACTTATTGTGTCTGTTATAAAGAGTCAGAAATCAAAGAGAGGAAATGTCATACTTGTCAGAGACACATATGCAAAGTACATTCAACAGTCACATGTTATGTTGAGCTAGTGAACATCAAGATTCTGATGAAGAATTGGAGGGAACAACACATAAAGTTGACATTCTTGTTTGATATATAAATGCCTACATTTTATGTATTTTATAATATGTCTACTTAAAACATCTGAATTTAATATGATTTATATAATTAAATATAATTTTTAATAAATACGTTAGTATCTGCTTGGATGAACAAATAAATTTATTTTCTATTTGATTATATTAGATTTAGAAATTTATATCATAAGATAAAATTGTTTAAATCCATTGCGGCTTTCGGACTAGGTCAGCTAGTTATTACAATTTATTAGTAGCTCTTATAAAAACTAGCCCAGCTAGTCATCATTGTTTGATCGATTTATTTGGTTCAGATATGTCACACAAGACTAGAAGTCTGTGCTTTCTAAGGGATAATTTGTCTTTCGAAACTTGCAGCATAAATAAAGTGAGAGATTTATGACCCATTGGCCTTCTGTCAGACATCTAAACATATTAGAATGGTTCAGCAGTTTTTACTTCAACTGGAATGAGAAGTTCAGTGTAGATGCCGGTCAGTAGCTGATGTTTGTTAGTAGTTTTTTATATCTAGTGTATTCTTTAGTACATATGAAATGAACAATAATAGTGGGAGCCTAGAATCTAAAGCAATCTTCAAACAGTAATTAACTTTTAATTTGTTTTTACTAATTATGATTACACATAGTAACCAAATAACAAATAATAAACTAAGATACGAAAAAACAAATGAAAAAATTGTACCCTTATGAAAAATATAGGTAATATATAGTGCTTTATAAGTGAGAATATTTTTTGTAACGAAATAAAACTCAATTAACATGAGGAATTAATTTGTATCTACTATATTTGTATCTACTATGCATTCTAAACATAATAGAATGCTTCAGCAATTTTTATGTCAACTGGAGTGAGAAGTTCAGTATAGATGTCGGTTAGTAGCTAATGTTTACTACTTGTTTTTTATATCAAGTGTATTCTTGAGTACATATATATGAAATGAACAATAATAGTGGAAGCCTAGAATCTTAATTTCACGGTCTAAGTTGACAATGGGACACATCTCCAGATCTCAACAAATATAAGACAGTGTTACTATAGGCAAGTTGTAAAATATTTACAATTGTTTTAGTGAAAACTAGTAGCTTAAGTGAACATGGAATCAACTAATATGAATTATTTATAACTAAAAGTAAAAAAAAAAATAATTTGCTCTTTCTTCACAAGTATTTACATAGTAAATAACAGTACTTTTAATGGAACTCATTTGGGAATTTATTTTGAAGTGACTGTTATAATAATAGATTATTATTTCTAACCTCTCTCTCTCCATGCCTTTCAGTTTCCCAGTGATGAACCCTGTCAGCTCTCTCTAAATAACAAGCATTACTACCTGTTCCTATGATTAATCCTATATATGTTTTGTGATCGAATAGAGCTCCTTGCATTAAAGTACCTGAAAAATAACATTCCTGAATCACCTGAATTCAAACAGTGCATAGTATAATTATACTTATAGGAATCATTATAAAAACTAAGTCTCATGATTATCTAATCATTAGGTTAAAATATATTTGTAAAACTCACCTCCCTCATATTTTATTTTAATAGTTCTTAGACTTTAGAAAACATTACATAATTTTAATACTGTATTTATTTACATGCTTATAAGTAGGCCTAATTTATAACAAAATAAACTTCAAAAGCCCAAATCCATATTTTACCAACAGCTACAAGGTCAATCACGAGGTCACCAAACCTCTTTATCCAGAGTGACTGACTGAGACCTAATTCTTTTTTTGTCTACCACAGCTTTAAATAAGTTTACATCTTCTACTTTTCCGTAATATTATTTACATTACATCCTAACTTAATTTGTTACAATTTGTTGTGAATGAAATTTTTGGTAAAAAAGCAATTTAGATTTTAGGCATAAAGTTAATTTATTTTAAACTGTTAAATATCATATTTTTGAGTGACTTAGTTTTCAATAGCCTTGATGTTTCATTACCTTGATTTAATTGCTTTCTAAAATTACTTTTCATATTTTGATTCCTTCTTGAACTTGTATAATATACAATATATATATATATATATATATATATATATATATATATATATATATATATATATATATATATATATATATATATATATATATATATAGGTGCTTAACTTGCTGACTGCAGTAGTTGTTATTTAATTTAGAATAATCTTTTTAATTTTAATTGTAAAAAGTTTTAAATTTATAAATAGTTTCCTTTAGCACTGTTTTAAACTTAGCAAGATTCATTTTTCCAAACATTATTATTTATATATTTAAAAAACTCTTTACAAGGTTGACATCACTCATATCAGATAAGGCAAACCCAATCTGTCATGTATGTGATGACAAACTAATATTACATACTTTTTATTAAAAATATTTGAATTTTTTAAAATAAAGAGTTATGTTTATTTAAAAATATATAAAGCAACATTATACTAAATCAAAAGCTATTTTCACGAATTTTTGCCAAAATTCAAAATTTTTTTGTATTGGTAGTAATATTATTATAAAAATTCCGATTTGGTATAATTTGATCACAGCTTTTACAGAGTTTGGTCTGCTGTAGTCATACAGTGCAACACCAAATTTTGTAATGATTTTTAACATGGATTTCAATCTTCAAACTCAATTTATTGAAAAACCAGTGTTTTTTTAGTTACATTTCAACTGTTGAAGATAACTCTAAAATGCCAAGAAAACTTACTTTTAAGTCGTAAAAGCTCACTTGGTATTAATTAGATCTAAATGCCATTAATCTCTTAAGTTTAAAAATAAAATATTTTAGTACTCAGGGTTTCTCACTAAATCCTTACCCACACTGAATGTAGTTTAGATATTTCATCATCAAAGTAAAGTAAAAAGTAGTTAAAATATACAATTTTTTCATTTAAAATATTTTATAATGATTTTAATCAACTTATTAATTTAAAAAATAATAATCAGTAATAAATAAATACGCAACAATAATTCTGACTATTTGATTCATCTTTAATTTAAGATACTAGATTACACCTAAAAATTTTTAAAAAGTACTTACACTTTTTTTTTACATTGATACTTGCGTGGGCTACATGTGTAGCCCACGCCATTTTCCTCTTGTAATATTGTTTAATATCCATTCAAACAATAAATAAACATATTTTTTATTTATTCAATTACTTATCTACCTGTCGAAAAAATTACAAGCTTTAATTATTATTTTAAGAGTATAATACAAAATAAAAACATTTCCATAGATTTTTCTGCATATGGGTTCATTTTTAGCTAAGTTTAGCTCTAAAAAACTTGATTTTTTTCAAGGTAATCAATTTTTTTCGCAGATATACTTTTCAAGTTCGTTTATTAAACAATACAAATTTTTAAAGAAAGTATACATAAAAATTACTTTTTTTACCATAAAAAAAGGTCTTGTAAAAATCATGTCACATTTAGCAAGTTCTTTAGTTCTAGTTGAGGCATACATAAGGCACACAAGGGATGAATGTTCTTGACAAATCTTGTTGACACACAAGTCACAGCATTTCTTGGTAGACATGTCGCATGCCCTCCCGCACAGGTAGCAACATCCCACGTTGTTCCCAGGGACAGGTTGGCGCCGAGGCTCTTCAATACAAAGAAGCTTCCTAGCTCAGTGCTTCATCTCTACTGGTACATATGGGGAGTCCATCCATTTCCTAATTTGAGGATGAATCACGTTCCAAGCAAGATTTTCCAGAAATGTTCTTCTTTTCAAAGGTGCCTCTGCATCTGCGTGGTTGAATGCATATACTCGTGAAGCATTTATAGCACTAATATTTAATAGGTCAAAAAAAATTGCCACTGACCAACGTTTAGTATTCCGTGCTACATCATACTTAGCACACATTTAGTTGACCAAATCCACGTCAACTTTTGTTTTGTTATAAAAACTTATTATCTCTGGTTTCAGAGAGTCTCCAGTCTCAGGATCGATCTTTTGATCATCATGCATTGTTGAGAGTACGGTCAGTTTTTTTTTTGGGGGGGAGCAATAAGACACAACAGTTTTATTCTTGTGATGTGCAAAAATTGAACCATGCACTTCACGTACCTTGTTTGGTTTTAGTTCAGATGGTACGCCCATCTTATTTGAACGGATTGTTCCAACTGAGGTCAATTTTTTTATTTCAAATAAATGTTCAGCTAATGACACAGAAGTAAACCAATTATCAGTAGTGACATTGCGATTTGTGCCTGAAATAGGTTTACATACTCTTATTGTGACCTCTTCTGAAGATGATGACAGTTTAAATGGACCCTCTGGTTGTTTACCAGCATATATTTCTAAGTTCACAGTGTACTTTGTTCTAGCACATGTTAAGGCAAAGACCTTAACTCTGTACTTTGCTGGTTTATTTGGAATATACATTTTAAAAAGGCATCTTCCTCTAAATTTAACCAATTGTTCATCGATTGTACAGAATTCACTTGGTGTATAAAATCTTCCAAAATTATGAACTATAAGCTCAAACAATTTCCTAACAGCTGCATGATGCTACTTCTCTCCTTTGCACTCGATCTCGAACATTATCAAATGTTATGGATCTCATTAAAAAATGAAACCGATTCTCACTTATTGCTAAATAGCATGCTTCTACCTAACTTCCCTTGGAATTGTCCCAAATAGTTTTAGTGTGTTTCCTCGAACTTCCCAAACAACCTGACAAAATCAGGATACCTATAAAGACACGAATTTCTGTTTCATTTCTATGATTTGCATCTCTAGGCCTTGTAAAATTGTCTTTGATAGTGTCAATGTAAGTTCCACTCACTATAAGTCTAATTACTTGGTCATCACAGAAAAGCAGAAAACAATCATGCTCAGTGATAGCATTCCTGGCTCACCTGTAGGACCAGGCAATCGTAAGACAATATTATTTTTCCTAGTACGGACATTTGGGGGATTTGGGGGCAATTTTCTCCACTTCATTACATTTTAAAGTTTATCCTTTGCGTAATACAAGTTACCTATAGGCATATGATCATTGTCATCAGACTCATATTGTTGGTCCAAGTCATGTGGTGATAGTGGTAGTTGGTTATCTTCTGCCTCTTCTTCATCTTCCAAATGTATCTCTTCTACTACATGGTCGTCTTCTCCATTATCACTATCATCTTCTACAAAGTCCTCTTCATCGTCACTGTAAGGATGCTCCAAGTATTCCAGAATAGCATCGTCACACATCCGCAAATACTTTGCTACAGCCATGACACAAACACTCGCGCGGGCTACAGTTGTAGCCCACTCAACTTTGAAAGACAACGAAGTACACTATCACTTCCATTAGACGCCTGAGCGCAACTGGTTGGGTGGGTTAGTAGCAGATTAGTAGGTACTGAGAGACAGGGCCATCCCCCACCACCCCCACCAAACCAAACAACAAACAAAATGGCTGGGCACAACTGTAACCCACGCGAATACCGCAGGGTTAAAGTATAGAAGAGATAATCAACACCAATGCATAAATGAATCAATACTGTTAGAGGGATGTTCGTTTGGTAAAAGCCAAGCTACCATTATTGAAGACATTCTAAAAAAATCTCTACTATATTTGTACACAGATGCTCTGGGTACAGAATATGTATTTACTAGAACCTACATCATTGATATTGGTAACAAAGAAAGGGGTTTTTATGTAGTTTCAAGTTAATCTTACAATACGACTTTTATTGCAAGACAATGTGTGAACTGGGTGAGAAACTGTTTACACCTAAGGCCACAAACTGGTGATAAACTTGTTAAAGAGTCAGTATTTGTAGTTATCAGTGAATCTTTTAAGATATACGAGTATACTACTACAGTTATAAAAAGATAATGTACAGGTATTCAATCAGAATTAGTAAAATTTCTTAAAGTGTTGCAAAATCAGTTTACCCAATTAGAAGACATAGTAATTTATTTCATAGAGCTCTTTTATAAAATCAAAATTTTATCAAAGTTATTAAGAAATTTTTTTTGTTAAATATTTGTTCCTTCTAAACCATGTACATTTTTTGATGGTTTTAAGGGGCTCATTTAATTTTACTATTATTGTTTACAAAGATTGGGAAATAACTGTGAATATTAGATAGGACTGAAGTAGATTTACTATTGGTCTAACAGGTTAATAGTAAGGTCGCCTAACATTGGCATAATGTAAATTTTAGATATGAAGGTCATTATCGTATTGATGAGATAGACATAGTTCATGTGAAGCAAAAGTAGTTAACTAATTTATAGGCTTATATCCCAGATGATAGCTCAAAGGGTATTATGGTAGTTATTAATTTGAGTCAGTATCATATTAGTTGAAGGTTCAATTCTGGAATGCACATCAATAAAATGTGACAAAGTCAAAGAATTGCTCTCATAAGATTAACCTAAATTAATGAAGGTAGTTACAGGTAACCTGAAGGTAGTTACGGGTGTATCCAGATAGTTACATTATTAACTGGATATAAAGAGGAGTAGGTTCAAATGTTTTCAGTGCGTCTGTACAAATAGGATGAGGCAAGAGAAGAAAGTTCTTAGGGTTTCAGTGGCCAGAGGTTATTGAAATCAAATTTAAAGTATATGACTGGACCTTATTAGGTAGAAATTAGCAGTAGAAATTAAAGTATAAATTAATAAGGGAAAACTCAATGAACCTTCAATGTAACTTATAGAAAAGAAAGGTTTTTTGTGAAGACTTATATCCAGTCTCTAGAAAATTTCAGTTAATCTCCTGAAATTTATGAACTAAATTTAGAAAAATTACCTGTTGTATCATTGAGTATGGCAACTACTTCAATATTTTTATTGCCTCGTCTACTAATAGCATCTCTCAACATTCGTACAGCATCTTCACCTTCTACTCCTGTTGTTTTGAACGATTTTGTCCATTTGACTAGAATACCAATATCCAAAGCTTTTTGATGCATTGGAAATGAAAATGTAAATCCTAAAATAACAAGAAAATAATATTATTACTTAGAATTAAATTTACAATTCAATTAAATAAATACATTTTTGTTTAAAAAATAATATAGTAAAATTTAATTTATTTTAATGTATGGTCAAGTTAGGCAGTTGTATGATCAAGTTTGATTCTCATAAACCATATTAATTTTATAAAAGTCATTTATATTATTAAGTAAGATATTAAATGTTTTACAATTCTTACACAATCAAATTTAAATTTTCTGAATAGAAAGATTTAAATTGTTCTATTAAATATGCTGAAAAACACAATAAAGAAAAGAGAAAGGTTTCTTTGTTTGTTTAAAGTTTAATTATATTCTATACAAAAATTGTTTTCTTTTTAAATTTTCAATTATTTACAAAATTTTTTATTCCCTGTTAAATTCAATCTCATTGATTTATATTTTCTCATACTAAATTAATATAGTTATAATGATTATTTAGTTTGTAAACATTCATAACCGTGATTAATGAAATCAAACATCAGTTGCACGGTTAAAGCATATAATTAAAGGCCTTATGTCACACTTTTAATAAAACGTTACCAATTGAAGGGAGGTTATATTAGTCTTAGTTGATTTTTGCTTGATACTGATATCAAAATTTAAATTAGTTATTCAATCCAGATCGGTGTTAGTTACATTCAATTAATAAATGGAATATTGCAACAAATTATTTCAAGTTTGTTTTCTGTAACTGTTATTTAAAACACCGAAAAACTTACTAACAATTTTTTTTAAATTACTAAAACTATTAGAATGATATTGAAATTTGAATTAAAATTCAAACTTGCAGTTTTTGTGTTATAAATCTTGAAGGTATTTAAGTTATTACTTGGCAAAAAAACCACTACTTACTGATATTTTTCAGCAGACGCGTTTTGCACTAAATCAGTGCATTGTTCATTGTTGTGAGTCACGGACAAGAGCATTGCCGTTACTCACAGCTTTGAACAATACACTGATCTATTGTGAAACACGTCTGCTGAAAAATATCAGTAAGTAGTGGGGCCAAGTTATACCAAAAGTTGTAAAATTTGAAATGGTTGGATATTTGGTTAGTTCAAAAATTAAATTTTAATTTTGAAAAGATAGTTCATTTATTGATCACTATACAACAATTTATCTTACCTTTAAACACGGTAAAATAATGATGTTTTCAACATATAATTTAGGTGATATTTTGAAAAATGTACTGTTACAAAACATTTCCAATTAAATTGAGCAATATTCATCAGTATCATATAGATCTTTAAGACACTGATGAAGATTTCATATAATGCAATAAAAAAAGTTTTGTCTCGTCAAGTTTTTCATAAATTTACTTTAATTATGTGTTCGACAGTTGTTTATTTCTCAAGTTCAAATAAAACTTTTATATTTGAACTTTGTAAAATAATGACTTGTTGAACTTATAATTAAAGTAAATTAATGAAGAACATGTAGAGATATAATATTTTTCATTATACTAAGCAGGAATTTATCTAGGCCACTTGTTTTTTAGCTAGTTGGCGATGGTTTCCCATTCACATGATTCATAATGTGGTAAAAAAAATTTATGCAATTTGTATTGGGTTTGTTAATGAAATATGAATTTTATTTGGTTTTGTTATGTTATTTTGTTTGAATTTATAGGTTATGTTTGATATCTGTGTAAGTGTGGTCTATATTTATTACACTTTGCTATACAGACGTCACCTACCTAAAGGCAGCTTTGTATCTTGAAGTCCAACTTCATTTACAAAGGAGGAAATGCATTCAGCAAGGAAGTCAAATAGTTTTACTCCACATCCAAGTCTGAGTTCATCTTCTATATGGTAGTGCTTTACATTTTCTTTCACAAGACGACCTTTGTGGAACAAAAGATGTAAGACACGAAAATTTGTACCACCCAAATCCAGTGCTAAGAATTGTCCAGCTTCTAAAAAATTTAAGTATAAAATTAGTATATATTAAAAGCAAAACACTAGAAAAACTAATATGTTTAATGTATATAAGTGTGTAATATTATTTTTTTCGTTGAAGTTTCTAATCTTAAAATTTGCACTAACTTATACTTAAAATTAATTTTTAAAAAACTGAGACAAAATTTTTTTACCGTAGTAGATTTTTATCATTAGTGTCACTAATCATGTCATTACAAATTTAAACTTAGAAGTTTGACTGAACATTATGGACTATAAATTACACTTATGAATATTTATTTCACTCTTTTATAGAGGAAATATGGAGGTAAATACAGTGATCAAATCAAAATGTTAATAAATGTAAGTCCACAATTTCACATCTCAAAAATTCATTAACTAATTATAAAACTGATATGAATTCATCCATTTACTTTATCAATATACACACATTTTAATATATTAGATGAAAATTTTAGACAAATAAATAGCTAATAAGAATAAGATTTGATGAGAATTTTGGCAAAATTAAGGTACTATATTTAGGTTCATGTTATCATTTTTAAAAAGAGTGACAATATTATAGTAGAACTCTTAAAAAATGAAATAAAATCATAAACACTTTTAAAATGTTGAAACATTTTTTCCATTACACATTTTGATGACTTAAATTAATTTTCATTTTGTATACACCTTTAACTACCCATGCACCTAACCACTATTGAAGATGGATAGATCTATTAAGTTAAAACTGTATTAATCTTTAAAGAAAATTTAAGTAATTGTTTATCCCACCAAAGTGACTAAAAAAGTACTTGAGACATAACAAGCACTGCAAGTATTTTCTTGCATAAAATAAAATATTAAACTTGCTTGTTTTAATCATTTTCAAATCACTGAATAAATCATAACTAATTATTGAGAAACTGAGTAAACATTAACCTAGTTGCTGGAGCATTTCAAAACAATCGTTTCATTGATGAAGCCAATCTGCTACTCAATGAGAGTCAGTAAGTTAAACGTTTTTACTCAGTTACGCAATAATTTCTTATAAAATAAAATATTGTTTACTAAATTTAAAAATGCCATATACAAATTTTATAATTTATATTTTTAAAATAATTCATATAAATAAAAGATTGTATATTAATTAAAACACTAATTACTATTAACTATTTTTTTATTAAAACTGTTTTTGGATAAAGGTATCTTAAATTCATTATTTGTAAATGTAAATTATATGAATTATTAATCTACTACGTAAATATACTTCTTTATTAAAGAAATTAAAGCCTTACTGACCTCAAAATCCAGGAGTAAATCTACTAATTATTATTATTAAGATCCACACTAGGTTTTTATATCAGGCCTACTTTTTTATTTCTTTGTATTTGGAACAAAATTGTTTATATAAATTAAAATTTTGTTTGTAATGTATTTGATTTCAGAAGAAACAAAGCTTTATTGGTTATTTAAAAAGGTTCTACCATACTTGTATCAAATAATAGGCAGAAAAAATCCCTACCTGTGCCATCTGGAAGTTCTGGGATGTATGTGTTCTCCATCTGTAAGGAAGAAGGTTTGTCACGAATTCCCAATTCTAATTCCTTTAAGAATGTGTCTCCTATTTTCAAAACTGTTGCCCCATCAATGTGAATTCCTTTTAACTTTAGCTCAACCTGCAACAATAAATTTGTAAAAAAATACTTTACATTACAATATGGTTTGCCTACCCACTTACTTTAAGGTGGAAACTGTTCTTTCATGTGAAAATTAAATTTGATGCTTCCACAAGTTTATTAGAAGTATGTTCAAATAACATTCAAAGTTCAAAGTTTCATTTTTATTCTAGATACAAAAATAAGACTATCAATGTGTTAAAGTTTGTAGGTCCAAGTGAAATTCGTTAAACTTATTTATTTGGAACAAGGAGTTATTAAAGTAAAAACAAGTACCATAAGTCTATTTTAGTTGCAATAAACAGAAGAAAACTATTGAATAAAAATATAATAAGAATATTAATAATATTATTAGTTCAAAATTATTATACAATGCAATATTGTAATAACTCACAATTTGACAATAATTTCAGTGAGATGAGTTGAATCTGTCCTTTGAGTTCATAATTTCAGAAGTGTTTAGTTCTATACTTAACAGTTTTTATTCTAAAATTATACTGCATATCAAGTTGACTCTTATAATTATTTTTCATAAAGAACATAGTGAAGAATGCCTGTTCACATTGGCAGGTAGTTGGAAAAGGCAGTATTATCTTCATTGCGTTTTTTTCTGAGTGCTTTGTAGTATTTACGTATTGTGAACTAAAATTCTACAATGTTTTTGCCATTAAAAATAGTTTTTAATGTAACACTGGTGGTTAGGTTTACGAGTTGATTTTGTTCCTCTTCTGAAGGACTCTGGACTTTTCTATTTCAGGGAAGCAGACTGAATTTTTCATTAGATTAGTTCAGGGAATCCAACTATCCTCAGGATCTGGCTCAGGAAAGTATTAGCTGTAAGTTGTTGCTTAGTTTGAAGGAGCTCAATTATGCTTTCCTTTATTTGGTTTGTTACGTTTTCATCATTAGTTTCCAAAAAACTCTTTCAAAATAGGGAAATTTGTAAAAGAGCATTCTTTGACCCTTGTTCCTCACAACTGACATTTTTCAACCATGACACTAACCTTGACTTCAACTTAGAATATCTACAATGTTAACTTGTAAGCCTAGATTCAAAGACATTAACTAAGTGAACAGTTGCACCAAAAAAGCCAAGAAAAGTTTTTAAGAAAATCTGCATGTCGTATGAAGAAGGAAAACTCTGACATCATCCTTAAGTTCAAAAACTCTTTTCAATATACTACCTCAAGAGAGTCACCTTACTTCGATATGAATAAGAAGCTGCACATGTTCACTCCCCATCTCTTTGCACAACAAAGAATACAATCTAGACTACAAAGAATGAGTTTTAATATATTTTAATAATTTGAACTACTTCAATGAGAGTTTTCTGCGATGTTTCATGCAATCTCTTGGCTAGTAAAGCCTCTCCATGAATGCAACAGTGCATCCATTTCATGTTTTTGAGCTACAGATTTGATACAAGCTAGAAAATTTGTTTTGTATCCCGCTATGGATTTTACTCAATCTGTAGGTAAACCCACACACTTCCTCCAGGCAATGTCATATTTAATAAAAAATGTATAGTTTCAGCAGAGTGTATTAGATCGGATACAGCCGCAGCGAAAGTGTTAATTAAAAAGATTTTAATTTCAGTGACATCTCAAGGACCCCTAATACATTGCCTATGGATCACCCATAGAGAACCACTGTTTTAATGAATATAAAATCAATAATTATGAAAAATGCAATTCACAATAAATATGGAAATAATGTTCAATAGAAACTGAAAAAAAAGTTGAAAATGTATAAGAAATTTTTATTTGGCACATATATAGATAGTCTGTTAAGAAATAGTAGAAGAATATTTTCTGTTATATGAATATCAGAAATAGCAACAACTTAAAATGAAAGCCTTAGACAAATTTGACTATAAATTAAAATCTCCACAAGTATTTTTTTATATCATGCTTTATAAAATGCTAATGATAAATATAAAAATATTTGATTATAGAAATACTGATCTACAGAAAATATTTTGTATTTAAAATTTCAACAAAATAATCAACACTATATAAACCATTTCATTTTGGTGTTTCTTATTGTATGAAATTAAAATATAATTTGAAGTTAGGTTTTCAAGGTTTATCTGTTAGCAAGGATTTGTGGTTAACCCCTCCAAAAGGATTTAAAATTTACTTTTAATCTCTTATTGCATAAAAAATGATTATTAACTGACAAGTTTTGCAACATGTGCTGTATAGTTTTCAGACTTTCATAAGGGAATTCAAATATTATAAATAATTATTGCGTGACTGAGTGAAAACTTTTAATTTACTTGGTGGCACTTTTCGAAACAATTGTTCCATTACCGAAGCCAATACAATAAATGATTGTTTCAAAATGCATCAGCAAGTAAGTTAAAAGTTTTCACTCACTTACAAAATAATTACTTATGTTTATTCAGTGAATTCAAGATGATTACAACAAACAACTTAAAATATTATACTTGAAGGTAGTTTTCCTTTAAAAGAAATTGACAATAAACTGGGAGCTGTTAACGAAATACATAAACAATGCCTGTAGAAGACTTCAATATGCAGACCGAATATTTGAGAAATAAAACTTATGCCTTAATAGAGTAGCTGTGGTTTTATCCATTAGAAAATAACTCTAACAGATTATAAAGTCTTAAAGAATTTTTAAAACAGCCGCTTATACTCAATATTTCTTTATAGAATTGTTGTTTGTGAAAATTTATAGTTAGCAATGATTCTCATGCTACTCTTATAAAAGATATTTGTCTATGCTAGTAATTTCCCATAATACCTTCTGTATAGAGTATGATACCAAACATAATAGCAGTGGAATTTCTTCATAATTGTTGGATTTGGTTTTGTATAAGAAATGATTTTTTTAAAAATCATTTTGATTATCAAAAAATTATTTAAATGCCTCATCTTTTACATATTATATCTGTGTTCTTGAAATCAAGAGTGAGTTAACTGGATTTAGTTTAAATTATATGTTCCCATGGTCGCCTATGTATAATTTTATAGGGGGGGCCAAATCTGATACCTGGGGGAATGGGATTCCCTCCATGAGAAGGGGGTCGGGGAAATTTTGAAAAATTAGGGTTAAAATGGTGAGTTTTAAGACACTTTAGAAAATTCGAAACTTCTAATTTTTACAGGCTTTTTTGTATCGATTAATTAATTTTTTTATAGAATGAGTGACTCTTTATTCCTTAAAATACTAAAAAATATAATAAAAAGCTTTTTTTTCTTGCGTCATTTCATTTATTATAGGGTAGGATAGTAACCGACAAATTATTTTGAGGTTGGAAGTTTTTTAAATATAGGCTATTATTTCAGTTTTATAAGTGGCGGTTTTTTTTTAAATTTTAACCGAGGCATGACAGTCGAATATCTGATTTTATTGAAATATCTCATTAGGTTCAGGGTGTTTGCGTGTTTCAGGAGGAACTGATCATATAACGCTAAAAATGAGAGAAAATGCTTCGTTAGTGAGTTACGACTAGCGAAAGATTTCACCTGCAATTCAGTTACCCCTGTGAAATAAATCAATAAATGTATAGGCCCTACTTAAGTAAGCAGATTCAAATTTTATCCTCCTTAGGCTTTTTCTATAAATTTGAGCAATTAGGGGTAGTTTTCACCATTGAAAATGAATTTTTAGAGGGTCGAAATATTTAACAATTACAATTAGAGTATCAGATAATCAATATTTTTAATTCATCTGAACCAAATTTCACTCTTTTTACGCTTTTTTATAGTTTTTTATAATAAGGGGTAGTTTTCACGATTAAAAAATAAAAAGCGCCTGTCGGCACTATATAGATTTTGAAGTAGAGGGTAAGTTGAACTTAATCCCAAATTTGTATGCAAATCGGTCAGTTTTTTCCTATTTTAAGCTTCGTTTCCTGGACTAATATTAAAGATAAATCAAATTAAAACGTCAATTTCTACAAAATGGTATGTTTTGTTTAACTTAACAGAAAAGAAATATACCTAATATGTAATATCTATATATCGTATTATTATAGGCCTACATAGGAATTTTTTTGAAATTGATTCTTGACGTTTGTTATGTTTCGTTATTGGAAAATGTTTTCACTTACCAATTAGGCTAATAATTTATCAATTTTGTAAATCGTAACACAGTACCGTACACTATAGTCAATATATAATCTCCCTTCTTACTACTTGCACCCAATACAGTACTACAATGTCGAACGCAGATGACATGCAACAGAGAAGAAGTGCAGCGTCAGTCGGAAGGGCCTAGGTTATCCTTCCTGTCACATTTTCCTTATCATTGGGATAGCTGGCTCGCTGTGTCAGCGTCTAGCATATTAGTCGTGTCCTGTTTAGCTGTTTTCCTTTAATTGACGCAACCATTAACTGGCCCACATTGACATAATCACATAATATGGATATTCAATAGTTTCTGACTTTAAAACCTACTTCGTTCAGTCAAGGTGTTAATATAGCAGAATCGCATAAATATACTCTACATAAATACATTATAAAGTATTATTCCTATGACTTTTGTTATAAATCATTTATTTTATACCGAGGTTAAAGGTTAAAGTATTTTATTGTATTGCTGTAGAGGTTTTCCGTATTATGGTTTCCAATATCAATGGTAGTTGTGTAATACTATTAGAAGTTTATTTTTGTAACTTCTATTGTGCTGTAATAAGATCGTCTGTCAACATTTTTGAAAAACATAAAGTATTATTATTCTTTTAAAACCTTATTTCAACAATATGAGGTATTGCATTTTTAATACTCGCTGTTTATGTTTTAAATTTTGAAGGTAATTGTGTAATTTCAAAAACCAAAATAATAATATAAAAACAAAATTTTTGTATGCCAACGAATGTTCTCATTCCCTATCGCACAATAACCCCAGGAAATGAAATTGTCAAAACAATGGCATCCGTAACATTTGTTCACTGCCAGCAAAAATTATAAATATTTGTCTATTCTATGGATCCTATACATAGAACAATAACTCTTGATATTATTATAAACTAGTATAAATTATCAATTATACTTTTATAACTTATGAAACATATAAATGTAAGAGATATTATATAATATTTCAATCAAAACTTTTACAGTTTACCTCTGTTAGAGTAAATATTCAATGTTTTGTATTTGTCAATATCAATGGTAGTTGTGTAATACTAATTGAAGTTATAAGTTTGTATATTCGTAAATTCTCTTCAGCTGCTATTGTGCTTTAATAACATTTTTTAACTTTATAAAGTATTACTATTCTTTCATCAATATATCTCAAGAAAATGAAGTATAATAATTTCAATACTCGCCGTTTATGTTTTAGATTTTGAAGGTAGTTTTGTTAGACTAGCCGAAGATAAAGGTCGGTCTCTTTGTAATTATTTGCGTAGTATATGTACATTAGCTTAGTTATATATACAATTATAAGTAATATAGTTCGAAAAATATTACTTGCGTGCACATTCGAAACTTTACTTCTATGTTGGAATATTACAAAATTATACTTAGTTATGAAAGAAATACTAATTGTTAATGTTTTGAATTATTAAGGTTGCTGTGCAATATTAATTGAATATATAATAATTATTTTTACTTTCAGTCTGTTTCTTAATGATTGGGAAAGCAGTGTACGACCAGATGTTTTGTACGTAATAATTTCCATTTGGAAGGTTGGCTACAAGTTCTTATTTTAGCGGCAGAATCCTATATCTGCAGGTTATCTGTAAATAGGTGTGTGTAGAATTTAAGTGCAATAATTTCTGTTTTGTGCGTGAAATAGTGTGTGTAAGTGAATTTCGTGTGTGAAATAGTGTATGTAAGTGATTGTTTGCTTCTGGTAAGTAGTTTTAATGCGGTATTTTAATAAATCTTTGTGTGTGGTAGAGGGTTAGTTACGTTGATTTTTGCTATTTCTGCCACCTACGATATTTTGGAATATTGCTCAAAATCACGAAAAAATACGATATCCACGCGAAATAATTACTCAAATCATAAAAATTAGTGCAAAATGTTTTCTTCTTGGAGCCCTAAGATAGGTATAAATATTGTGTACCGTGACGTCAGAGACATTTGTATCACTCCGCAAATACACAACTTGTGCTTCCGCCAAAAAAAATTTCCCCTACTAAAAAAAGTAACTTTCCTCACGTACCTTTTCGTGCTTTTGAACAATAATACGAAATATCGTATGGGGCCGCCCCAATAAATTTCAACCAATATTTATATTGTTAATACTGTGAAAATTTATTATAATTAAAATATAGTTCTTCCACATCAGCTGAAAATAAAAAAGAAATATTTGTACGAAAGTCTTAATAATTTTAATTTGTATTTTTCTGGGAGCTAGTGGGGGCCACGGCCCCTCCCCTGCCCGCGTGTATGGGCGCCCATGTATGTTCCTACAAATAAGTCCACAGCATTAACTGAAATATTGCAACTTTAATTAAACAAATTAACTGATCGCCAAAGTAGTTATAACTTAAGTCAGTTTATAAAAAACTGAGACAAAACTTTTCAATTTCCCTATGTGATCTTAACGTTTTGTCGATCTTCATGGTCAATAAAAACCACCATAGATAAATCGTTTCATATCCTAAAAAGCAACATTATTTTCTTGAAGCCTATGGACTTCATCTGTGGACCAAAGGGGGTCATAAGGGGCACATGACCTCCCCAGACAGTCATTCTGGATCTGCCCCTGTTTGGCGTACATCATAAGAATAGAATTAGAAAAAGTTTTTCTTTTTTAATATGAATTTATACACACACAACTAACAATTCCTAAAATGGCTTGCTAACATTCCTTGACCTGCAATTGACTTGTTTATTTCAGTCAATCAATAAGAGGCAAATTATTACACTTAGTACAACTGTCTGGAGCAGAATAAATTTTAGTTCATAGGATATGTTGTAGTAGAGAAACCAGAATACTTTGAATGATCAAACATTAAAAAATTAACCACACCTGTATTTTTAAAGTTAATAGTTATTTTTGTTTATAAATAAAACACAAACCACAGAAATTTTGATGAATCAATATTCCGACTGTTATAATAAAAATCTTCAAGTCTATAATAATTTATTTTTAAACCATAAACGAGGTGTTCATGTTATTTTTCTGGTAATGGTAGTTAAAGCTGAAAATTTGTTTTCTAAGTGTTTATATGCCAAGTTCAGGGACTCACAAAAGCTATTTCTGTTGGCAAAAGTACTTATGACAAATGTTTGTTGATAAAAAGAAAGGCTGTAAACTATTTAAAGCATTTTATTGTTGCTTTGATTAAGGCCTTAATCTTGTAAATGGAAATTGTCGGAGCTTTATCCAGTCATTAAATTTTATACAACCATTAACTTTATTGTTAAACTAATTAACTTATTAATAATTCCTGAACTTAAGAAATGAACAATTACAATACAAATTATATATTCACTATTTGACCCTATTAAAGAAAACCTACCATTATAGCCTTTGCCGCCTAGAGAAACAGAGTTTTCAAACGCCCAACCTAAACATTATGATTCCCTAGTGTGGTCGAAAACATTTTGTCGGAATGGTTTTTCAAAAATTTACTCAATTATAAGTTTGACAAGTTATAAATTGGCTATTTCATCATATTTTTAACTTTATCTATGTAGGCCTAACTTTATTCCACTAAAATGTAACATTTAAGTAGTTTTATTGACATTTTTGGCTTCTACATATTGTTTCTTGTAAATAGAGGCCAAACACGGTGTATGTCTCTTCTAAAGACAATAGAAAATACAACGGTCAATAAATATCGATTCCCTATATTTATTAAATTATATTAAATATCGACGTAATTATGACATATTTGGACTCTATTTCCAAGCAATAATTTAAAATCCAAAAATGTCAGTAGAAATTAGATGTAACAGTTACAAAAAAAAAAATGGATTTGTAGACCCAGTCCTAGTAGGTGGCTTATGGAAAACCATTAGTGGCAGGTGAGCAGGAGAGCGTATGTGAGTGTGCGAATTTGGAGATGCGATGGTTACAATCTTCTAGGCAGCTTCCGAGTTTGGATAAGATATAGAGATGCTTGTGTTTTGCAAATTACTCCAAAATGCTAATATTATTTTAATACAAAGGAGTTATATTTTCAGTCAGTTAAACTCCTTTTAAACATTAAAACCTTTGTTTAACGCAGCTGTTCTAATGTCTTAGTTAACATGGGAAGATATTAAGACTGCTTTTAAATAACGTAAGAAATAACAAGAGGACTAATGGTTTTGTCAAAGTTTATGGAAGATTTATAGGCTTTTGAGCGAGAAAACGGCAAGCTAGACTTCTTCCTTCACTGGAAGGAGATTAAACAGTTTAGTCTGAAAAAAGTGCTGCACTTTGTTCTCCGAACAACAGGACCCGAGGGAGACAATGCAACGGTTGCATGAAAAAGCCAACAGTGAAAAAAGTGCATATACAGAGAGATGTGTGAAATAACCGAATGAATGCTAATGTGACATCTGGGGTAGAGGCTAGTAATGTAATCTGGTGGTAAGGTAATAATTTTTTTACTTGGAGCTGATTGGAGGTGAGTCATCACGTGGTACAAATAGCTCAGGTACATTACTTTCGAGCTTCCACTGCAGTTCACACCAACCTTTTACGTTTACTGAAATCTGCATTTCCGTTTTGTATATATGTGGAGAAAGATATTAGAAATTGGATTGACATGTGAATATAAAATAACAAAAAAAAATCAACTGTTCATTCAAATGAGTGCTGTGTTGCTATTCTTGAAAACTTAAGATGTTCATCTAGCTTGTTCGACTGCTTCGTTGAGCAATAATGGCGTCACAGTTATGAAACTCCTAGTGAGTTATGGCATTGATATGATATGTGACACAGGACTACGAACGGTGTGGAAGGTTGGCACAACAAACCTAACAATCTTCTTGGACAATCCTACCTAAACATCAGAGATGTCACTATGTTTGAGGAGTAAAGCGAAAGAATCTGTCTGTATTTAAATGAGGGTAAAACTGAATTTAATTGGAAAAAAGAGAAAGTAAATTTCGATCTAGTTAGATTAAAAATTGTAAAGAACGTTGAAGAAAATGTCAACATCTATCAAGAAAAATAACAAGATCAGAAAAGAAAATAGCCTAAACATTGATGAAGCTTCACTTTTGTTGGTTTTAAGCTCGCCTAAATGACTAGAAACTATTTACTATTTTACCATTTAGGTGGTTAAATAGTTCAACCGTCCTCCTGGATAGTGTTTGATAGGTATTAGAAACTATTTAATTGAAATGTACAGAGGTGTAACATTTTGTCCAGGAAGACGGATTAGCCGCAGGAAAGGATTAAACATCGCGAATTCTTTGAAGGGCGCTTTTTTCGCGGCACCATGCAAACAGCAAGCAGTAAGACTGTTGAAGGCACACTGCCTGGTTAAAGAGAAATTTAACTGTAGAGTTCTAGATGTCAGGAAATATTCCAAAGTACTTCAAGGGTTTCCTCTACACGGAAACTACCAACGATCTGAAATTCTATGTGATACTCTCTGTATACCTACCTACAGTGATAAAATTAACCTTATTCATAACACTTCCCAATGTTTAACGTGGCGTTGGCCTAAGCGTGTTGGTGAAGTGTCACTAGGGGTGTATTGTACCTCATACTTGGACTTAGTTTGCCAATTGGGAAACGATGTAATTAAATGTTTGATTTTTTCCAATGGGTGGAATAAATTTTAAATTAAAAAATATCTGATAAATTATAAAGATTGATCTATTAAGCCGTTACCTGTTTCTTCTTAGCTTCATTGTTGACTCTAAGAGGTGCTGCTTTGAGTGAATCGTCCAGTTTCTTCATCATTGCTGCTTTGGCGGCTGCCATTCTTCACTGGGGAAATTAATATAGCTGTAAAACAAAACAATTCTTTGAAATGAAATATATTTGTAGAACAAGTCATATAGGAAAAGAATTTTTATAAAGTCAATTCCTACTGAGGTCGACAAAGAAAAACTGTAGTTTGATATATTTATTGGGATTTAATTTCAGTAAATTAAATTCAACCAAATACAAATACAAATTAAATCAATACAAATATACGTTAAACCCATACGAAGGGACGGGTGCTCTGCTAATAGTTTATAATTTATTTTTTCATCATACTGTTTCAATTACAGCAGCTTTCCACGTATGGATTCAGTTCGTTAATCAGCTTATTGCAGAATTAATCAAAAATAACATTTCATAAAGTGCTTCTACACTGTAACGGATTGCTATCAGGGTCCAGCTGATTTTAGGTGGTGTGTTTATAACAAAATGACAAACAAATTTATAACCTCAATAATGGTCATTATATCGATAGGTTTTGGTGATTAAATACAAAATTAATTTTGATGAAGAAAACAATTTGGAATCCGAAGATGAAGATTTATTAATAGAAGATAAGGAGGTTTCGGTAATTATTAAAATGAGCGACTACCACTCCGATCGGCGAAATGTTTTTCCATGCTGAACACGAATCTGAAGTTTTTTTACGGCAAACAATATTCACATAAAAAAATAATCTAACCTAACCTGACCTGACCTGACTTTGGTACTTACTAACGCTCCGATCGGCGAAAATTTTTTTCCTGATCAATTTGCCTGAATCTGAAGTTATTTTTAACGGTAAACACATATTAACATAAGAAATCCAGGTTTCTTCCCAGATATTGTTTACGACATCAAGAAATAGTTACGGAGAGGAATACGTGTAATTCTGTGAAGGGCGTCAGTTCAACGAGGTTCAAGTAGCTAGTGACAATGCTATGCTTATTTACATGTTCCGATTATCTAAAGTAAGAAACCTATTCTTTGGGCTAAATACTTAATGATAAAGAGTGGTTTATTAATTAAAATATATTGTATATTGTCATAAACTCTGTAAACAATTGCTTCTCTTAAACTCAATTCAACTGGTTACAAGCCTAAGAAGTTTAAAGTGTTATCTAAAGACCAAGTTATACAGTTCCTACTTAAAACGCCAGATAAGACCTTTTTATTGACTAAAGTAATTTAGGTGTTTCAAAATAAAAAGTAACTGTCAATTATATTGAAAGAGTTACTTCTGCATCACCAAATGTAGACAAAAACCTTTTTATTGACTAAAGTAATTTAGGTGTTTCAAAATAAAAAGTAACTGTCAATTATATTGAAAGAGTTACTTCTGCATCACCAAATGTAGACAAAGACCTTTTTATTGACTAAAGTAATTTAGGTGTATCAAATGAAAAAGTAACTGTCAATTATATTGAAAGAGTTACTTCTGCATCACCAAATGTAGACAAAGACCTTTTTATTGACTAAAGTAATTTAGGTGTTTCAAAATAAAAAGTAACTGTCAATTATATTGAAAGAGTTACTTCTGCATCACCAAATGTAGACAAAGACCTTTTTATTGACTAAAGTAATTTAGGTGTATCAAATGAAAAAGTAACTGTCAATTATATCGAAAGAGTTACTTCTGCATCACCAAATGTAGACAAAGACCTTTTTATTGACTAAAGTAATTTAGGTGTTTCAAATGAAAAAGTAACTGTCAATTATATTGAAAGAGTTACTTCTGCATCACCAAATGTAGACAAAGACCTTTTTATTGACTAAAGTAATTTAGGTGTTTCAAATGAAAAAGTAACTGTCAATTATATCGAAAGAGTTACTTCTGCATCACCAAATGTAGACAAAGACCTTTTTATTGACTAAAGTAATTAAGGTGTTTCAAAATAAAAAGTAACTATCAATTATATTGAAAGAGTTACTTCTGCATCACCAAATGTAGACAAAGATCTTTTTATTGACTAAAGTAATTTAGGTGTTTCAAAATAAAAAGTAACTGTCAATTATATTGAAAGAGTTACTTCTCCATCACCAAATGTAGACAAAGACCTTTTTATTGACTAAAGTAATTTAGGTGTATCAAATGAAAAAGTAACTGTCAATTATATCGAAAGAGTTACTTCTGCATCACCAAATGTAGACAAAGACCTTTTTATTTACTAAAGTAATTTAGGTGTTTCAAATGAAAAAGTAACTGTCAATTATATTGAAAGAGTTACTTCTGCATCATCAAATGTAGACAAAGACCTTTTTATTGACTAAAGTAATTTAGGTGTTTCAAAATAAAAAGTAACTGTCAATTATATTGAAAGAGTTACTTCTACATCACCAAATGTATATAGAGTTCCAATTACACTTCAAAGTAAAGGCATAAAGTACGGCTCGAATGAAAATTCCAAGATCTATATTATACGATCTATATATTCTCGTATTTAACAGAGAATAAAAAAAGTCTTAAATTTTAGTTGAAACAACTCATGTTTCAAAAACAGGTAGAAAATGGTACCAATAGAAAAAGTTATGTTTGATTTTAGATTGTTGTTTCCTTGTGTAAAATATATTTTTTAAACTTTTTTTTAGAGTAGTATGATAAAAAAAAAATCCGTTAATTCGTTAGATAAAGGAGTTTGCATTAGGCATACTCCGATTGGTTCCGACCCGTCTCGTCCAGAAAACACCTGCTTACCGAACTTGAAAATCAATATACTCTTACACTGACTTTACGATGAGTTAAATACGTTAAACTTCAGTCACAGACTTGGATCACTATACAATAATATTTCCTTAATACTTTAATGGATTATTGCGTGTAAATGTTTTAATTGATTTTCAACTGACTGTTTTAATTGATGAGCTGGCTACTTGAAAACTTCAGTCACGGGTCAAACTTCAATGACAATATAACAAATTTGGGATATTGGGTTACTGACAAGTCAAGAACATTGTACAAGGCTATGACGTCAAAGTGAGACTTACACTAACGACAGCTACTGTTGGTGAGGCTAATTTTGGATCAACCATAAACACTTTTCAAGATGAATTTTTCGTAAAAATTATTACAAGCTAAAAACCTAAGAAGAATTATTTAAATACATATTTCTTTTTAAAGCACGTTTTTAAAACGAATTAAAGATTAAAAAAATGTTTCTTATATTATCTAAGATTAATGCTCCTTAGAGATTTATAAAAATTAGACATAGTTAGATTACAGATATATCCGAAACATTGGTAGAGAAGAGATCCGATAGATCAGTAACAGACTTACAACTATTTACAACGTAATTAATGCATAATAACAAGTTTACAAGCGATATATTCAGCAAATTAATGAAGTCAAACAGACACTGTTATACATTATCACAAATTATATCAAGATTTTTTAAAATATTTTCTTGACTTCTATTACATATTTGTGTCAGCTATCTTGATTATATTAAAAACAAATTTAATTCAACGATAACAGTGTTATCGAAATTCCAAACCACAGATATAAAACACGTTAGCACTTCAATATTATATAATACAGTACTAAACTTGAGTATATTTATGGACGCAAATTTTGAGTAGAAAACTTTCGCTACGTTTAAACAAGCATTTTGATTGATGCAGATGTTAATTGTGAAGGCGGGCTCGTAATTTGTAAATCAATGTAGCCTAAGTGTTTACTGCACGGTGAAAATGATAACTTTTATCTGTAAAGAGAGGGTGGGAGTGAATGAGATTGCACGTAAAATCTGATTTCCCCTGCAATAATGAACGCCTGAATAGATTTACTTAGAATTTAAGTAAATAAAACCTCTTCTACAAAAATTAACTTTTTTATTTATATACTTATGCACATTTGTAAAGCAATCATTATAATTGAACGAATCTGACATCTTGTATATTTTATTATATAAGTTCAGAACTATAATGAACTGACAACTCAGTGAGTTTATGACAATGCGACAATGCATCTCTTTGATAAGCTTTAATGCTGACTATTACATGTTTTATGTTGTATTGTACGCGTATATTTTTTTAATTTGTCTTGAAAAGTGTCTTAAGATAATGTGAGTGAGCGACACGTCAACGATTAAAGTAATAAATCAAATATGTATAGTCTTGTGCAGTTCATTAGAATCCTAAAGAAAAATATGTTCCGAGGAAATTATTACAAAAATAGCTTAATATTAAATAACTCTTAATATACTCATCTTCACATCTGTTAGGAACATTTGTATACATTTGAGTACATTTTTCTGCCTTTCCTAACATTACAATATTTTTCTTTGTTGACGCGTTTCGAAATAACTCCATTTTCAAAACTTTATTAGTACTCTTGCAACATAAAAATACTAATGAAATTTTTAGAATGGAGTTATTCCGAAACGCGTATTGTAATTGTAGGAAAGACATAAAAATGTATATAATATTACATAAACTTACGTAAAAAAGAAATTATGTTCGTAATAACATCTGAAGATTACTTTGCAATCGCACAAAAGGATTTATATAAAAGAGTTTACTTTTGTTGAAGTGTCTTTATATACTAAATTAACCACAATTGGTTCACTTTAGTGGTTTTATTTCCGTTTAACTTACTAAAAGAAACAAATATCTATTAAATAAATCATTGTCGTTATCATTAAATAAATGTTTTTGTAAGTGCCATTGCCATAAATCCTATTTGTCACATTTTGATATTAATAAACTATACATTCTTTAATTACACTACTGACTGCTGAAGATTGTTGTTCAAAAGAAATTGTTTCGCACGCTGTGAGATTAATGTACAGTTAAAGCATGTAAACGCAACATAACTAACGCATATAGTATTTATATACTACTTTAGTATTATACATTTGTTGTTATTATGTAATGTTAGTCTAATATTATTATACATGTTTTATTACGTAATAATACGAGTATTATTCATCCATAATGTATATATAAATATATATATACATATATATATATATATATACATATATATATATATATATATATATATATATATATATATATATATATATATATATATACATATATATATATATATATATATATATATATATATATATATATATATATATATATATACATATATATATATATATATATATATATATATATATATATATATATATATATACATATATATATGAAGTTAATATATTACTATTGTAAGTAATTTTATCCACCATTAAGTGCAATGATTTTACCTTGAGTGAAGAGGCGCCTTTCGGTCACTTGACCATTGTCGAATCACTGATTATTTTTTCTTAATTTTTCTGGTGCTGATGTTCGGTCCGTCGTGTTGGTAATTGTTGACGTCATACACGTTTCCTCTTGAGTCTTGTGTATTATGTTTTTGAATAGTATGTCTTCTGTATATGTTGTTTGTAGATTCATTAAATTGTTGTGTATTGTTGTGTATGCATCTACAAACAACATATACAGAAGACATACTATTCAGAAACATAATAAACAAGACTCAAGAGGAAAAGTATATGACGTCAACAATTACCAACACGACGGACCGAACATCAGCACCAGAAAAATTAAGAAAAAATAATCAGTGATTCGACAATGGTCAAGTGACCGAAAGGCGCCTCTTCACTCAAGGTAAAATCATTGCACATAATGGTGGATAAAATTACTTACAATAGTAATATATTAACTTCATAAAGTCAGTGCAACGGAAAAACAATGGATAACGTAAAATATCAAGAATATATATATATATATATATATATATATATATATATATATATATATATATATATATAACGTCAATCAATATACAGTATTTATATTGTACAAGCCTATACTTATTGTACTTTATAACACAGCAATATTATTAAACAAATATTTTATTACGTCATTATATAAGGAATAAAACATTTTGGACTAAGGACGTTGAATTGAAAAATTTATTTTGAAAATTACTAAAGCCAACACCAAGGTAGAAACAACAAACGTAACAAAGAAAATTGAACGGTTTGTATTTTTCCAATTGCAAACTTCTAAATTCTAAACAGATTCTGAAAATACTTTTAATAAAAGAAAATGAACTGTGACAGCTTAGATTCGGGGAAAATTCCGTCGATTATTTTTAGAAAGAATTCCAGGAAACAAATTAAATATGCATGAAGTGGAAAATGACATATTTTGTTCGAGTTTAAGTGTTTAGAAGGTGAAATTAGAAAATATAAACAACAAGAAAATAATTCAATTCTTAGTAAAGAATCTGATATGAATTACATACTTTATCCAAAGACATTTAAGTGAAACAATTAACAATATTATTGGTTTACTGCGAGGTATTTGATTTTAGTTTCATTAATTAGTAAGTTGAATCATTAGTTCCCGTCGATTCCAATAATTGCAGTCGTTGACAAAAGTGATTTAGAACTGATAAACAGTGGTTGCAACTTTGATCTACTGTATTTTTTGATTAGTGAAAGGAAATTGGTTAAATTTTGTAAACAAGGTAAACAAGACACACAGACACGTATAAGCACTTACGCACACAACAAAACACGTACGCGTGTACAAACACTCATTTCCCCACACTTGAAACTTGAAAGCTAATTGTTCATACTAGTATGTTTTCAGATTTTTGTAATAAAAGAATGTATGTCAAACAAATAGGAACAGTGACAGCTACAAGCTTCAATAATATGGAGCAATATTATGCTTCACTTTCTTCTCTGATGCTGAATAGGGATTTACCGAGTTACATATGTGACTCAATATGGTGCGTCCGTTGTTATAGATGCTTTAGAATTTGTTTGTTAGAAAGTCATAATTAACGATATTTGGAAGTTTTAGGTCATAAAGTCTAAATTACTATTATTATAATTTAAGCCATGAAGCCTTCCTTGCCCGAGACACAACAACGCCTGGCAGGGTCGTTGTCAAGGGAGGGATTTGAGCGTCCGGACCCCCATTCCGTTGATGTTTTTTTCAACAGAAGTTATGAAAGTATTGAAAAAATAAACTCATGGTTACAAACTATACCTACAGTCAAACATTTTATGTTTCAACTTACTAGACTTAAAAATGGAACAAACGGAATGAACCATTAAACAAAGTTTTTATTGAATTATTAACTTTTTTTACAGTAATAGGTTAATTGACTTTATTATTATCTATTTATTGTTACAATTTTAATAGAGGCGTATGAATTTATTAATTTTTTAATATACTTGTTATTATTTATTTGGGATTTATTATTGCATTTCTGGCTAAAGGTTCAAATTATTAATTTTTTCATTTTTTATTTCCAAGGGTTAATGTGGAAGCTTATATTTATTGAAATGTATAAACTATACAATAGATAAAAGTCGTATTTTTACTAAATATTTGAAAATGTAAATTATTTCAATTTATTAAAAAAACAACCTAATTGATGAGTTTTGCTCGTACTGTTATAAAAATTATATAGGCCACCTCCCACCACCTTATCGGGAAACATTGCATTTAAGCTTGATTCGTTTCTTTCCAAAATCATGGGTACGTGCCTGTACCTGGCAAAATTAACAGAATTAATACAAAAATTCGTGAAATCTCGTGGATTGGTTGAAGAGAAATAATAGCTTAATTATTTTAGGAGTAAAAGCTCTAAAAAAGTCCGTCCCCCATTATCCTCAGATAAATATAAAATTTTCCTCCCAGAATAAAAACCTTTACTCGTCCCAAACACATTAACCCCCTTTCACACATGTAAGAGCCCCTCTTTAATTCCAAAGCTGATACCAAAAGCGGTTTCCATTTCCCCACCCTCAGCTATTGTGTTATAGGTGTGCCGAAGGCGCGGATACACGGGGACATCAAACTTTTCTCTGACTGATCTTTCATTGTGTTGTGATTTCGGACCTGGAGGGTTACAGGCAATACGTACAAGACAGAAATAGTTTACTTAGCCAGTTGCGGCTGCATCTTAACTATAATCTCATAGTATGGAAACCCAAAGTCAGATCCTCGGAATGATTCTTAATAAGGTTACGTAAAAATACCACCTCCATAGTGCTAAAGGGAAAGGCTATTGTTAAGGATGCTAAAGGTAAAGCCATAGACTCTACCCTGTTATTTCCGGAGCTGGGAACCCATGATGATGTACATGAAACCCAAAGTCAGATCCTTGGAATGATTCTTAATAAGGTTACGTAAAAATACCACCTCCATAGTGCTAAAGGGAAAGGCTATTGTTAAGGATGCTAAAAGTAAAGCCACAGATTCTACCCTGTCATTTCCGGAGCTGGGAACCCATGATGATGTACATGAAACCCAAAGTCAGATCCTCGGAATGATTCTTAATAAGGTTACGTAAAAATACCACCTCCATAGTGCTAAAGGGAAAGGCTATTGTTAAGGATGGTAAAAGTAAAGCCACAGACTCTACCCTGTCATTTCCTGAGCTGGGAACCCATGATGATGTACATGAAACCCAAAGTCAGATCCTCGGAATGATTCTTAATAAGGTTACGTAAAAATACCACCTCCATAGTGCTAAAGGGAAAGGCTATTGTTAAGGATGCTAAAAGTAAAGCCACAGACTCTACCCTGTCATTTCCGGAGCTGGGAACCCATGATGATGTACATGAAACACAAATCTAGGTACTCTCCTAAAGAAAGAAACTGCTAGCTGCACTCATTTCCAAACGTCACTCTTAAGACCATCCCAAACTCCCAGTGGCATCGCCCTAACCCACGGAAGAAATGTCAACCAATCGACTTCGACTTCAAAATCACACAGGCGTTAAAAGATAGGTGACAGAGTAGGATATCGACAATAGTCATAGATGCGCATAAATCGAATCTTGTGCCTCGTTTTTTATGAGATAATGTAAAGGGCAACAAAGTTCCTAAAGTCACGCCTTCAAAAATAACGCCTACACATTATTCTTTAATTAATCAAAACTTTAATAAAGTTTCGTACCCATACTTGTATAAACAGAAACATCATCCACAGAGGCTATCAAAGCCTTACCAATATTTAGTGGTCTTTCTCGTGCGGTATGACGTCAGTGAAGTTCATTTCTATGAGTTTAGAGATTAGGAAATAGTTTTAAAGTGTCAAGTCAGTTTTATATTTTATAAACATTAAGCGATAGTTTGATAATAGTATAGTGCATCAAAGAGTAAAGATCTTTGTTGAATGAAATATATGCGTCATTAAGATAAAACTAATCAAGTTTAGAACCATAACTTATTCACTTTAATTAAAGTTCGATTTATTATTAGCTAACACAAGTGAACATTCGTAGGGAAGCCCTTGACAGAGCTCTACCACAACTACTGTTGCAGTGAAGATTAACGTCATCTTTGCATTATGCCACACAGAACCACTGGATCTTGCAGCTGTAGGGAAACAGACTGATCTGTTGTACAACAGCGGTGTAAGTAACATCAGTACTTAACAGACAAACATTCAGTAAAACTGTAGTAAAATTCCAATCAAACATAATTCTAAATATTTAGAGAACGGTACGCATTTTATACTAAGACCGAAGAAATGTTTTATTGAGCATTTAATCGAAAGATAAGAAGCACATTAGTAATTGAAATTATGAATCTCGTGGAAAGAGAATTAATAATGACTGAAAGAAATATGAATGGCAATAAGAAATATGTATGGCAGAGGGTAGTTGACAGAGGCTACCCATTATTAATTATACAGAGTTGTTTGTGATATCTTTTATTTATATATATATAATTTTATAAGCTCATTTTTATCTTTTAAATTAGGATAGTGTTCTATTATCCACGCCAGTGTCCAATAATTTTTTTGTATTTTAATACTCACCTGAAAAACTCATTTTTCAATTCCTTCTATTAGCTCTCACTCTTGTATTATATATCTTGTACAAATTTTCAATCGTTAATATAGGGCGGAGCCCTGTGAATGGATCTACACCAAATTTTACAGGAACCATCCTGGGAATGTCAAACAAACCCTCCAAACTCATCAACTTCTGTTCGGCGGTTTAGGCGTCTATATCATACATAAACACATACAAACATTCATTATATATATATATATATATATATATATATATATATATATATATATATTTATATATATATACATATACTAGCGTTACCCTGCGCACGTTGCTGCCCCCGAAATCATAACTTTTGCAACAGGAAAAGCAAATGAAACGTCTGAATAATTATATTTCATTTACTGCAATGCTAGACGATGGACAATGTTTTTATTCGTTTCATTAGGCGTATAAACATATAAATTTCAGGTATCCCAACACGTGAGCACGCAACATATAATTGTCCGTGGTAAAAGCTCGAATGTTTCAAATTTAATCCAGCAATGCTGAATGATTTTCCTTGTGCCTTATTTATTGTTATTGCGAATGCAAATCGCAAAGGAAGCTGTAGTCGTTTGGAATCAATGGGTAGATCTGATGAAATCATTGGTATTCAAAGAATTAAGACCTTTCAATTCAAAGAATTGCACAGCTTTGGTTGATTCAAATTTCGCAAGAATACTATCGGTGATCCTACGTTTAATATCTATAAATGTGATAGCAATAATTGTACATAGAATTTAGCAATTAAACAGTTTAAATAATTACTAATGTATTTTATTCTTACATAATGTATATAATTATTTAAAATTAATTTTAGTAACGTTAGTATAGATATACATTTTAACATTAGATTCCTGGAAAGTTGTACACTGAACCTTCCTAAGCCTCTGGGGTGGAGCCCTATGGATGGATCTACACCAAAACTCACACGAACCATCCTGGGAATATGTTAAACAATCCTTCCAAATATCATAAACTTTTTTACAGCGGTTTAAGCGTTCATAAGACATAACATACACACATATATATACATACATCGGTTTTTGAACAATCCCAAGCCTGTAGGGCGGAGCCCTGTGGATAGATCTACACCAAAATTCACACGCACCATCCTGGGATTATGGTGAACAAACTCTTTAAATTTTATCAACTTCTGTATAGCGGTTTAGGCGTCCATAAGATACATACATATATAAATCAGTTTTTGAACTATCCTAAACCTTAGGGGCGGAGCCCTGTGGATGTATCTACACCAAAATTCACACGAACCATCCTCTGAATATGTTAAACAATCCCTTTAAATTTCATTAACTTCTGTTTAACGGTTTTGGCGTCCATAAGATATATGCATCACACATACACCGTTGTATATAAAACGGTTTTTGATCCATCCTAAGCCTCTAATGAAGACGCTTCTACTGTTGTTGGGTTCACCTCGTCAATGCTGGATGAGATTCTAGCGAAAAGTCGGAACTGCGAATTTATGGACTGCAGAATGAACGGATGTACTCCACATAATAACTATTCATCATATATATATATATATATAAATATCGCAATATGTTTTCTTGTGTATTAATAAAGAACAAAAGTCAAAATACAAATACAAGAATTGTAAATTCAAAAATAATTCTTGTATTTGTATTTTGACTTTTGTTCTTTATATATATATATATACGGATAGCGAATGGAAACTTCGCTTCACCTCTGTGGTGAAGCTAAGCGATTATGCCCAGAAGATCTCATAAATGTTTCTCTATTCTGAGTAAGTAGGCTACTTTCCTTGTGCTTGACTCCATCTACTCTTCATTACTCTTGTTTTTAAAATGATATGCATCGGGAAGTCACCTCTTTAGGCTCCGATAAATAGTGCGTCTACTTCAAGTAGATGACTCTGCTCATTTATACGCTCTTTCAGAGGGTTTATGTCTCTACCTATGTTCAAAATATTTCCTAATCCTTCGTGGGGGGGGGGGGAGTATAGTCTTATTCGCAGTGCTTCCTACTGAGGACAACAAAGAAAAATTTTATTCAAGTTACTTCCTAATAAGTAGGCCTAATTACAACTAATATAGGCCTAAATATGTACTATATGCATATGATAGAATCACAATATTAAGTGGCAAACTAGGAAGCGAATTTTCTTGTAATTTTCCATTTTCGTCTCTATAAAGTATGTGGTGTTGGACCATTGTTTTTGTTTGTTACTATTTACTCGCTTTATTCTTGTCTTTTCTAATGAAGCTGATGGTGGTCTACAATTTCTCATTATATCAATCTATTGTCATGCTTCATTATTGCAAAGAACCTTTCTTTTATAACTTCATATACATCTTTAAGCAATAGACTTTTAGCTATAGGAAAGTTGGCTCCGTGACAACGCGCTGGATTTCGAACATTTAGTCATTCAGCTTGAATCTGACCAAGACTAATGAATAAATATTTGAAAACAACTGTATTAGCATCAATTGTCATCAAAGTCAGGTTGAAAAAAATGTATTTGAACTAGATTGGATGAATAAAAACGTATTTTACTAACGATTGAAAATTTATACAAGATATTTATAAGTAGATTGTGAGCATTTATAATTAGATTGTAAGTATTTATTCCTTCAAAAGAAGGAAATGAATAATAAATACAAACAATAATAATAAAAAGAGTACATTAAGTGTATAAGTTCATTTTTAAATTATTTACCTGCCTCAGGAATAAATTATACCTTCAAACCTATTTCCTCTTGAGGTTAAATTTATTTGGTTTAAGCCTACATATAGTTTGATACAAATTATTGCTATACCACTCCTTTCTTAGTCTTTTTCCGAAATATATTCTAAATTCTCTTCTTGTCTTAGCGTGCATTACGTTATAGGTACAAATCGCTGGTTAAGGTCATAGGACTATCGCTCATACAATGTAACAGAATTGCAACCGAACCGTAATCACATAGTCCGGCTGCTAGATTGTTCTTTTAGTGAAAGTTACAGACTACTGCAGTCGCATTCTTAGCCTGTCTATTAACCCAGCTTCGCTCACAATACTGTAGCTGTGTAGCCGTACACACTGAGTTCGACTAACCCAAACTAGTTTTGTCAGACCCTATAGGGCCAACAAGAAATTTTAAATATTAGTGCTTCTCTGTCTAGAAAAATGGTTCTTTAAAGTTCAAAAAGTTGAAATTCTTAATACACTAATCTTCACTTCTGCTAGGATTATTTGTATATATTCGATTACATTTTTCTGCCTTTACTAAGCTTACAAAATTTCCTTTTGTTGGCGTGTTTCGGAATGACCATTACTACTCCGTTTAAACAGTACTATTTAAGTGTTGAATGTGGAGTCATTCCGAAACGCGTCAGCAAAGGAAAATATTGTAAGGTTAGGAAAGGCAGAAAAATGTATGGAATGTATAGTTTAAAAGGTTTGTATCATAGTTACGATAAGTACAACGAAGCACAATGCTTATTGAACAACCGTCATACTTTAAACAGTTCTTTTTTTAAATGTTACAATTAAATTTTCGTGCAAAGACTGCAATAAAAAGAAGACCGTTACAATAAATCATATTTCATGGGAACTTTAATTCCCTTTTTCACAGAGCTTCAATGTTTACAATAAGCTTTATTAGCATCGCAGACTGATGTTAAAACACATTAGGCTTTAATACAACAGTAAACCCCACTTTCTATATATGGTCCAGCCGAACTGCCTCAACAAAATGGCTGCTTTGAGCTCTCGACCTTCACCTTAAATAAAGCCACTTGATGACCCCTCAATTCAATATCCTTTCCCGCCTTCTATTTTAGGCTAAACATGTTTGGTTTGGATTTCTGCTGCCAGCTTCACCAATGATATTGACAAGGCTGTCTCGGTAGCAGAAAGTGGAGGTTGCTTACAGGTTTCTACTTTCGAGCCGGAAGACCTTATATCGGTAACGTTTTGTTATAAAACAATTTTTTGTAGATATTTTCTACACCTCTCTATAATAAAGTTCAGTTCTAATCGACAGTATTTAAGGTTTACTTTTTTTAATTGGATACATATAATTACTTACTGTGGTAAAATAAATAGGCCGAATACTGTGACGTGAGGAGTATACCGCCAAATTTGTTACTACGAAACATCTTATTGGGTTTAGAAACAAAATATTAGGACAAAGAATTTTCGTTTTAGAAGTTCTTGTTTGTTTTTTCTTATACAAGTTTTTATTCCTCTATAAAGCACGACATCCAATTGAGAGGGCTATCTGGTAATAAATTTAATTCTCTTGTAATGAATTAACAAATTTCAATTGTTTAAATAATTCCGGAATAAAGTAAACAAATAATTATTACCTCTTCCAAATCAAATTCAATGATCACAGTAGCAATATAAATTAACAACAAATAAAACTATAAAATATCAATCAAATAACTCATTAGCAAAGTAATATAGATTAAACCTTTATGTACATTTCGATGATAAAGTCGTCATCATCAGAAAGTTATGAAACAAACAAACTCTAATTGTTTGGTATTTGATTAATATTTTGTATTGTGCTGTTGGATGCATTGTTAATTACATTAATTACTACTTGTATATATAAATTCTGCAAGTTAAAATTTGGCGATAAATACACTTAAGTTTTACCTAGATACCTAAACAGGATAAAAAAACTATAGCAAAAAATACTCACTTGTTCGACCACGTATAAGAAGGAGAATATTTCACAACTATTCATTATAGGAACTTTAATTTCTCCTCATAGAAGCTAAGCAAACTATCACGGCAATATGAAGTGCGTCGGAATATAAATTAATTTCTAAACTGAACTCTGAATCTCATTTTAATGGAATGACTTTTAATGGAAAGTTTATTTACGTAACCAATTTAAAAAAAAGGGACAAAGATTAAGAAAATTTACACCGAGTGTTGAACCCAGATCAGAGTTTACAAAACAATGCCTTTCGGCGTGTTTACGACGTCACACTTTACGTCAACATTTCATTATTTCCCTCAGTTGATATCAATTATTAATCAAAAGGATTCCAAATGTCAGTAAACGTAAAAAGCTTGCTTATATTAAATAAATAATTTCATACTGACGTCAACAATATCATCAGAAATGTTTAGTTTTAGTTCAAGACCACCAGTACTATGTATAAATACAAAGCTACTCGTTCAAAACAAATTCATAATGATATTAAACTTATATTGTTACTATCCAAGAAAGTTATTTATATTTAAATATTTAACTTTTTTTCTTTTTCTTCACTTGAAGATTCATTTGTAATTGTCCACTTTTCATTGTCTTTTTTCAGATTATTCTCTCGGTTTACATTTTACTTGCCATGTAATTCCTTTTCACATCATCTTCAATTTTTGCAAACCTTATTTTTAAAATGACTCTCTCTTAAAGCAGGCCTGACTGTGAATGTTTTGCACGAAAAAAATCTTCGGCTTGCCGTGACATTCTTTAGCACTTCGATTTTTGCACAATATTCAAAGTAAATTAAGAAATAACACGGTTTTATACAAACAGCTGATTTTAAGTTATAGGTTATGTTGTAAAGTAACTGTTTTAAGTCGAAGGCAATGTTATTTAAGTTATTGTAAATTATTATGTTAAAATGGTACTAATCAATAATTTTTATCAGTAAGAAATATATTTTGATAAAAATTATTATAATTAATTAAATATAATGATAATAACGAGTTATAAATTTTTATTACAATATTTACAGTGAAAATTTTCTCAAACTCGTTTGCCCCCTTTTAAGAATCGATTACAACTAAATTCTTGAAGTAAAATTTATTTTCTGTAGCTATTTTAAGATTTAATAAAGGTTTTATATTAACTTCATTCGTTTATTAACATCATTAAATAGATTCTAATAAAATGTGTATGAAGTAAATTCTTCAAATTGAGTATCCGCATCTGTGGGCCAGGCCAACTGACTATTTTTTAAATTTACTTGTTTTATTAATTTACTTGTTTATTGTTATTTACTAATTTTTGGTATTGTTGGTTTTCCTTTAAGTTTAACGAAACTTTTATAGCAGGTATTTTATGACTTGCATGAACTTATACTGTAGTTAAATTATATTTTTAAACTGATTGAGATAAAGCGTTTCCAACCGCACCAGAATTAGACAATTATGGTAATTGCCTAGTACGGTAAAAAAACGTAAGAAGTGGTAATTTCTGTTGGTCAGTTCCACGACTGCTTATTTTTTAAATTTCATTTTATGATCGACTTTATCTTTTATTAATCTCTGTGTAATATCTTTATTTCTTAGGTAGTTTATTAAAAGTATGTTTTAGTTGTTGTCACAATTCCAAAATTAGTATTACACACCAACTTTCATTCTATTATGCATTCCTTACTTAGGTAGGCCTACAGATGTCTCTGTTACCTTATACAACATTATTTTCTTTCATTTCTCTCTTTGTTTTTCAGTCTTTGTATATAGCTTCGTAAATCTCTTGATATTTGTAAATCTTATATGTAATCCAGATATGTAGCTTTTATAAGATCCAAGAAAACGTAATGTCTTTGATCCTAAACGTTAAAACCTTAGTTTTTGGGAATTTTTAATATTGTAAATTTTTACGTAAATTTCCTCTATAAAACTTTCCTTTCAGAGATAAAGGGATTATTTTAGATTCAGCACTTAGTACGTGCATTGTCTACTGTAACGTAGATAACACTCATAGAGCCTTTCACAGCATAATGAGATACGCAGCTATCTGTCGGGTCCATTAACACCTCCCTCACCTATACTTATTTATTTGTGCACCTACTACGTAGAACATAAATATTGTTCTATCCCCGGTCATGTTCTAACCAACTGTTAAAAGTAATGAATGTAGGGAAACCAGCGGCGTATTTGATACAATTTATTTTTTTGCGTTCCTTTATTTTACGCAGGGTGTGCCTCTTGCCGATTAGGTTTCTCACAATGCGGGGGTTGTCATAATTATCTATGCCACTGATTGTTTAGGAATAAATTTAAATGAGATGTCGTCTAAGTTGTAATTATTACAAGAGTTTTTAGTAAATTATTAATTTTAATATGCGCCTAATGAAAGAAATGTTTTTTTTGTAATGATAATAGTGCAAAATTAAAGTTAAAATAAAGCAAAAAACATTTTTGAATCATTTAATATGCTGAAGGTTTAAGAAGTTAACTTTTTTGGTACGGAATAAAAAAATTTCTTCGCTTGAAAGTGAATTGATAGGATGAGGCGACATCACTAGGAATTCACACGAAAGTCTGTAACAATCCGGAGATCAATAAAGTGTGTTCCGAAGTTCTCCGAATGAAAAACATATTGGTTAGGCCTACTTTTAACAGCTGTTTTGTTTTGAGGGTTATGTTTAAGAATTTTCAAATGCAATTTCCTAAATATTTAGAAATGTCTTATAGGCCTGACTATGTCGTAGAGTGTCGAAACTGTATGATAATGTATGGTGTCATTGAATAGCTGGTTTAATTATTCTAAGATCGTTATTTTCTATGTTGTTCATTAGTAATAATTTAAAAATCGGCCTTTGTGACTCAAGTAAGAATTCAAACACCAAGTAACCGCGAGCAAAGAGACGCGACTCTATTAAATACATGTAAACATAACGGGGCTACACACACAGTGAGCGACGTGGACTTGACAGGTTCCAAACCGCTTCGCGTCCAGTCGCTCGTTAACAAAGTTGCGTGGCATGTTGCGTCGCTGTTGGTTTTATGTACACCATAATTTTCAAATTTCAGTTATACCTAACTTTAAAATATACGTTATGTACATGTAACTTTTTTGCCCCGATCGCCGAGCCCTTTGAAGGCACTGCAGAAGGGCATCGACATTCAAGTGGCGATGAACCTTTGTTCATGGTTTCGTGCATAATTAGAGAGGGTTTGATCGACAGTACCAATTTGTTGATGTTACCATTCTAGGTGGAGCATCTACTATACTTTTTAGAACTTTGTACTGAAAACCTTGAATAACCCTATGGTGTTTTCACTGCCACACCAGGAAACTTTACGTAGGCTAGAGGGTTCGATTAAACAATATGTAGGCTAACAAGATTGTTATTTATTTTGAGCGTCACTTCTGTCAAAATTGAAATCGAAACAGTAAAACAACCTAAGGAACTGAATACTAACAAATTGTATAAAATAATGTAAAATAACATTGTAATAAAAAAATAGTGTAAATTAGGAAAAAAACAGAAAGAAAATTCATTACAGTTACTTCTACACCGTTTTCTGAATATCAAAGTTTTTGAGCTCTTGTTGAAAAAAAACCAAATAATTCTAAAGATCTGCTTAATAGACCTGTGTTGTACAATTGTCAAAATTTAGGATAGTTGTAAAATCCAGCAGTGTATTGAATCCGTATAGTATTAGCCTTGAATATTTGTGCCCCAGAAATTTGTGTGCGGGGTTAAAATGAAGTATTTAAATAATCATACATCTCCCGTAGGTTAACTGATTTAAAAAAAAAATATTCAAAAAATTAGATATTACATAATTTATTAAAAAATGACTGATTATTAGGACGTTTTAGGGTTAGAATAATTAACCCCTACAATAACTCACTCAGAGATGTGAACGAATATGTAGTTGAAATCCAGAGATCAATGAATTACCCTTAGATTAACGCTGACCTTGTGTTGACTTTAAAATTATTTGAAAGTTATGTTTCAATAATTTTCAATCTCCTAAATATTCAGAAATATTATATATTTAACGAATTTACGTGACAACAGTTGTCTTTATTCCTCGTATTTTACTATCTGTAATGCAGGTTAGCAGTACGGTATAATATTATTCCGTAATACGTTAACGGTAGATACGTTTAAAATTTGCTACGCTTATACGGTTATAATATTAAAAATGAGTAATTTTAGAATATTAGAACATACAATAAATCTCTAAGGAAAATTGAACAAATGTATTTAAGACTTTTGTAAGGTTATGTTATGGTATTATGGACTTCTTAATAACTACAGCAATTTATTTTATAAATAAAATTCTTTGAAATCACACTTCCCACGGCAGAAAGAAGATTGTTAATGCTTTTTAATTTCATATTATACTATGCCGTCATGACGGATTTTTCGTCCCTGTGAGGTAAGGTGTATAAGCAATTACAAACATTGAACAAAAAACAGGGACATGATATATATGAAGTTTATCCAATGAAACGGCGTCAATCACATATTGACACGTGTTGACCGAGCGAATCACAGAAACCTCGTAAGACTCAATGAACTGTAGAATGATTGACGACTTAAACGGACAGGCAAACGGTGGTGTGTTCATACGGAAAAATGGGAATTTTAAGACGCATCAAAAACCAGTCATTGGATAATTTAGTCACCAGTAAATTTGTGATAGAGTAAGTGAGGCTTTTGATCAAGTATCGGTTGAGAACCCAAGGATCACTCCTCACAAAAATAAAATCAGTCAGTGCGACTGGCCAACAAAAGTGAATAAACAATTTTAAAAATACTTAACTAGGTGAATACGTAATTGCTTACTTGCCGACGCGTATCAAAACTATCGTTCCTTTTACGAAGCTAACCCTCTAGCGGGTTAGCTTCGTAAAAGGAACGAATGTTTTGAAACGCGTCAGCAAGTAAGCAATTACGTATTCACTTAGTTAAGTATTTTTAAAATTGTTTAATCAGTGAATTCAAGATGATTACATCAAGCAACTTCAGAAGTGAATACTTCATTTATGTAGGAATGTACTTAAAGGAGGTTTTAATAGAATATATTTAATGTAGCTAATAATAACAGAATGCAGTTAATAGAAAACGTGAAACATTTTATTTAAACAAATTACTCGAAATACGTTTTTAAAAAGTGTTGAACGTGCTTAAGAAAGTAGTCTAATAACTTAAAAATCGGAATAAAATTATACAACTCATTATTATCATTATATTGAATAATTGTTTTAAAAAATTATCGAAATATAAGTAAATTAATATATTTAATAACTGATGAACAGTTCGAAAAAAATAATACTATACAGCAATAATATCTTAGTGCTACGTTGATGTTTCGACAGGTATTGCTCTACAAAAATAAAATAAAAAAAACATCTTTATTAATTTGAAGTTAGGTTAGTTATCGAGCAAAGAAATTATATTTAGTTTTAATATTGTAATATTTTATGAAGAAACACATGTAAATTACGTTTAGCGTATTTTAAAAAAACGTCAAATTACTGCAAACAATTTTATAATTAAAAAAAAATAATTATAGCCTGAAATGTATTTTGAAATACTTTATACCACATTCTAAACTATTTTTATGCCCCTTTATACCAAGTGGAAATTTAGGGCAAGCTACTTAGGTGATTTTTTGAAAAATTTGTTAATAGATATTGTTCTTAACCCGATTTTGAACGAGTTTTAACGAAATTCAAAGCTTTGCGTTCGCGTGCCTAGTTTAACAGATTTAGGTCAGGTAATTTAATACGTACAAAGAAATACGACTGACAAGACCGGTTTCAAACCTGTTAATGATTTATTTGTGTTATGGACTCAAGTTGTCGTAAAACCGAATAATTTTGTAATTTCCCCTTCTGGCGCTACAGGCTGTGATCTTTACCTCTTTGATAATGACAGGTCAGAGAGCGCGAGACCTGTGTCTCAAAAGAGAAAAAACTTGTAAGGTTATCAATATGATTACACAGGACCTTGCTCGGTGGATCAAGTGAGAAGTCAGTGGACTTTCCGTTACAAGTTACAATATTACACAATCTTAGTGGCCTGTTAACATCGCGTGCTGTTAATTAGCCATGCATTTTGCAACGCTGTTTAAAAAAAATAGCAATTTCACAAAGAAATGTTATAAATAGTAACTACTCAGCAATTAAACGTACAAAAAATGTGTCTGTGTCCGACTTTTTTATGACATGAGAAAGGTTAAAGTCGCGTAAATCGTTAAGATGTAGATAAGTACGTATCATAACCTTGAAAAATCTATAATAGTTCAATTTCCTTTAGTTAATTGAATATTATGTCTTACAGAAAAATCCTACAGAACGCACAATACGGAACTAACCATTATCTTGTTTATTATCATAACTTTACATGATTTTAATTTTATATTTATATAATTTTAAATTGCGTCAATCATAATATCAGGTCTTTTTCTTCCATTCCGTTTCAACGTGGTTTTCCTTAGACCTGTTATATTATATCCTACAGGCAGTGGCGTAGCCAGAGGCGGGCACAGGGGGCCACGGGCCCCCTCCAAAGAAATTAATTTCAGCAAAATATATTAACGTATAGCCTAAAACAGTGCAAGTGGTTTAATAAAACAGCTTCCCGACTACCTAAAAATTGTGTAATTTTAAGTGCCAAAATGGCATAAAATATGATTTATAGGGATAAAAATGTTCAAAATTTTCCCAGGCAGGCTCCAAATCCCTAACCTTCCAGGTCATGCCTCCCCGCCCAAATCATCGTCCTGGATACGCCCCAGCCTGTAAGTTAATAGCACCCTTATATGTGATGACGGAATTTCCATATTAGCGAAGTTGATGTTCCAACGACCATTTATGGCATTCTCTAGTTGGTGCTTTAGAAAATTCGCGTTTACATTTTATAGCGCTCCATCACATTTCCCAGAGTAACAAAAAAGCTCTCTACATTTGTCTAGTCGAAAGCTCCTGCTAGACTTGTAGCTAGTGGTTTACTACAGAGTGTAGTATAGGGTAGCGTTTCATGAACCCGCTTTGCTTTTCAATGGTAGAAGCTTCTACTACCTACACGTCAACTTATTTTGTAACCAAAATATAAGTTAGAAGCTTGTTTTATGCTTCTAAGAATTTTTTACAACCATACGCGTATACAATAGGTTCTCTAGCATACTTTCTTTAATATCGTTAAACTCTCTGTTATACAATGAATGATTAACGGTAACTCTATAGGATCTCAAAGCCATATCAGGAGTAAAGTTTTACTAAGTCTTTCCAAAACTTATAGTTAGCATTAAACTCTCCTTCACTGCACGAGAGAAACAATGTTCACTGTTTAATGCAACAAGGATTTGGGTATTTGTCATGTCTCCCAAGCAAGCAAGAGTTTTGTGTTTGTATACCGGGACCATCTGGAGTCCACAAGAGTTTGGCTCAGTCAATGATACGTTTAACCAATGTGACGAAGTATCCCTTGCTATAAGTGACATTTTAGGCTTGCTAACGTTTCTACCACTCGACTGTTGCTACATAGGTATAACTCAGACTAAATCTAATTAACTAAAGACTACCATGGTAAACATGCAACACATCTTTGTAGGCGAGTATACTCATTGAAGCACAAACAATAAACGTTTGGAAATTATTTAGAGTTGTAAAGGCAGTAGAATCTTTACTGAAGTAAAGACAGATTGACAACAATATTCAGACAGCATGCACTGTTTGGAAGTTGAGACAGTTCTTGTGCAGCGTTTCCTTGTGATAAAATACCCTACTGTATTATACAGATTTATGTAAATGGTAAATAAAAATTTTTTTACAAAGTTAAGGAGTGAAACTAATGTTTTAAAAATTTCTACCGTACTTTCAGTAAACATTGTCCTCCCAAAATTACAACAAAGTTCAAAGATGTCTTAGACTTTCTTTTAAAGTTGTAGACATATTTGTTTCCTTCACACGCCTTTATAGAGAAAATGATGTGGATTACAGATAAATAGGTCTATACCTGACATACTATTAATTCCTGTTACCATTCGAATTCATTTTTAATACTATCCATATTTCTCATTCGATTGCTGACATGAATCATGCTATATGCTGATATAGCTCACAGAAGTAGTACATTTTTATTTTTATCGTAACCACTTTTATCGATTAGTTCTTACTACATCGATTTTATTTACTTCCTTTCACGAATACTCGCTCTCGTGACATTGTAAAACTCGCGATCCATAAACATATGTATTTTAATAATTCAATTTAAACAAGGCATTTAATACTTCCTGTAAATTGTAAAACACAAAACTAACGATTCAAGAAGAATCTGACAAATCCTTATGCGTTGAAATACTTGATAAAGAACTAAACAAATACAGCCAAAGTGACGTAAGCGTGATTTGTAGAAAGTTTAACGCAATTTAAATAAATATAGGGAATAGATGTGTATTCAGTATAACTTAGTGGAGTGAGGGATAATGCAACTTTGTTTATAATTTAGTTTCAATTAATTTGGAAAGCTTCTGTCATTTCGTAGACAACAGTTTATCCAAAGGAGCAAGTGAGAAATAACAGCTCTAAACAAGTAATTTAGAAGTTACTTTAATATTAATTCCTGATCAGAAATAGATCTGGGAATATCCCCAAAGAAAATTTATAATCATCCATTATTCCGGTTTCACAAACTTTAGCTAGAAAAGGATGTGAAATCTTTCTAAAACTGTTTTATATACTTATATTACCTAAGCCTATAGCATGGATTTTACAAATTTCAAAATCAACACGAAATTTTAAACTTACTAAACTGAAGAAATACATATGTGTCCTACCATTCTACACGTCTTTGTATGATAAAAAAAAAAACAAAAAGCAAATTGTGACACTCATTGTGTTTTTCTTTTATAAGATTCGAGTTTAACATTAATCAACAAAATTAAAAATTACATATGACTCATCTACGTATGTATAAAATTATGGCGCAAAATGAGCTGTGCTATTTTTAGATCTTATGACGACATAATAAGTAGGTTTAAAAAGGTTTTTATGGAATTAAATCAGAAGAATTTTGCTATGGTTCTACCAATAAATACAGTATATATAAAAATTAGGCCTGCAAACTGATTGGTTGTAGTTTAGAGAAAACGCAAAATGCAAAATGCGTTTAGGATGATCCGGAAAGCTAATTGTAAAAGAAAATAAAGGATCCTTCTGACTCAAGCTAGATCCTGTCTTTCAAAAAAAAATATATATTTTTGTTACAGTCACACGTGGACCTGGCCTATGTCAAATAACTTATTTTAGTTACTAGATTTAAAAATCAGTAAAAAAAATTCAGAACAAATTTAAGAGGTCAACTTATTTGAAACTAAAGATGAAGAATTTACATCAATATAGAGCACACTTTACCACAATATTTGTTTTCATTAACCTTAAGTACAATTCGGTTGCAAAAAAACTACTCAGAAGTGACAAAATAATAATAAACCTTTTGTGAGAGGCAACTTATGTTTGCTCCTTTTTGTCTGTGTAAATAGTTGTTTTACATCCGAAACGCTTATTGAGTTAATAAACAATTATTGTACTTAGAAGGTGTTAATGATGTTTAAATTAAAATGGATTTCTTCTAGCAAGCAGATCGTACACACTTGACTGACAGGATAACTGGCTGTCAAATATAAATTGTGGACTAGAAAATGTCTTAGATAATAAATTTCGTCAGTCTAAAAGGTTTCTTTGACTACTATCTCGCCCTCGGACATCTGTCATATTCACTGCACACAACTTAAGCTGCGAAACACCTATGTGTCGACCTTGAAAGGTTTCAAATGTAGTTGAACGTCTCATCAAAAAAGTTGCCAAAAATAGTTTTAATACGTAACTATTGTAACACACATTTGATGGTAAAGTACTTAAAATCGCGAGAAATCGTTTATTTGACAGTAGGGACAACAATCATAGTATAGACTACAATTGATACATTGAAAAAAAAGAATAACCTCTACAACCTAGTTTTGGTCCAGTTTAGTTTATAAACAATCAAAATATAACGAAAAATAAAAACAACACTTGAAATTCAATGTTATGAGTTATCGAGGCCGCAATGACTCAGTTTAAGGGCGTAAGGTTCGTAACATTCTAACCTCTACGCCAATTTTGTTGATGTTTTTTTCAATTCCCTATATTATATCACACTCAACTTATAAACCTATATATCTGTTCAAATTGTTAATAAAATACTTTTTATTAATCCAGTGAAGTTCAAATAAATTTTATAAACTTGTAGTGGGTGCCACTTTGTTCTTAAAACAGTTAAAAAAAATATTAATTCATTAATTAAATTTAATGAATTAATTTTAGTTTTATATGGAAAAAAACTTTACAAAAGGGGCAAAGTATGCAGTGTAGTTATTTCGTCCCATTTGGCTTAAAATAAGTGATAATATATGATTTCATAAAACAGCTGATTTTGTGTTATAGGTTATGTGGTAGAATAGCTGTTTCAACGCATAGGTTATGTTACTTTATTTGTAATTATGTAATGAAAGGTAACTAAAATAAAATTTTTATGTGTTGACCTAAGTAAGGATTTACTTAAAAAAGATTTGTTTATATTATTTGTTCACAATGTAACCATGCCAAATAAATGTGTAAAACTTTTAATAAACTTTACTCTATTTCTTTAAAGATTTAAAATCTTTTTATTGAAAAAATTATTTATTGTCTTGTTCAAAACTATTATTACAAATTTAATTTTGTTTAAATTGCACTATATTTTTCAAAATAATTTTAAAATTTAAAATAAAACAATTAGTTTCCTTACAGCTTGAAGCCACAGTGGAATAATTTTTCATTTTAAATAAATAAAACCTTTTAACCACAAATCTCTTTATATAATTCCTTATGATAATTTCGATTGGAAAGCAATTTTAATAAAACGTATTTGTGGTTAGGATGTTTTATTAATTTAAAATAGTTCATTTATTGTTTTGTTTCTAGAAACAGAAATGATCAAAAGAGTTGATATTGTTAATAGTAGTACCTTACTTTTGCTATTATTGTTTAAATAGGGTTCCAATATCATTTTATGGGGAACTAAAATATTTCAACTTACCTGAAAGTATTCTTGGCGGTCTACAATTTCAGAATATATACGAAATACTAAAGTATAATATAGTCTCAAAGCTTGGGTACCTCCTCGACGACTATCGAGACTGGAAGAGGCCAGAGCAAGGAAAGCTTTTTATCCTAGTTTAAACTGAAACCAGACATAATTTCCCAAGGGTCAATACGATCATTTTGTGTCTGAGATAAGATAATGTTGGCAAAATCTCTTGAGCTATCAAGCATGGCGACCCCAAAATTTTGACCTTGAGTGTTTAACGCCTGATTGGTCTGTGGGTGACGGGTGAAACCCAGGATGCGCTAAAAAAGTATTGGTTTTTATTTCTTCAGTGAATAGAATAGAAAAAGTGGATTTTAATACCTTTGCACATTAAATATAATGACAAATCAAGTATGAGTTTTAAAAGTGAAGCATTATGGGCAAAGAGCAAGGAAAAGAGCAAAGTAAGGATTCAAACCAAGTAAACAGCGTCGGCTTAGTAGGGGAAAAGCACGTCATCTGTCAAAGCCTGGTAGTTGGAGTAGGATGATTGGATTGAATTATAAGAAATTATCGTGGAAAGAGTTGGTTCTTTGAAGAAGGTAAGTTATTTGCCGAGGTTATTGAGTTATTCGTCTCCTGTAGAACTCCTGCATAATAAATTTACATAAGGAGCCTCTCCAAGAATCAACCCAGACATTTTGGATTCACTGTTAAAACAAGAATAACAGGTCTCATTTTCTTGAACATTTTTACTAAGATGAATTTCCTATATATATATATATATATATATATATATATATATATATATATATATATATATATAAATATATAAATATCGCAATATGTATTTTTGTGTATTAATAAAGAACTAAGTCAAAATACAAATACAAGAATTATAATTGAATTTATATATATGTGCTGATACGTATTCCTTCACGTATGGAAAAATACGATGAATGGTTATTATTTGAAGTCATTCTGCAGTCCATAAATTCGCAGTTCCGACGTTTCGCTAGAATCTCTTCCAGCATTGACAAGGTGAACCCAACAACAGTAGAAGAGCGAGTCTATCAGGTTTATCTGGTTTATCCAGATAATAACCATTCATCATATATATATATATATATATATATATATATATATATATATATATATATATATATATATATATATATATATAATTATGGAGAAAAGTATTGTAATAGATGTATTGTATAAAAGCCAATAAAACCACTTAGATTGTACAAGGACGCAGCTAGGAACCATGCGTACTATTTTCTGCAGGGAGAGCCGCTTTGTAAGGTGTCCGTTGTCCATTCGGGGGGACGCCATTACGTCCCTCTTTGAGGTATTATTGTAAATATAAAATATTCTTCCCTGAGCTTGTACACTCGTGTTTACTAGCACGAACAATATCTGGACTGAGAATAAATCCCAAATAAAGGTCGTAACATTAAGAGCAATTCCGTGCTGAAATGGATGATTGGATAAAAAAATGTGATAAGCGTTATAAAAAAAGGAGAAACAGCTCTTCTTAAAGAACTACTCGTACATTCGTCACAGAAGTACTTTGGTATGTGACACGTTCTGTAGATATTTAAAGAAATGAATTTTATTTGATAAAATTATAAATTCAAATATGTAATTTTTTACAGATACTTCAATATATTGACTCTATATATAAAGTAATTATGTCTAATTGTTTCTAAATAATCATCTACCTACTAATCTGTGATGATCTGAGTTCTATTTTTGTTTTTACTGTCTGGTTTGCTCTATCTTCCTGCGCATTCCCATCTATAATTTAAGTGCTAGAATAGTGTAAAATCTTATTTTCAGGAGTGAAAATTTTAAATCTCCATCAGAACGCTTTAAGGAGACCTCAAATATGGCAATCTTAGGTTCACCCCTTCCACAAGCATTATACATTTTCTTTTGTGCTTGTAATTATATTACATAGTAATTATTGTTTGAAAATTATTTTAAATTAGCTAATTCAGCACATTTTATATAAATTTTCTACTCTTAAAAGTAAATTCAAATATTATAACTTTAGAAAAAATTCCTTCTAAGGATATTTTTAGTTGAGAGTTCTTAATTAAAATGCATGTACCAATGTCTGTATGAGATTTCTATCTTCATAAACTCGTTTGATAAATCCGTGTATTTGAGAAATAACACCAACTTAATGCATGAGAAAATCGCTGCAAGAGAACGTGAAAATCTTAAAGAACTTTCTAAATAGTCTCCTTGTCTCAATATATCTTTACAGAGTTTAGTTTGTGAAAATGAAAATTTAGAGTTTATTTTCTAAATCTTGTTATTTCTTGCAAGACTTTAGCCGTTTCTTACTAATATGCTATAATGATTCTGTAAATGTAAGTAGATTTAATACTCATTGGGTACGCTTTAAATTTTTATTGCATTTACATTATTAACAAATTAAATTCACTAATTTTATCAATTTGTGTATAATTTTAAGAGTTTCATAAAAAAGCATTAAACATTTTATGAAAACTTGCTCTTAGTCATTACAATGCACAAATCCACGCCGCCAGTCTGGAAAAAAATTTCTAGCAGATTGCTGATAATGTTAAGAGCAAAAAAAAGCACTTCGGTTTAATGCTACTGGGACGAGCAGTGACCTATGGTCAGCCACTCACAAAAGTTATGATCTTTTCACTGACCTCAAAACTAACTTAATTACATTGACTTATCGACGCTCGGTTCCATTTCTTTTCTTTTATGGGAAATTCTTTCATTTTTTATGCGAATGTTGTGAAATTCTTAATTAAAAAATACAAATAGGAGAAAGGTTTTAATTAAGATTTTAAGAAATAGAGGAAAGTAGTCTAAAATTTAAAAAAAAATTATTGTTTTGGTCTACAATAAAGTCGACAGTAAATATTTGACGCGCACCAGAAACTATTTAATGCTTTTGATAAACGAGTCAATAAATTTATTGATCAACCGCATTTTCTTTTATAAAATACTTGATAAGAGTGAATAGTTAAACATGGAGATAATATTTCAGTTTATAGCCTTGTTCGTAAAACGTGTGAAGTGGTTGAAAAGCATTAGAAAATCCTTTTAATTTAAGTGGGACAAGTAAAATAATATCTTGCAACCTATGCGGTAAAAGGTTCGACATTACGAAATCAGTTCACAGATTCACGGTTTATTGGCTTGTTCGTAAAACGTGTCAAATGGTTGAAAAGCATTAGAAAATCCTTTTAATATAAGTGGGACAAGTAAAATAATATCTTGCAACCTATGCGGTAAAAGGTTCGACATTACGAAATCAGTTCACAGATTCACGGTTTATAGGCTTGTTCGTAAAACGTGTCAAATGGTTGAAAAGCATTAGAAAATCCTTTTAATTTAAGTGGGACAAGTAAAATAATTTCTTGCAGCCTATGCGGTAAAAGGTTCGACATTACGAAATATGTTCACAGATTCACGGTTTATAGGCTTGTTCGTAAAACGTGTCAAATGGTTGAAAAGCATTAGAAAATCCTTTTAATTTAAGTGGGACAAGTAAAATAATATCTTGCAACCTATGCGGTAAAAGGTTCGACATTACGAAATCAGTTCACAGATTCACGGTTTATAGGCTTGTTCGTAAAACGTGTCAAATGGTTGAAAAGCATTAGAAAATCCTTTTAATTTAAGTGGGACAAGTAAAATAATATCTTGCAACCTATGCGGTAAAAGGTTCGACATTACGAAATCAGTTCACAGATTCACGGTTTATAGGCTTGTTCGTAAAACGTGTCAAATGGTTGAAAAGCACTAGAAAATCCTTTTAATTTAAGTGGGACAAGTAAAATAATATCTTGCAACCTATGCGGTAAAAGGTTCGACATTACGAAATATGTTCACAGATTCACGGTTTATAGGCTTGTTCGTAAAACGTGTCAAATGGTTGAAAAGCATTAGAAAATCCTTTTAATATAAGTGGGACAAGTAAAATAATTTCTTGCAGCCTATGCGGTAAAAGGTTCGACATTACGAAATATGTTCACAGATTCACGGTTTATAGGCTTGTTCGTAAAACGTGTCAAATGGTTGAAAAGCATTAGAAAATCCTTTTAATATAAGTGGGACAAGTAAAATAATATCTTGCAACCTATGCGGTAAATGGTTCGACATTACGAAATCAGTTCACAGATTCACGGTTTATAGGCTTGTTCGTAAAACGTGTCAAATGGTTGAAAAGCATTAGAAAATCCTTTTAATATAAGTGGGACAAGTAAAATAATTTCTTGCAGCCTATGCAGTAAAAGGTTCGACATTACGAAATATGTTCACAGATTCACGGTTTATAGGCTTGTTCGTAAAACGTGTCAAATGGTTGAAAAGCATTAGAAAATCCTTTTAATTTAAGTGGGACAAGTAAAATAATTTCTTGCAGCCTATGCGGTAAAAGGTTCGACATTACGAAATATGTTCACAGATTCACGGTTTATAGGCTTGTTCGTAAAACGTGTCAAATGGTTGAAAAGCATTAGAAAATCCTTTTAATATAAGTGGGACAAGTAAAATAATATCTTGCAACCTATGCGGTAAAAGGTTTGACATTACGAAGTCAGTTCACTATTATCACTTTTCCTTTACGAAGAACTTCGGCAAATGGAATTTTCACCTATATTACAATGTTGCGTGATTCATTTCACACTTTTATTATAATGTGTGAAATGAAAACAATACAATTTCAAAAACTTTCAGGTACAATAAAGGCACGCTATTCTGGTGGAGAGATGTAATAGATATTTCGATCTATTAATTAATACTATTCCTTCTAAACACATCACACTTATCAGATTAAAATCAGATAGACTTTTCCCTAATCAGAATTACCTTATCTCAAACTCAATACAGTTGCACGAGCTTTGTTAACGCACTCATTCAAATATGCGAGTAAAATTCGAGTAGTTGTCAGCTGATTAAATAATGTAACAAATGTTTTTGGCCCGAACTGTAACATAGCTTACGTAAAAACCTGACGATTCCGCCAGAGGAGATGCCCCTACTTCTAGGGAATTCCCTCTCTCGGTAACTTAAGCAACATGTACAACACCTTTACACTCATAGGGTAAAACAGCTAACCATAAAACCTAAAACTGCTTTTTTATTCGTTATTTTTTATCATCAGAATTAACTTATGAAAATAATATAGGTATAGGGTGTATCTAGGAGTACATAATTCTCGGAAATATTGAACACGGAATTTGTAATATAATAGCATACTATTTGTAACCCTCATTTATGTTTTAAATTAATAGTTTTCTACTACAATTAACTTGTTTACGCATGACATTGATTTTCGCGTTTTATTCCTTATTTATGTTTACACGTCATTACTTAATGTAGGCCCTATATAAAATTTGGGCTTGATTTGTGAGTTTTATTATTAGTTTTTAATAAAATTATTATTTCATATCTTGTAAAATGTTATTTAATAATAAAACTAAATCAAACTCACAATAAAAATATGAATTACTTTAAAAACGTTCAAGTAATAAAATCGTCACTAGTGGTTAGAACTGCACTTCTCAAATAAATTGACAGCGAATAACAAATAAAACTAAAAGTCAAAATCAGAACTTTATAAAGATTTTAATAGAATATGTTTAATGTAGTTAATAATAAAGGAATGTAATTTATAGAAAAACTTTATTATTTGATAAAAAATTTACTGAGTAAAAAAATATATATATGAATACATAAATATATATGGCTCTATATATAACATATAAAATCACTTCTTCACTTAAATAACTACAAATATTAAAAAAAAACATTAAAAAAATTATAAAAAAAAACATAAAACATGTTTCTTAACCAAACTTGAGATGGTAACGGTTGCAAGTCATAAAGTGTATTTTTGTCTTTGCTTATATAAGCTTTTCTTCCATTCCTTCGTGTAGTGATTGCACTGTATTCTCTCTGCCAAATGAATTTCTTGAATGCCATCAAAGTCGTTCAGTAAAAAAGAATGTTCCGGAACATGATCATTATCTCCTTGGCATTCTACTACCTCCCGATGCTCACTTTCATGACTCTTGTTGCTATATATCTAAACAATCTTTATTATCGATGTCTATATTTTCTTTTACAAAACTGTTATAAAAAATAATCCGTCTCACAAATGAACCGAATGGCCTATGGATATCAAATTCCTCTTGCTTCACACTAAATAGTACCCTACTTATTCACTCTTCTTCTTTTAGGTCCATGTTAAAATAAATGTGCACTTAATTATTCTACAGAAGTTAAATCAATACTGAATTAACAATTATATTACTCTCGAATCTTGTAGTCCATTACGATCGGTGAAACTTAGTTAATCACTTTAGTTTATGACCATCCAAACTTTAAATTTGTAAAAACTTACTGAGACAGAATGTTTTCGATTGCTATGTGTGGGGATCTTCATCAGAGTCTTCTGCTTGGAGTTGTTAGGTTAAGCGGGGACGGTTTTAAAGGCAAGTTTTCGATAGTATCAAAGAGTATGTGTGATTTGTATAGGGTTTGTTCGTTTAATATGTTTGTACTTTGTGTTTTTGTGTGTTTGTAAATTTCATATTGTTCTAGTGTGTTGAGATGTGGTCCTTTTTTGTTTATGTGTAAGATTTCTAGCTTATGGTAAATGTCTGTGTATTTGTGTTCTGTTTCTTTTATGTGATTGTAAAATGCTGAGTTGGTGTTCTGTTTGTGTTCCACTACTCTCTGATTAAAGCTGCGACCTATTTGCCGAATGTAGAATTTGTTGCACTTATTGCAGTTTAATTTGTAGCCTAGTGCTTGTAGTTTATCTTTGGTGTTGGTGTCGTGTTGTATTTGGTATTGTAAATTGTTATTAGTTTTGTATGCTATTTTGTATCCTGTTTTTTTGAAATTTGTGGGCTATTTTATTTATTGTTCTGTTTATGCATGGTATTGTGATGTATTTGTTTAGTAACACGAGAGTTTGCAAGGGGATGAATTCTCCATACTGTCTTACGAATCATTGTCCAACAGAAACTGAACAACTTGTAAATGAGTAAGGTGTTGTAGGGGTATTGTTCCTAGATAGTGTCTCGTAAATTATACGGAGTTTAGGGAATGCCGATTGTACGCTATTAATATTATTCAACACTTTTTTTTAGAAACACGGCGAAAAACTCTACAATCCCACCTCTTAACCTGTCAATAACTAACAGTATAGTATATAACTTGAGTGTTCAAACAGCTGTTCTACAACATAACCTATAATATAAAATCAGCTGTTACATTAAACCATATGTTATAACCTAATTTACGTAGAATAATGTATAAAAATGGATACGTTGGAGCGTTTCGTCAGTGTCAAGGCAAGCCATAGATTTATATATGCGCAAAACATGCACAGTTAGGCCTGCCATAAGAATTATCGTTACAAAAATTACCATCAATTTATGTTTTGAGAATTTTTATGGATAATGTACTTTAATTTCTAGTTTGTAATTGAAAGCCGAGTAGTTGTTTTTGATCGTGTAACTACTCTTAGTATTATATGCTATAGAACTGAAAGCCAAACAGCTAACAGAAAGAATTTCAAGGTCAAATGTCGTGGTCAAAACGAACTGCGTTTCCATAAATAAAATTTAAAAAATATTATCAAGTGGTACCATAGCCTGACCTTGCGTTATTTATAAACTTCAAGATCGCCTTACTCTAGTGAAGCAAATAGTGAAAGTAAATAAATCATCTGGCATATTTTAAAAGTTATGGTGTTTGTGAAGTTGTTACATGTTCCGGCGACGACCTTTTCTTCGATAAAAAAAGTTTTACATTCATGAATATAGAAATGTTACACAGTATAAGTTATCTTAATCTAAAATTTTTTATTTGTTACAGAATTAAGTTCAACAAATTTTGACTGAAATTAATATGTTTTCTAGGAATGGATTGTGCTTTGACAGCCCCACCTGTCTAACCAGTTATTTAGCGATCCTTTATTTCCGTAAATCCCCGGTGTTTTACGACTGTTTTAAAAAGATATCTTGATTATTATTCAACAATTTTTAAATCCAGTTTTCTCTAGTTTGTTTTTTGCTAGCCAAAACAAGAAAAGGACATTAAAACAATTCATCATCTTACATTTTCATATTAATATTTTTTCACAGTATGAATAAAAGCAGAACCACTCGCTAACCTTAAATATGACTCTTTAATTGGATCGACAACCAATCACTGTCACCATAAAGTACAAATTCACTATAACTAACTGCTGCAAATGAGATTGTTCAGAAACAGTCTCAGATGAGCAAGAAAAGAGAGCTCTGTCGAACAAGTCGAGCCACAACCATTGTTATTAAGTCTATAAATAATTAAATATCTATAACAAAGACAAAATAACAAACCGGGAGCAAAATTTAAAAAACCTAAACAATTAAACGAGGCATTAAGAAGTCAAGAGAGTGAAATGACATTCTTATTATTTTGAAAAAAAGTTAAAGCTAAAAGTTAAAGTTAAAGCTTATTGTAAGTCACAGGACTAAGGAAACATCTGCATAAAATGGGTATCTACAAAGATGAACCAGTGTGCAGATTATGCGGGCAAGAACTGGAGACCGCCACACACATCATTTATAGATGTGAAGCACTTGCCGAGAGGCGCTTCAACCTCTTTGGAGATAGCACAGCTCTGGAAGAGGATGCTGAAGTTAAAACACTAGCCAGAAATCTTCTAAACCTGGTAAGAGGGAAGGGGCTCTTTGACTAGATCAGGGAGGTAAGTACAATATACCCTAAGGTAGCAGTGCTTTGGGCAGTTTTAAACCCGCTCCCAAGTCAAGAAAAAAAAAGTTACAGGATAGTTGTAAACATATTCTACTTCCAGATCTCGCCACCAGTTGAAAATTAGATTCTTTCTCTTTTCCACAACATTTTCCTCTACTTTAACTGCCTAAAACAG